>CM042392.1:37805858-37882761 GCA_023634145.1 Thymallus thymallus
CCTACATGTCCAGAGGAAAACTACAAACAATGCATGCAGGGCAGAATTAGGCCGATATCCACTAATATTAAAAACTCAAAAAAGAGCAATTAAGTTTTGGAAACACCTAAAACACAGTGACCCCCTCTCATATCATTACCAAGCCCTGCAATACCAACAGTTGAGCAAAGATAAGAGTCCCTTCATCCAACTGGTCCGGGCGCTGAGTTCACAAACTTGTTCCACTAACACACTGAAGCCTCAGGACCAGAACATCCAATCAATAAGAATTAACCAAATTACAAAACATCTAAAACAAAACTACATTACCTATTGGAAAACACAAACACAAGCACAAAGCAAAATGCAGTGCTATTTGGCCCTAAATCGACAGTACACCATGGCAAACCTCAGGAAAACCTTGACAAAGTACAGGCTCAGCGAGCACAGCCTTGCTATTGAGAAGGGTAGACACAGGAAAACCTGGCTCCCTGTAGAGGAAAGGCTGTGTAACCACTGCATCACAGCAGAACCAGAGACAGAGCTGCATTTCCTGACAAAATGTAAAAAAATATAAAACTATCAGAGAGAGTCACTTCCCCAAATTCGAACAAGTAGTCCGGGGCTTTGAGGACCTCTCTGAAATAGAAAGGCTGCCGATCCTTTTGGGGGAAGACATGGACAGCTGTGCGCTGGCAGCATGCTATGTTGCTGCCTGCCACAAGTTGAGGGACAGTGCCTGACATATTTAATGCCTTTTTTTCCCATGTTGTTATTTTGTTCTCTGATGTAGTTATATATATATAAAAAAATATATATATATATATACACCAAAAAAATAATTGATGTATGAGACTTTGGCAATATGTACATTGTTGCGTCATGCCAATAAAGTGAATTGATTTGAACAGAGAGAGACAGAGAGACAGAGAGACAGAGAGACAGAGAGACAGAGAGACAGAGAGAGAAGAGTGCTCACCAGTGGCTTGGCAAGTCTGTGTACAGGCGGTGCGTGTCAATATCTCCTTAACCTAGACACACGCATCCACACACAAACACAAACACAGGAAATAAAGGTAGTGATGTCATTACTGAAGCTCTTGTCATGACAGTGAATTAGTTTACATGCATGTGATTATTCCATATTAAACTGATTATGGCAGTAGACAGATTATGCAACAGTCAAAATCTAAGTAGGCAAACGCCAATTAAAACACCTGGTTTTCTGAGTAATCTGAGTAAGCCTCCCTCTTTAGTGCAAGTGAAATGAGTTTGGAACAACTGAATGTATTTGTTTTATACGGAAAATCATTTCACAAACAAACTTTATATGTCCGAACTATAATGTATGTGCTTCCTAAAAATAACATGGTCGCTGTGGCAGAAAGTTCATTTTAAATTGTGATTTTCGTGTCATCAGGTAGTTTGATTACAGATGTCTCAGTGGAAACAGGATTATTAGGGAAATCGTTCTTCTAGCAAGCATATAAACATTCTATATTTATCCACGAAAATCACATGAATAACCCTATTAACCCTAACCACAATAATCACATGAATAACCCTATTAACCCTAACCACAATAATCACATGAATAACCCTATTAACCCTAACCACAATAATCACATGAATAACCCTATTAACCCTAACCACAATAATCACATGAATAACCCTATTAACCCTAACCACAATAATCACATGAATAACCCTATTAACCCTAACCACAATAATCACATGAATAACCCTATTAACCCTAACCACAATAATCACATGAATAACCCTATTAACCCTAACCACAATAATCACATGAATAACCCTATTAACCCTAACCACAATAATCACATGAATAACCCTATTAACCCTAACCACAATAATCACATGAATAACCCTATTAACCCTAACCACAATAATCACATGAATAACCCTATTAACCCTAACCACAATAATCACATGAATAACCCTATTAACCCTAACCACAATAATCACATGAATAACACTATTAACAATAATCACATGAATAACCCTATTAACAATAATCACATGAATAACCCTATTAACCCTAACTCTAACCACAATAATCTAATTGTGTTAATGTAACCGTACTCAGTAAGAAAGTGTTATCGAGAGGTGTGTGTGACTCACTATTCTGCTGCGTACGGCGTAGTCAAATAGGATGTCCTGTGATTTGATTTCAAACCTGCTTAGGATGACAGACATGGTTAGAAAGCATGAGTGAATATGTACACTACTGGTCAAACGTTTTAGAACACCTACTAATTCAAGGGTTTTTCTTTATTTTTACATTGTAGAATAATAGTAAAGACATCAAAACTATGAATTAACACATATGGAATCATGTCGTAATTAAAAGTGTTAAACAAATCAAAATATATGTTATATTTGAGATTCTTCAAATAGCCACCCTTTGCCTTGATGACAGCTTTGCACACGCTTGGCATTCTCTCAACTAGCTTCACCTGGAATGCTTTTCCAACAGTCTTGAAGGAGTTCCCACATACTTGAAGTCGGAAGTTTACATACACTTAGGTTGAAGTCATTAAAACTCATTTTTCAACCACTCCACAGTTTTCATAGTTTTGGCAAGTCGGTTAGGACATCTACTTTGTGAATGACACAAGTAATTATTCCAACAATTGTTTACAGACAGATTATTTCACTTATAATTCACTATATCACAATTCCAGTGGGTCAGAAGTTTACATACACTAAGTTGACTGTGCCTTTAAATAGCTTGGAAAATTCCAGAAAATGATGTCATGGCTTTAGAAGCTTCTGATAGGCTAATTGACATCATTTGAGTCAATTGGAGGTGTACCTGAGGATGTATTTCATGGCCTACCTTCAAACTCAGTGCCTCTTTGCTCGACATCATGGGAAAAGAAAATCAGCCAAGACCCCAGAAAACAAATTGTAGACCTCCACAAGTCTGGTTCATCCTTGGGAGCAATTTCCAAACGCCTGAAGGTACCATGTTCATTGTACAAACAATAGTACACAAGTATAAACACCATGGGACCACGCAGCCATCATACTGCTCAGGAAGGAGACGCGTTCTGTCTCCTAGAGATGAACGTACTTTGGTGCGAAAAGTGCAAATCAATCCCAGAACAACAGCAAAGGACCTTGTGAAGATGCTGGAGGAAACAGGTACAAAAGTATTTATATCCACAGTAAAACGAGTCCTATATCGACATAACCTGAATGGCAGCTCAGCAAGGAAGAAGCCACTGCTCCAAAACCGCCATAAAAAAGCCAGACTACGGTTTGCAACTGCACATGGGAACAAAGATCATACTTTTTGGAGAAATGTCCTCAGGTCTGATGAAACAAAAATAGAACTGTTTGGCCATAATGACCATCGTTATGTTTGGAGGAAAAAGGGGGAGGCTTGCAAGCCGAAGAACACCATCCCAACCGTGAAGGTTTGAAAAGGCGACGGTGTGGACGAAGTGTATGGCAAAGCTGAGGAAGTACAAGCCGGCTATATGTCTATCATTATGGGCAACGTAAGATCGCTGCATAACAAGATGGATGAACTTGAGGGTCTTGTCCGTGGGCAAAGAGACTATCGGGAAGCGAGCCTAATGTTTTTTACTGAGACTTGGCTGAACGATAACATCCCCATAGAGAACGTCACTATCGGCGGGTTCCAGACCATCAGAGCAGACAGGGATAGCGTTTATTCCTGTAAGAGCAAGGGAGGTGGGCTGGCTTTATTAGTTAACAACAGATGGTGTAATGCGAACCATATTACTCTTAAGGAAGAGTTTTTTTGTAGCCCGGACATTGAGCTGTTAGCCATTAGCCTGAGGCCCTACTATTTGCCGAGGGAATTCACGGCGGCCATTGCTGTTATTGTTTACATCCCGCCCTCCGCTGACGCAAACACAGTGTGTGACGTCATCCACTCTGTTATCGCGAGGTTACAGTCAATGCATCCCAGTGCTTTCTTTGCCATTTCGGGGGATTTTAACCATGCATCTCTCTCTTCAACGCTGCCCACGTTCAAACAGTTTGTGAAGTGCCCAACCAGGAATAATAAAACTCTGGACTTGTTATATGCTAATGTGAAGGATGCATACAACTCCACTGCACTCCCTCCCCTCGGTAGATCGGTTCACAACCTTGTCCACCTCACTCCACTCTACAGGCCTTTGGTCCAACAGCAGCCTGGGACCACTAGGAGCATTAGGAGATGGTCCCCGGAGGCGAATGAGGCCCTACAGGACTGCTTTGAAACAACAGACTGGGATGAGCTCTGTGAGGCTCATGGGGAGGACATCGATGGACTTACTGACTGCATAACGGACTATATAAATTTTTGTGTAGACAACACTGTACCCACCAGGAAGGTACGCTGTTTTCCAAATAATAAACCCTGGGTCACCAGCGACCTGAAGGCCCTGCTGAATGAGAAGAAGAGGGCCTTCAAGGAGAGGGACAAGGACAAATTGAAATGCGTCCAGAGGGAGCTGAAGTTGCGGATTGCTGAGGGGAAGAGAGGGTATAAGGAGAAGATGGAGGACAAGCTGAGGCAGAGCCAGGTGAGAGAGGTGTGGAAGGGTATGAGAAATATCACTGGCTTCAAAAAGTCAAACAGTGGGCAGACGGAGGGGACCCAGGACAGAGCCAATGACCTGAACCAATTTTTTAACAGGTTCGATACTGGCCCTGTCCACCTCCCCTCCAGCTCCCCAGGCCACACACCCTCATGGCTGTCCCACCCCCACTTTGCTCACAACACCTCTGAGACAATCAGCAAACCCACCTCCACCCCTGCTCCCTCTGGACTGATCCTCAACACCCCCCTTCCCCCCACCTCCCCACCTGGGCTGGCTTTCACCACCAACCAAGTGAAGAGAGAGCTGGAGAGACTACATCAGTGGAAAGCGGCGGGCCCTGATGGCATCAGCTCAAGGGTGCTTAGGGTCTGTGCTGACCAACTGTGTGGAATACTCCAGCGACCCTTCAACCTTAGCCTGAGCCTAGAAAGGGTCCCTGTGCTGTGGAAAACATCCTGCCTCGTCCCAGTGCCCAAGAAGGCACACCCCACTGTCCTGAATGACTTCAGACCTGTAGCGCTAACATCCCACATCATGAAGACCCTGGAAAGGTTAGTCCTTGCTCACCTCAGACCCCTGGTGTGTACATCACTGGACCCCCTGCAGTTCGCATACCAGCACAACATCGGGGTGGATGATGCAATCATCTACCTTCTGCAGAGGGCCTATTCTCACTTGGACAACGCAGGTTGCACTGTGAGGGTTATGTTTTTTAACTTCTCCAGTGCCTTCAATACCATTCAGCCCCTGCTACTGGTTGAGAAGATGAGGAGGATGAAAGTGGAAGCACCCTTAGTCTCCTGGGTCACGGACTACCTGACCGGCAGGCCACAATTTGTGCGACTACAGAGCTGTGTGTCAGAATGGGCAGTGAGCAACACAGAGGCCCCCCAGGGAACGGTCCTGTCCCCCTTCCTGTTCACCCTCTACACCTCGGACTTCAGATATACAGTAACTCTGAAACATGCCACCTACAGAAGTTCTCGGATGACTCCAGGGTAAACAGACAAATAGACTACAGCCAGGGTAAACGGACAAATATACAGCCAGGGTAAATAGACTGGTGGACTTCAGGAGAACCAAGGTACAACTGACTGCAGTCCCTATACAGGGGATGGATATGGAAATGGTTGGATCATACAAGTTCCTGGGAGTCCATATGGACAACAGGCTGGAGTGGGCTGGTAACACCGGGGCTCTGTACAAAAAGGGCCAGAGCCAACTTTACTTTCTGAGGAGGCTCAGGTCCTTCAACGTGTGCAGTAAACTACTGCATACCTTCTACCAGTCTGTGGTGGCCAGTGCCATCTTTTTTGCTGTGGTGTGCTGGTGAGCCAACATAAAAGCCGGTGATGCTTCTCGGGTAAATAAGCTGATCAGGAAGGCTAGCTCTGTCCTGGGGATGAGCCTTGACACTCTAGAGGAGGTGGCGGACAGACAGATCCTGGCCAAACTGCTGTCCATCATGGACAACGTCCATGGTTATGACGCAGAGGAGCACCTTCAATCACAGACTGATCCCACCACGGTGTGCCAGAGAGCGCTACAGGAGGTCCTTCCTGCCGGCTGGTATTAGACTATATAATGCCTCACCGGGGTGCCGTGCCGTCGGCAACATAGACCTGGAACTGTTGGGGTGTTAGGACCTAGTTTAACAATTATGCATCCATCCGTGAGTAACCATGCAAAATGTTCACTTACCTGTTCATTTACCCAGTCTGTCTATTAAGTAAACTATTATTACCCTCGCTCATATCATACGCATTTTCAGCTACTGAAGTATTTCTCTGCCATCAACCTGTATAGTATAGTTAACCATCCAACATCCACCAATGTATAGTGTACATATTCAGCCAACCACCCATACTATGCAATGTCTCTTTTATAGCTTTTATTTTTTTGCACTCCAGATATCTTGTATTTCTATACTTTTTCATACTGCCGCTCTATGTATCATGTACCATATGTCTGTCTTTTGTGTACTTTCGTTGTGGCATTTTGCACCTGCCCTGTGTTTTGTTGTAGCTGCTTGACAATGAAATTTCCCCCCCGGGGGATCAATAAAGTACCTATCTATCTATCTATCTATCTATCTATCTATCTATCTATCTATCTATCTATCTATCTATCTATCTATCTATCTATCTATCTATCTATCTATCTATCTATCTATCTATCTATCTATCTATCTATCTATCTATCTATCTATCTATCTATATATATATCTACACTGCCAATTTTGCAGGTTTTCCCACTTACAAAGCATGTAGAAGTCTGTCATTTTTATCATAGGTACTCTTCAACTGTGAGTGACGGAATCTAAAACAAAAATGCAGAAAATCACATTGTATGATTTTTAAGTAATTAATTAGCATTTTATTGCATGACATACAGTGGGGAGAACAGGTATTTGATACACTGCCGATTTTGCAGGTTTTCCTACTTACAAAGCATGTAGAGGTCTGTCATTTTTATCATAGGTACACTTCAACTGTGAGAGACGGAATCTAAAACAAAAATCCAGAAAATCACATTGTATGATTTTTTTAAAATTATTTTGCATTTTATTGCATGACATAAGTATTTGATCACCTACCAACCAGTAAGAATTCCGGCACTCACAGACCTGTTAGTTTTTCTTTAAGAAGCCCTCCTGTTCTCCACTCATTACCTGTATTAACTGCACCTGTTTGAACTCGTTACCTGTATAAAAGACACCTGTCCACACACTCAATCAAACAGACTCCAACCTCTCCACAATGGCCAAGACCAGAGAGCTGTGTAAGGACATCAGGGATAAAATTATAGACCTGCACAAGGCTGGGATGGGCTACAGGACAATAGGCAAGCAGCTTGGTGAGAAGGCAACAACTGTTGGCGCAATTATTAGAAAATGGTAGAAGTTCAAGATGACGGTCAATCTCCCTCGGTCTGGGGCACCATGCAAGATCTCACCTCGTGGGGCATCAATGATCATGAGGAAGGTGAGGGATCAGCCCAGAACTACACGGCAGGACCTGGTCAATGACTTGAAGAGAGCTGGGACCACAGTCTCAAAGAAAATCATTAGTAACACACTACCCCGTCATGGATTAAAATCCTGCAGCGCACGCAAGGTCCCCCTGCTCAAGCCAGCTCATGTCCAGGCCCGTCTGAAGTTTGCCAATGACCATCTGGATGATCCAGAGGAGGAATGGGAGAAGGTCATGTGGTCTGATGAGACAAAAATAGAGCTTTTTGGTCTAAACTCCACTCGCTGTGTTTGGAGGAAGAAGAAGGATGAGTACAATCCCAAGAACACCATCCCAACCGTGAAGCATGGAGGTGGAAACATCATTCTTTGGGGATGCTTTTCTGCAAAGGGGACAGGACGACTTCACCGTATTGAGGGGAGGATAGATGGGGCCATGTATCGCGAGATCTTGGCCAACAACCTCCTTCCCTCAGTAAGAGCATTGAAGATGGGTCGTGGCTGGGTCTTCCAGCATGACAACGACCCAAAACACACAGCCAGGGCAACTAAGGAGTGGCTCCGTAAGAAGCATCTCAAGGTCCTGGAGTGGCCTAGCCAGTCTCCAGACCTGAACCCAATAGAAAATCTTTGGAGGGAGCTGAAAGTCTGTATTGCCCAGTGACAGCCCCGAATTGTCATGCAATAAAATGCAAATTAATTATTAAAAAATCATACAATGTGATTTTCTGGATTTTTGTTTTAGATTCCGTCTCTCACAGTTGAAGTGTACCTATGATAAAAATTACAGGCCTCTACATGCTTTGTAAGTAGGAAAACCTGCAAAATCGGCAGTGTATCAAATACTTGTTCTCCCCACTGTATTTTCATTCTGGCATTTTGTATCTATCTATCTATCTATCTATCTATCTATCTATCTATCTATCTATCTATCTATCTATCTATCTATCTATCTATCTATCTACCTATCTATCTATCTATCTATCTATCTATCTATCTATCTATCTATCTATCTATCTATCTATCTATCTATCTATCTATCTAAGCATGGGGGTGGCAGCATCATGTTGTGAGGGTGCTTTGCTGCAGGAGGGACTGGTGCACTTCACAAAATAGATGGCATCATGAGGAAGGAAAATTATGTGGATATATTGAAGCAACATCTCAAGACATCAGTCAGGAAGTTAAAGCTTGGTCGCAAATGGGTCTTCCAAATGGACAATGACCCCAGGCGTACTTACAAAGTTAGGACAACAAAGTCAAGGTATTGGAGTGGCCATCACAAAACCCTGACCTGAATCCTATAGACAATTTGGAGGCAGAACTGAAAAAGCTTGTTCGAGCAAGGAGGCCTACAAACCTGACTCAGTTACACCAGTTCTCTCAGGAGGAATGGGCCAAACCATTGTGGAGGCCAGGTTATATGATGCAGCACTCACTCTGTTACTTATGTTGGTTCATTGTCCTGTTGAAAAACAAATGATAGAACCACTAAGCCCAAACCAGATGGGATGGCGTATCGCTGCAGAATGCTGTGGTAGCCATGTTGGTTAAATAAATCACAGGTGTCATCAGCAAAGCACCCGCACACCATAACACTTCCTCCTCCATGCTTCACGGTGTGAAATACACATGCAGAGATCATCCGTTCACCTACTCTGCGTCTCACAAAGACACGGCGGTTGGAACCAAAAATCTCCCATTTGGACTCCAGACCAAACTACACATTTCCACCGGTCTAATGTCCATTGCTCGTGTTTCTTGGCCCAAGCAAGTCTCTTCTTCTTATTGGTGTCCTTTAGTGGTGCTTTCTTTGCAGCAATTCAAACATGAAGGCCTGATTCACACAGTCTCCTCTGAACAGTTGATGTTGAGATGTCTGTTACTTGAACTCTGTGAAGCATTTATTTGGGCTGCAATCTGAGGTGCAGTTAATTCTAATGAACTTATCCTCTGCAGCAGAGGGAACTCTGGGTCTTCCTTTCCAGTGGCGGTCCTCATCAGAGCCCGTTCCATCATAGCGCTTGATGGTTTTTGCGACAGCACTTGAAGAAACTTCTTTAAAAGTTCTTGAAATGTTCCATATTTACTGACCTTCATGTCTTAAAGTAATGATGGACTGTCGTTTCTCTTTGCTTATTTGAGCTGTTCTTGCCATAATATGGACTTGGTCTTTTACCAAATAGGGCTATCTTCTGTATACCACCCCTACCTTGTCACAACACAACTGATTGGCTCAAACACATTAAGAAGGAAAGAAATTCCACAAATGAACTTTTAGGTACACCTGTTAATTTAAATTCATTCCAGGTTACTACCTCATGAAGCTGGTTGAGAGAATGCCAAGAGAGTGCAAAGCTGTCATCAAGGCAAAGCGTGGCTATTTGAAGAATCTCAAATATAAAACATATTTTGATTTGTTTAACACTTTTTTGGTTACTACATGATTCCATATGTGTTAATTCATAGTTTTGATGTCTTAACTATTATTCTACAATGTAGAAAATAGTACAAATAAAGAAAAACCCTTGAATGAGTAGATGTTCTAAAAATGTTGACCGGTAGTGTATGTGTGTGTATAAGCATGTGTGTTTGTATGTTTGTATGTGTAAGCATGTGTGTTTGTGTGTGTGTGAGCGTGTGTGTGTGTGTATGTGTGAGCATGTGTGTGTGTGTATGTGTGAGCATGTGTGTGTGAGCATGTGTGTATATGTGTGTGAGAATGTGTGTGTTTATGTATGCTTGAGCATGTGTGTGAATGTATGTGTGTATGTATGTGTGAGCATGTGTGTGTGTGTATGTGTGAGAATATGAATGTGTATGTGTGTGTGAGCATGTGTGTCTCCTCACAGGTGTAGCTGGTCTCTGGAGAAGGGGTGTGAGAGGGTCTTGGTTCGGTTCTGGTGGGACTGTGTGTTGAGTGTTTCTGGGACGTCAGGTCGGAAGGGTTTGATCAGGGTTTGATACAACAATGCTATTTTCCCCGCGATGCCCTGAGGCTGCCGCAACTCATAACTCTGTCCAATCAGAGAACACAACACTCATAACTCTGTCCAATCAGAGAAAACAACACTCATAACAGTCAGAGAACACAATAGGGTTGGGCGGTATCCAGATTTTCATACCATCATACCGTTTCTGTACCATACCGAGATATACAGTTATTACAAGGTATTACATTTTTTGGGGGACTCACAAAACCATTTAGGCAACATGGATCTTGATCCAGGAGGGGATTGAATGTCTCTGTTGTAACCAAGAAGGTGGATCTCGCCATCTAGCCACTTAGCTAGCAAGTTAGCAAACCAAATGCACAGCTGTATCCCTGAGCTGATATAATTTATTTGATGCAGATAGTTAACTTATAGTTACAAGCAGTGGTGTAGCACGCACCCACCGCTTACGCTACTAAAAATCATACAGTCGGTATTTCTAAATGTATTTTTTATTTATTTTATTTAACTAGGCAAGTCAGTTAAGAACAAATTCTTATTTACAATGACGTTCTACCTACAGGGTCAGCCATAGTAGAACGGCTCCCCTGGAGCAGATTAGGGTTAAGTGCCTTGTCAAGGACACAGACAGGTTTTTCATCTTGTCGGCTCAGATAGTCGAACCAGCAACCTTTCTGTTACTGGCCCAATACTCTAACCGTTAGGCTACCTGCCGCCCTGGTATACGGTATATCGCCCAAGCCTAGAACACAACACCCATAACTCTGACCAATCAAAGAACACAACACGTCACACGGTCACATCAGCTCAATCACAAGATTAATCAAAATGCTACCAGGTGTGTGTGTGTGTGTGTATGTGTGTGTGTGTTGCCGTGGTAACATGCATACCTTTTTGACGGGCACTTTGATCTTCTGTAGCTCTGCCTCTCTGCTCAGCGTCGCCCAGGGAACATGCAGCCGGATAAACCCTATACCCTGGGACCTAGACTACACGCCCACACACAAACCAGGGATCTGCAATTATGTATTTAGGTTGCGTGAGGAATAGGTTCAATTTAAACACTCTCAGGCTAGTAACGTAGATCAAGACAAGATGATGATCTACAAGTCTCCCCAACCCTTAAATATTTCATTCTGTTCACAAAATGTCTTGAAGGGATGTTGAACAGAGTGAACAGCTCTATGAAATTTCCCCCCCGGGGATCAATAAAGTACCTATCTATCTATCTATCTATCTATCTATCTATCTATCTATCTATCTATCTATCTATCTATCTATCTATCTATCTATCTATCTATCTATCTATCTATCTATCTAGAAAAAATGTGAAAAGCTACAATTATTTGGGGATAGACTACAACCAGGGTAAACAGACAAATAGACTACAGCCAGGGTAAACAGACAAATAGACTACAGCCAGGGTAAACAGACAAATAGACTACAGCCAGGGTAAACAGACAAATAGACTACAACCAGGGTAAACAGACAAATAGACTACAGCCAGGGTAAACAGACAAATAGACTACAACCAGGGTAAACAGACAAATAGACTACAGCCAGGGTAAACAGACAAATAGACTACAGCCAGGGTAAACAGACAAATAGACTACAACCAGGGTAAACAGACAAATAGACTACAGCCAGGGTAAACAGACAAATAGACTACAACCAGGGTAAACAGACAAATAGACTACAGCCAGGGTAAACAGACAAATAGACTACAACCAGGGTAAACAGACAAATAGACTACAGCCAGGGTAAACAGACAAATAGACTACAGCCAGGGTAAACAGACAAATAGACTACAACCAGGGTAAACAGACAAATAGACTACAGCCAGGGTAAACAGACAAATAGACTACAACCAGGGTAAACAGACAAATAGACTACAGCCAGGGTAAACAGACAAATAGACTACAACCAGGGTAAACAGACAAATAGACTACAGCCAGGGTAAACAGACAAATCTTGTTAGGTTGTATTTTGAGTGGAACATCCTGTTAAAACATTCACATTCCCCTCCTAAAAATCTCTGTCACATTAACCCACATTTCACAGTAGTGGATCAATCTCTAATGAGGGCCTATAACCTGGATGTTGGCTGTTCATCTCTGTCAACACTCTAATCCACAACAAAAACAGCAGCAGATTTAACACACACACACACACACACACACACACACACACACACACACACACACACACACACACACACACACACACACACACACACACACACACACACACACACACACACACACACACACACACACACACACACACACACACACACACACACACACACACACTGGTTGTCATGCCAAATTGTCTGGGCTCAGTCCATATGCCACCGTCCAATGAAAACAGCTTTCTTCAAAGCTAACATGCTGTCCAATCAAACATTATCCTGCTGACTGGCACTCCTCTTAATATTTCTTGACTCTGGCTGCCCCTCTGTAGACCCTGACTGCCCCTCTGTAGACCCTGACTGCCCCTCTGTAGACCCTGACTGCCCCTCTGTAGACCCTGACTTCTAATAGTTGTAGACCCCGACTGCCCATCTTCAAATACTATTAGATCCTGACTGCCCCTCTGTAGACTGACTACCATTCTCCTAATAGTTGTAGACCCTTACTGCCCCTCTGTAGATCCTGACTGCCCCTCTGTAGATCCTGACTGCCCCTCTGTAGATCCTGACTGCCCCTCTGTAGATCCTGACTGCCCCTCTGTAGATCCTGACTGCCCCTCTGTAGATCCTGACTGCCCCTCTGTAGATCCTGACTGCCCCTCTGTAGACCCTGACTGCCCCTCTGTAGACCCTGACTGCCCCTCTGTAGACCCTGACTGCCCCTCTGTAGATCCTGACTGCCCCTCTGTAGATCCTGACTGCCCCTCTGTAGATCCTGACTGCCCCTCTGTAGATCCTGACTGCCCCTCTGTAGACCCTGACTGCCCCTCTGTAGACCCTGACTGCCCCTCTGTAGACCCTGACTGCCCCTCTGTAGACCCTGACTGCCCCTCTGTAGATCCTGACTGCCCCTCTGTAGATCCTGACTGCCCCTCTGTAGATCCTGACTGCCCCTCTGTAGATCCTGACTGCCCCTCTGTAGATACTGACTGCCCCTCTGTAGATCCTGACTGCCCCTCTGTAGATCCTGACTGTAGATCCTGACTGCCCCTCTGTAGATCCTGACTGCCCCTCTGTAGATCCTGACTGCCCCTCTGTAGATCCTGACTGCCCCTCTGTAGATCCTGACTGCCCCTCTGTAGATCCTGACTGCCCCTCTATAGATCCTGACTGCCCCTCTGTAGACCCTTACTGCCCCTCTGTAGATCCTGACTGCCCCTCTGTAGACCCTGACTGCCCCTCTGTAGATCCTGACTGCCCCTCTGTAGATCCTGACTGCCCCTCTGTAGATCCTGACTGCCCCTCTGTAGACCCTGACTGCCCCTCTGTAGACCCTGACTGCCCCTCTGTAGATCCTGACTGCCCCTCTGTAGATCCTGACTGCCCCTCTGTAGATCCTGACTGCCCCTCTGTAGATCCTGACTGCCCCTCTGTAGACCCTGACTGCCCCTCTGTAGACCCTGACTGCCCCTCTGTAGATCCTGACTGCCCCTCTGTAGACCCTGACTGCCCCTCTGTAGACCCTGACTGCCCCTCTGTAGATCCTGACTGCCCCTCTGTAGACCCTGACTGCCCCTCTGTAGACCCTGACTAAAGAGGAGAAATCACCTTGTCGTGGTTAAATCGATGGTTCACGCTTTCAGTTTTGCGTGAAAGCTGCCATCTATCCATGGTTTCTGGTTATGGTAGGTTTTAATAGTCACAGTGCGTACAACATCTCCTATAGACTTCCTGATGAACTCACTCACTGTATCAGTGTATTCATCAATGTTATTCTCGGAGGCTACCGGAACATATCCCAGTCCGCGTGAGACAGGTTACATCAAACATACTAATAAATGACATTATTAGCCCAGAATTGTTTTTCTGTTAAGACATACAGCCGGTAAGAACGTTTGGATATCAGAGCGGTGGTAACTCACCAGCCTTACGACCAGGAATTTAACTTTCCTGAATTGGATCCTTTGTTCGTACCCACCAGGGCAATTTAACTGTTGCCAGAAGCTGATCCAAAACACCGCCGGCAGAGAAGAGGTAATTGGAGTGGATTTCTAGTCCAACTCAGGAGGCGCACACACCATCCACCGCTTCCCAGTATATTTCTCGCTAATGTTCAGTCTCTGGATAATAAAGTAGACAAGCTCAGGGCGAGGATCACCTTCCAGAGAGACATCAGGGACTGTAACATACTCTGTTTGTCAGGTTCTGGCCATAGAGAAGCCTTTTGCTACTCTATGTAGCCATGGTCAGAGCCTGACAGATCTAGATTATATAGTTCTGTGTGTTTTGTGTTGGTCCCCAATTAGAGGCAGCTGCTATGCGTTGTCTCTGATTGGGGATCCTACATTAGTTGTGTGGTTCATTGTCTTGTATGTCAGTCTGAGGAGAGGTAGTGTAAGTCTTTGGTATACGTTGTTCTTGTTTTGTTACATTTATAATATTAAATGAATATGTCGAACTACTATTTACACACCCAGTCGTGACACTGTTTCACGGAAACATGGCTCTCTTGGGATACACTGTCTTTGTCTATACAGCCAGATGGGTTCTCAGTACATCGCTCAGACAGGAATAAAGATCTTTCCAGGTTAAAGAAAGGCTGGGGTGTATGTTTCATGAGTAACTACTCATGGTGTGATTGTGATAACTCAAGTCCTTTTGTGCACCCGACCTAGAATATATATGTATGTTCCCCATCAAGCAGATACCACAACGGCCCTAAAAGAACTTCACTGGACTTTATGCAAACTGGAAACCACATATCATGAGGCCGCAGTTATTGTACCTGGGGATTTTAACAAAGCAAATTTGATGAAAACGCTACCGAAGTTCTACCAACACATTGACTGTAGTGTTCGCTCTGAGAAAACAGACCCCTGCTACTCAGCTTTTCAAAATGCCTACAAGGCCCTCCCCGACCCTCCCTTCGGTAAATCAGATGGACTCAATTTTGCTCCTCCCTTCCTATAGGCAAACACTCAAACTGGAAGTACCCGTGTTAAGGACTATTCAATGTTGGTCTGACCAATCGAAATCCACGCTTCAAGATTGTTTTGATCACACGGACTGGGATATGTTCCGGGTAGCCTCCGAGAATAACATTGATGAATACACTGATGCAGTGAGTGAGTTCATCAGGAAGTGTATAGGAGATGTTGTACGCACTGTGACTATTAAAACCTACCATAACCAGAAACCATGGATAGACACCCAAGACCCACTTCAATTTGCTAACCAGCCCAATAGATCCACAGACGATGCAATCGCCATCGCACTGCACACTGCCCAGTCCCATCTGGACAAGAGGAATACCTACATATGTAAGAATGCATTTCATTGAATATAGCTCAGCTTTCAACACCATAGTGTCCTCAAAGCTCATCATTAAGCTCAGGGCCCTGGGTCTGAACCCCGCCCTGTGCAACTGGTTCCTCGGCGTACATATTACACAGACAGTGTGGTGAAGAAGGCATAACAACACCTCTTCAACCTCAGGAGGCTAAAGAATTTTGGTCTGGCACCTAAAACCTTCACAAACTTTTACAGATGCACAACTGAAAGCATCCTGTCGGGCTGTATCACCACTTGGTACGGAAACTGCACCGCCCGCAACCGCAGGGCTCTACAGAGGGTGGTGCAGTCTGCCCAACTCATCACCAGGGGCACACTACCTGCCCTCCAGGACACTTTCAGCACCCGATGTCACAGGAAGGCCAAAAAGATCATCAAGGACAACAACCACCCGAGCCACTGCCTGATCACCTCGCTATCATCCAGAAGGTGAGGTCAGTACAGGTGCATCAAAGCTGGGACCAAGAGACAAACAGCTTATATCTTAAGGCCATTAGACTGTTAAATAGCCATCACTAGCAGGCTTCCACCCGGTTACGTAACCCTGCACCTTAGACTTGAAATCACTGGCCACTTTAATAATGGAACACTAGTCACTTTTAGAATGTTTACACATACAGTGGGGAGAACAAGTATTTGATACACTGCCGATTTTGCAGGTTTTCCCACTTACAAAGCATGTAGAAGTCTGTAATTTTTTATCATAGATACTCTTCAACTGTGAGTGACGGAATCTAAAACAAATATCCAGAAAATCACATTGTATGATTTTTAAGTAATTAATTTGCATTTTATTGCATGACAAGTATTTGATACATCAGAAAAGCAGAACTTAATATTTGGTACAGAAACCTTTGTTTGCAATTACAGAGATCATACGTTTCCTGTAGTTCTTGACCAGGTTTGCACACACTGCAGCAGGGATTTTGGCCCACTCCTCCATACAGACCTTCTCCAGATCCTTCAGGTTTCGGGGCTGACGCTGGGCAATACGGACTTTCTGCTCCCTCCAAAGATTTTCTATTGGGTTCAGGTCTGGAGACTGGCTATGCCACTCCAGGACCTTGAGATGCTTCTTACGGAGCCACTCCTTAGTTGCCCTGGCTGTGTGTTTCGGGTCATTGTCATGCTGGAAGACCCAGCCACGACCCATCTTCAATGCTCTTACTGAGGGAAGGAGGTTGTTGGCCAAGATCTCGCGATACATGGCCCCATCCATCCTCCACTCAATACGATGCAGTCGTCCTGTCCCTAACCCTTTGCAGAAAAGCATCCCCAAAGAATGATGTTTCCATCTCCATGCTTCACTGTTGGGATGGTGTTCTTGGGGTTGTACTCATCCTTCTTCTTCCTCCAAACACGGCGAGTGGAGTTTAGACCAAAAAGCTCTATTTTTGTCTCATCAGACCACATGACCTTCTCCCATTCCTTCTCTGGATCATCCAGATGGTCATTGGCAAACTTCAGACGGGCCTGGACATGCGCTGGCTTGAGCAGGGGGACCTTGCGTGCGCTGCAGGATTTTAATCCATGACGGCGTAGTGTGTTACTAATGGTTTTCTTTGAGACTGTGGTCCCAGCTCTCTTCGGGTCATTGACCAGGTCCTGCCGTGTAGTTCTGGGCTGATCCCTCACCTTCCTCATGATCATTGATGCCCCACAAGGTGAGATCTTGAATGGTGCCCCAGACCGAGGTAGATTGACCGTCATCTTGAACTTCTACCATTTTCTAATAATTGCGCCAACAGTTGTTGCCTTCTCACCAAGCTGCTTGCCTATTGTCCTGTAGCCCATCCCAGCCTTGTGCAGGTCTATAATTTTATCCCTGATGTCCTTACACAGCTCTCTGGTCTTGGCCATTGTGGAGAGGTTGGAGTCTGTTTGATTGAGTGTGTGGACAGGTGTCTTTTATACAGGTAACGAGTTCAAACAGGTGCAGTTAATACAGGTAATGAGTGGAGAACAGGAGGGCTTCTTAAAGAAAAACTAATAGGTCTGTGAGAGCCGGAATTGGTAGGTGATAGGTGATCAAATACTTATGTCATGCAATAAAATGCTTATTAATTATTTAAAAATCATACAATTTGATTTTGTGGATTTTTGTTTTAGTTTCCGTCTCTCATAGTTGAAGTGTACCTATGATAAAAATTACAGACCTCTACATGCTTTGTAAGTAGGAAAACCTGCAAAATCAGCAGTGTATCAAGTACTTGTTCTCCCCACTGTAGCTGACTAGTAGCTGACACAACCTAGCTGACAACCTAGCTGACACAACCTAGCTGACTAGTAGCTGACACAATCTAGCTGACTAGTAGCTGACACAACCTAGCTGACTAGTAGCTGACACAACCTAGCTGACTAGTAGCTGACACAACCTAGCTGACTAGTAGCTGACACAACCTAGCTGACTAGTAGCTGACACAATCTAGCTGACACAACCTAGCTGACTAGTAGCTGACACAACCTAGCTGACTAGTAGCTGACGCAACCTAGCTGACTAGTAGCTGACACAACCTAGCTGACTAGTAGCTGACACAACCTAGCTGACACAACCTAGCTGACACAACCTAGCTGACACAACCTAGCTGACACAACCTAGCAGACTAGTAGCTGACACAACCTAGCAGACTAGTAGCTGACACTTAGCTGACGCAAGCTAGCAGACTAGTAGCTGATACAACCAAGTTTTGGCTCCGTCCTGCGTGGTTGCCTGTTAAGCAGCTCCCATTGTTTGTGCGTAAATTGTTGTTTTAGTATGTTTTTCGTCAGTTTTTTTTGCAACAGCTGAACTTTAATAGTTCAGGATTATGGAGTGCTACTGTTTTACGAAGATTTTAGCGGTCCTTTTAATCACTGAGGCACTTTATTTTTTTCAGTGCCGAACATACACGCGAGTCCTCAATTATTTACAACGGAGCTCAATTCCTGTTTAGTTCACGCAACTCTATTGCACCCCAGGGAAAAGTTTGATATTCCGGACGAGTTGAAAAGGCGACGGTGTGGACGCAGGGCGGGATTGAAGTGTAAGGCAAAGCTGAGGAAGTACAAGCCGGCTATACAGTCTATCATTAGGGGCAATGTGAGATCGCTGCATAACAAGATGGACGAGCTTCAGGGTCTGGTTCATGGGACTACCGGGAAGCGAGCCTATTGTGTTTTTCTGAGACATGGCTGAATGATAACATCCCCATAGAGAAATATCTATCTATCTATCTATCTATCTATCTAAATTTTTGTGTAGACAACACTGTACCCACCAGGAAGGTACACTGTTTTCCAAATACTAAAACCAAGGCCCAACTGACTGCAGTCCCTATACAGGGGATGGATGTGGAAATGGTTGGGTCATACAAGTTCCTGGGAGTCCATATGGACAACAGGCTGGAATGGGCTTGTAACACCGGGGCTCTGTACAAAAAGGGCCAGAGCCAACTTTACTTTCTGAGGAGGCTCAGGTCCTTCAACGTGTGCAGTAAACTACTGCATACCTTCTACCAGTCTGTGGTGGCCAGTGCCATCTTTTTTGCAGTGGTGTGCTGAGGGTCCAACATAAAAGCTGGTGATGCTACGCAAGTAAATAAGCTGACCACTTGACACTCTAGAGGAGGTGGCGGAGAGACGGATCCTGGCCAAACTGCTGGCCACCATGGACAACGTCACCCACCCTCTGCATGCCATGGTTATGACGCAGAGGAGCACCTTCAGTCACAGACTGATTCCACCACGGTGTGCCAGAGAGCGCTACAGGAGGTCCTTCCTGCCGGCGGCTATTAGACTATTTAATGCCTCACCGGGGTGCCGTGCCGTCGTCAACATAGACCTGGAACTGTTGGGGTGTTAGGACCTAGTTTAACAATTGTGCATCCATCCGTGAGTAACTCTGGTCTGTAATCACTCATTCACTCAGGACTTATTTATTCATTCAGGTCTGCATATACATATTCATGTACAGTTGTTATATCATATTACGTGCAATATTGTAAGTAGGACTTAACTTACATAGTCATTCACTCAGGAATGCATATTAGTATCCTGTCAGTTGTATCTTTTTTCATTGCTTTTAGTATATTGAATGTGCAATACGTGCATTTATCTGTAATTAAACCCTGCGCACTAAGGATTGTATTTCAAGGGAATTACTATTATTATGGAGAGACACATGCTCATTACCTTGGGAAGCGCACACAGAATGAGCTGATACAGATTGTGATTGACAAGATTCTGGAAGCAATATTGAGTCAAGTAATAGACTCAAAGTTCTTTTCCATTATCTTGGACCGTACACCTGACATTAGTCACCAGGAGCAAATGTCCATTATTCTTAGAAGCTTGGCTTTAAAGGGAAAGCCAGAGATCAAGGAGCACTTCCTCGGCTTTCAGAATGTTGAGGTTAAAACAGGCTTGAATCTGTCCACTGTCATCTTAGATAAGCTGAACGAGCTGAAGATTCCATTTGAAGATTGCAGAGGGCACGCTTATGATAATGGGGCCGACATGAAGGGCAAGCACCAAGGAAGCTTTTTCTTTGAAACTCTGCCATCCTGGAGTCGCCTCTTCACTGTTGATGTTGAGACTGGTGTTTTGCTGGTACTATTTAATGAAGCTGCCAGTTGAGGACTTGTGAGAAGTCTGTTTCTCAAACTAAACACTAATGTACTTGTCCTCTTGCTCAGTTGTGCACCGGGGCCTCCCACTCCTCTTTCTATTCTGGTTAGAGCCAGTTTGCGCTGTTCTGTGAAGGGAGTAGTACACAGCGTTGTACGAGATATTCAGTTTCTTGGCAATTTCTCGCATGGAATAGCCTTCATTTCTCAGAACAAGAATAGACTGATGAGTTTCAGAACAAAGTTATTTGTTTTTGGACATTTTGAGCCTGTAATCGAACCCACAAATGCTGACGCTCCAGATACTCAACTAGTCTAAAGAAGGCCAATTTTATTGCTTCTTTAATCAGCACAACAGTTTTCAGCTGTGCTAACATAATTGCAAAAGGGTTTTCTAATGATCAATTAGGCTTTTAAAATGATAAACTTGGATTAGCTAACACAACGTGCCATTGGAACACAGGAGTGATGTTTGCTGATAATGGGCCTCTGTACGCCTATGTAGATATTCCATTTAAAAAAAACAGCTGTTTCCAGCTACAATAGTCATTCAAAAAATTAACAATGTCTACACTGTATTTCTGATAAATTATGTTATTTTAATGGACCAAAAATGTGCTTTTCTTTCAAAAACAAGGAAATATCTAATTGACCCCAAACTTTTGAACGGTAGTGTAGCTGCAGCCACAGCCTACAGTCTTATGTTTCCATTGTATAGACAAAGCTAATTGTATAATATTGTGAGGACTGGACTAATTACGAGGCAGCAGAGACAAAGATCACTGTTATATTTGATTATTTTCTAATATTCACTTATTTTAAGATTCTATTGAATATATTCTATTCAATAAATATATTTTATTCCTCATTCTGTTCTGTATAGGTCTACTTATTCTTAGACCGACAGATGGAGCAAACTGTTTTAAAGGAGGGAGGATTGTAGTGGGAGCCCTGGGGTGTCAGGTGTGACTGTCAGACTGTGTGGCAATGGCAAATGGTTTACATGGGTTAGGGTTAGGGTTAGGGTTAGCCTGGCTGACTAGTAGCTGATACAACCTGGCTGACTAGTAGCTGATACAACCTGGCTGACTAGTAGCTGATACAACCTGGCTGACTAGTAGCTGATACAACCTGGCTGACTAGTAGCTGATACAACCTGGCTGACTAGTAGCTGACACAACCTAGCTGACTAGTAGCTGACACAACCATGCTGACTAGTAGCTGACACAACCATGCTGACTAGTAGCTGACACAACCTAGCTGACTAGTAGCTGATACAACCTAGCTGACTAGTAGCTGATACAACCTAGCTGACTAGTAGCTGATACAACCTAGCTGACTAGTAGCTGACACAACCTAGCTGACTACTAGCTGACACAACCTAGCTGACTAGTAGCTGATACAACCTGGCTGACTAGTAGCTGACACAACCTAGCTGACTAGTAGCTGATACAACTTAGCTGACTAGTAGCTGATACAACCTAGCTGACTAGAAGCTGATACAACCTGGCTGACTAGTAGCTGATACAACCTGGCTGACTAGTAGCTGATACAACCTAGCTGACTAGTAGCTGATACAACCTGGCTGACTAGTAGCTGATACAACCTAGCTGACTAGTAGCTGATACAACCTAGCTGACTAGTAGCTGATACAACCTGGCTGACTAGTAGCTGATACAACCTAGCTGACTAGTAGCTGATACAACCTAGCTGACTAGAAGCTGATACAACCTAGCTGACTAGTAGCTGATACAACCTGGCTGACTAGTAGCTGATACAACCTGGCTAACTAGTAGCTGATACAACCTAGCTGACTAGTAGCTGATACAACCTGGCTGACTAGTAGCTGATACAACCTAGCTGACTAGTAGCTGATACAACCTAGCTGAGTAGTAGCTGACACAACCTAGCTGACTAGTAGCTGATACAACCTGGCTGACTAGTAGCTGATACAACCTAGCTGACTAGTAGCTGACACAACCTAGCTGACTAGTAGCTGACACAACCTAGCTGACTAGTAGCTGACACAACCTAGCTGACTAGTAGCTGATACAACCTGGCTGACTAGTAGCTGACACAACCTAGCTGACTAGTAGCTGATACAACCTAGCTGACTAGAAGCTGATACAACCTAGCTGACTAGTAGCTGATACAACCTGGCTGACTAGTAGCTGATACAACCTAGCTGACTAGTAGCTGATACAACCTGGCTGACTAGTAGCTGATACAACCTGGCTGACTAGTAGCTGATATAACCTAGCTGACTAGTAGCTGACTAGTAGTTAAGTGGTAGCTGATAGAATGTAGCTGACTAGTATCTGATACAACCTAGATCAGTGCTTCTCAATCTTTTTTCAATAACATACCCCCTATCAAATGTTTTCTCAGCCAAGTACCTCCTGACCGGCCCCAATCATTAGAGATAGAAATAAAAGCTATGACTACGATATAGTGATATGCCATCATTATGAGATTTATTAAACATTGTAAATGAAAAACATTTGTAATAATAAACAGTGTATAATTACCGATCATGCAGTTTAAGTAGCCCATGACTGGCCCCAAACATGTTTGATAAAAGAAACCTATAGAAATAATATATATACAGTGTGTATATATATATATATTATTTATATAGGTTTCTTTTTTTTTTTTTTCAGGTAGGTAGGTCAGTTGAGAACAAGTTCTCATTTACAACTGTGACCTGGCCAAGACAAAGCAAAGCAGTGCGACAAAAACAACACAGAGTTACACAGTAAACAAACGTACAGTCAATAACACAATAGAAAATCTATATACAGAGTGCAAAATGTAGTCAAAATGCAGTAAGGTTAGGAGGTAGGACAATAAATAGACCATATATACAGTGTGTATATATATATATGATGTATATAACATTTTAGCTCAAAAACACTTGTAATAATAAACAACAAACTAAGTTGCACTTATAATTTAGTGCGAAACATGTGCTTGTGCTTCACTGAGGATCTTGGTCATCCTCGGTGGCAGGGAGGACACAGCAGTGATCAGCAGTCTTTTTTCCAGGCCCAGTCTGTTTCTCTGCTTTGTTTTGATCACAGTCATTGCATAAAATGAGGCCTCACACAAATATGTGGATCCAAAGGGCAGTAGCTGCTGCAAAGCCTTTTCTCCCAGCTCAGGATACTCCTTTTTTACACACACCCAAAACTGCGTTAGAGTGGAGTTTTCATATTTCATCCGTAGGCCATAGTCAGATGACACATCCAAGAGTTTTTCCTGGTGACAGAGAGGGAGCTTGTTTCTGCTTTCTTCTGACAAAATAAATGGGTTTCTCACCCAACTGAGCTGTGGAGATTTCTCCTTCATGTCAGGAAAGTATGAGTTAAAACTCACAATCAGGTTGGCCAAATGTTCTTCTATGATGGACTTCACTGGTTCTCTCTCCACATCTTCCCTGGAGAGGAAAGCATCCACCTGAGCAGGTGAGATCCCCCTGTACACATGCCCGTTTCCACAACTCTGCTTTCTTCAGAAAACCACCCACCTTGTCATACAGGTTCAAAATGTGGGTGTCTTTGCCCTGCAGACACACATTCAGCGCATTCAATTTGCTGAATATATCTGCCAGATAGCACAGATAGAAGCCAATCTTTATCTTCAAACAGGGTGGCATATGGAGATCTTTGCTCTGACTAAAAGGTGTGCACCCTACCCGTCGTTCCAACAGCCTGTTCAGTATCCTCCCTGGAGATAGCCAGCGCAATTCTGTGTGTAGCAGCAGTTGTGTGTGTTCAGCTCCCATGTCCTCACAAAGGCGGTGAAACAGTCGTGCATTGAGTGGCCTTGACTTAATAAAGTGAATCACATTAATGCTGTCATTCAAAACGTCATGCAACACAGGACTTGTATTTGTGGATGCCAGTGCTTCCCTGTGTATGACACAGTGATTCCACTGCACTTCTGGATGTTTATTTCTAATAGGCGCCATGAGCCCTTTAACACGGCCTGTGATTGACGCAGCTCCGTCAGTGCAGACACTCTTGCAGTTTCTCCAGTCCAGCTCGTTTTTAATGAAGAAATTATCCACAACATTAAAAAGGTCCTCTCCTGTTGTTTCCCCTCTAAGCTCTTGCAGAAAAGTACATTTTCATAAATGTCGTCGATATCCACATACCTCACAAAAGCAATGAGCTGTGCCTTGCCACTGACATCGGTCGACTCATCAAGCTGGAGTGAAAATGCTTCGCCAAGTTTTCCCACAACTTGTTCAACAATATCCGCTCCCATTCTTTCTATTCTGCGGGAAACGGTGTCATTAGACAAAGGCACCGCTAATACAACAGCGGCTGGGAGTAACAGGTCCTCAGCCATCGTGAACAGCTTTTTAGCTTTAGCCACGAGCAGTGACACCGCATATGACGCCTGTAGTGCTTTGGCTGATGTTGTGGAGACTTTTCGCATTGTTTCCTGCGATGATCTAAACTCAGCAAGTTTTCTCTTGAAAAATTCTGGTGGCTTTCCAACATGACACTGATGTTTGGTGCTGAGATGTCTCTGGAGGTGCGCCGGTTTCATCCAGCTGTTAGCTAGTTTCTCCCCACAGAAAAACCACCATGCCTGGGGAGGGTTGGCGTTTGTTGCCGTGAATCCCATCAGAACATTCCCCTCCTGATATTGGCGGTATTTTGTTGGCTCCACTTTGGCTTTCTTTTTTTCTTCATCCTCCCCGTTCTCCGCTGTAGTATTGCTACGTTTTAACCAGGATTTCATTTAAATGTCTGTTTGTTTCCAGTAAAGCAACTGGCTTCCCGCTCAGCGTGATTCAAATTCTTCTTCTCTGATTTAGGTAGTTTACAATCACATTTAAAATAGAAACATTTTATATAAAAATGTGGTTTACATAAACATTTTATTAAACTTATTTTCGTATGATATTTTTAATAATCATGGATGATTTTGTATATCTTTTAAATTAAATTAATAATTTAAATTAATTAAAAAAAATTTTTTTATTATATATATTTTTTATAAATCTCACGTACCCCCTACAGTACCGCTACGTACCCCCATTTGAGAATCACTGACCTAGATGACTAATAACTGATCTAGCTGACTAGTAGTGTATATACACAACATAGCTGACTAGTAGCTGACTAATGGCTAACGGTAGCATGGAAATGAACTATACACCGTCATACATGTATCTAGCTAGGCAACCAGATAGCATCATTAATTTATCTTTCTAGCTATGAGGATGGAGACATCGGTTAGCATGCTAATACCTAACAATCAACTAGCTTCCTAAACAGTTAGTATTACTAGTGTCAGTTCTCCAACACAAGAAAAAAGTTAGTATCTAGTTATCAGTTAACTACCTAAACAATTAGCAATGCTCGTATCAGGTAGCCAACATGACAAATCAAGCTAATAGCTAACAATCAGCTAGCTACCTAAACAATTAGGATTTCAGCTAACAATGTGTTTCATTGTACTTCTAAATTGTACTAACTATTTACCCCAAAATCTATCAATCAATAAATAGATGTTTTCATTAAAAAAAGGAGCATTAGACAGATTAACCTTAACACACACAGCCCTAACCCCTTGTCCAGAGATATATTAATATATATTACCTCCTTGTCTCTCTCCAGCTGCAGGCCCTGCTCCAACAGCCCAGATTCAAACTCCTCCCTTATCGTAGCTTTCTCTTCCTCACTCAGGTGAGACTCCTCCCCCTCTGGCAGCCCCGCCTCCAGCTCAGGCTGCGTTTCACGTTTCAGCACGCTGGGCAGCGGAAGGCTCCCATTGGAGGCTAGAGAGGTGAGGGAAAGGCGATGCTGAGAGATCCTCCTCTTCTTATAGTGATAGCACAGAATATAGTCCACCTTCCTCTGGCCGTCAGCAAAGAAAGTCCCTTTACCAAGCTCTATGGAGGGCTCCTACACACACACACACACATCCAAATGAGTTTTTTTGGGGCTAGGGTTAAGGGTGAGAGGGGAGTGTTTGGGTGGCAAGACAGAGTGCTGGTAGACTGGTCCCAGAACCTGGTCCCAGATCTTGCCAACTCCTTGTCACTAATGTTACACCAAACATGTTTGCTGTGACAATTGCATAAGGAGTTGTCAGGAGAGTAGAACCAGATCTGGGACCAGACTAGAGAGTAGAACCAGATCTGGGACCAGACTAGAGAGTAGAACCAGATCTGGGACCAGACTAGAGAGTAGAACCAGATCTGGGACCAGACTAGAGAGTAGAACCAGATCTGGGACCAATCTGGAGAGTAGAACCAGATCTGGGACCAAGCTAGAACAGAACCTAAAAAATAACAGTACACCTGTTTCAATAATAGCTGAATGATAACAGTACAGACTATGACTAAGGCTGTGTATGGAAAAGTTATCAGCCGTCAAATCCTTGTATCCTCTGTCCTGGTTTCCATCCTTGTTTCCTCACCTCCCTCTCAAAGCTAATTGGAAGAGGAGGTTCATTGGAGGGACCTTGGATCCTCTCCTCAAATCCGCATTGAGAGGGAGTTGAAGAAAGAAGGACGGAGGAAACAAGTTACGGTTAGTAACATCTTCAGTAAAACAATGGAGTCTTTCCTAACAGAAGATACATGTCAGAGGTCAAGGGTTAGAGGTCAGGGGTCAGAGATCAGGGACTAGAGGTTAAAGGTCAGGGGTTAGGGGTTAAAGGTCGTACCGTGGTAGGTTGCTTCGCACTGCCTGGGGGATTTCCGTTATCCAATCCCATCTCAGAAAGCGAGCAAGCCAATGAGCGAAGCTTCTCAGATTGGAAAGATGATGACTCACCCATCGCTGTGGTAACATGCATACGCTCCGTGCCATTCCACGCCTCTGTCAGGGTGACACACACACACACATACAAACAGTTGATAGACAGCCAATATCTGAACTGTTGTTTTTGTTATCCATCCCTGTGTCTCAGTTGGGACCGGAACGCTGCTCTCCCATGCGTTGAAACACGTCTTTACCATTAGGCCAAGTGGAGAAACCAATATATTTACCATTAGGCCAAGTAGAGAAACCAATATAATTATCATTAGGCCAAGTGGAGAAACTAATACATTTACCATTAGGCCAAGTGAAGAAACCAATATAATTACCATTAGGCCAAGTGGAGAAACCAATATAATTACCATTAAGCCAAGTGGAGAAACCAATATAATTACCATTAGGCCATGTGGAGAAACCAATATAATTACCATTAGGCCAAGTGGAGAAACCAATATAATTACCATTAGGCCAAGTGGAGAAACCAATATAATTACCATTAGGCCAAGTGTAGAGAAACCAGTATAATTACCATTAGGCCAAGTGTAGAGAAACCAGTATAATTACCATTAGGCCAAGTTGAGAAACCAATATAATTACCATTAGGCCAAGTGTAGAGAAACCAATATAATTACCATTAGGCCAAGTGTAGAGAAACCAATATAATTACCATTAGGCCAAGTGGAGAAACCAATATAATTACCATTAGGCCAAGTGGAGAAACCAATATAATTACCATTAGGCCAAGTGGAGAAACCAATATAATTACCATTAGGCCAAGTGGAGAAACCAATATAATTACCATTAGGCCAAGTAGAGAAACCAATATAATTACCATTAGGCCAAGTGGAGAAACCAATATAATTACCATTAGGCCAAGTGGAGAAACCAATATAATTACCATTAGGCCAAGTGGAGAAACCAATATAATTACCATTAGGCCAAGTAGAGAAACCAATATATTTACCATTAGGCCAAGTGGAGAAACCAATATAATTACCATTAGGCCAAGTGGAGAAACCAATATAATTACCATTAGGCCAAGTGGAGAAACCAATATAATTACCATTAGGCCAAGTGTAGAGAAACCAGTATAATTACCATTAGGCCAAGTGGAGAAACCAATATAATTACCATTAGGCCAAGTGGAGAAACCAATATAATTACCATTAGGCCAAGTGGAGAAACCAATATAATTACCATTAGGCCAAGTGGAGAAACCAATATAATTACCATTAGGCCAAGTGGAGAAACCAATATAATTACCATTAGGCCAAGTGGAGAAACCAATATAATTACCATTTGTTTTATGTAGCTGGCTAGCTAGATTATTACGATTCACATATAGCAAACTGATAATAATGAAGTAAAAGGTTTGATTAGTGTAAATATCTTGTTTCATCTTTATTACTGCCATTGTGTTGGCTGAAAGAAGGTTCAGTGAATGGAGAGGTGCAGAGTGAAGTAATACAGTAGTGAAAGTGCTTCTCAAATGTAATATTTTATGCTTTCTACACAATCTCGTCCTCACAAGAACGTACTCAAGAGTACGTCCTCTGAGAATGCAATCAGAGCATGAGAGTGTGGATCACGTCAGTATGCATATTGAGAATCACCCACTGACGTCTCGGGCAGGGCTACCTAATCCTGAGAATGTGAGTTTGACTCACCCCCGCTACTCTAAAGCAGGGATAGGAGAGAGGAGAGGAGAGGAGAGGAGAGGAGAGGAGAGGAGACGAGGCGAGAGAGGGAGGGAGGAGACGAAATGAGACAAGTTATCCTTTACTTTATAATTTGCCTGAGTTAACCCTGAGTTAACTCCAGCACCAACCCTGAGTTAACTCCAGCACCAACCCTGCAATCCATACCAAAATCAACCAACCACTAGTCAGGAAATCTAGCTCTATGTCAGGCTCTGGCCATAGAGAAGCAATAGGCTTCTCTATGTAGCTTGGTCAGAGTCTGACAGTGTCGTTCTTTTCTGTTTCTTTGTGGGTTTTGGGTGGATCTCTAATTAGAGGCAGCTGCTACCCGTTGTCTCTAATTAGGGATCCAATATATATTGAGTCTGTCCTTCACTTGGGGTGGGTTGTTATCGATGTATGTCGCAGTCACGGTGAGTTAGTGTGTTTCTTTTCGTCCGTTCATTTGGGGTGTTTTGAACGTGACGTTAGTCGAGTAGTGTTTGTTTCTGTTCTTTAGTTTGTCAGTCGTGGTTTTGTTTATACATAGTATTTATGTCATTTCCTTACATAGTATAAATAAAAGATGACAAACTATAATCACTGCGCTGCGTCTTGGTCTCGCTATGCACCCGATCGTGACACTCTAACTCTAACCAGCTAACAGGAAACAACCCAGCTCTAACTCTAAACACCCAACAGGAAACAAGCTCTAACTCTAAACACCCAACAGGAAACTAGCTCTAACTCTATCCACCCAACAGGAAACTAGCTCTAACTCTATCCAACCAACAGGAAACTAGCTCTAACTCTATCCACCCAACAGGAAACTAGCTCTAACTCTATCCACCCAACAGGAAACTAGCTCTAACTCTATCCACCCAACAGGAAACTAGCTCTAACTCTATCCACCCAACAGGAAACTAGCTCTTACTCTATCCACCCAACAGGAAACTAGCTCTAAATCTATCCATAGTAGAGATGGATCAACAACCAGCAAATAGTAGAGATGGGTCAACAAACAGGAAATAGTAGAGATGGGTCAACAAACAGGAAATAGTAGAGATGGGTCAACAAACAGCAAATAGTAGAGATGTGTCAACAAACAGCAAATAGTAGAGATGGGTCAAAAAACAGCAAATTGTAGAGATGGATCAACAAACAGCAAATAGTAGAGATGGGTCAACAAACAGCAAATAGTAGAGATGGGTCAACAAACAGGAAATAGTAGAGATGGGTCAACAAACAACAAATAGTATAGATGAGTCAACAAACAGGAAATAGTAGAGATGGGTCAACAAACAACAAATAGTAGAGATGGGTCAACAAACAACAAATAGTATAGATGAGTCAACAAACAGGAAATAGTAGAGATGGGTCAACAAACAACAAATAGTAGAGATGGGTCAACAAACAACAAATAGTATAGATGAGTCAACAAACAGGAAATAGTAGAGATGGATCAACAAACAGCAAATAGTAGAGATGGGTCAACAAACAGCAAATAGTAGAGATGGGTCAACAAACAACAAATAGTAGAGATGGGTCAACAAACAACAAATAGTAGAGATGGGTCAACAAACAACAAATAGTAGAGATGGGTCAACAAACAGGAAATAGTAGAGATGGGTCAACAAACAGGAAATAGTAGAGATGGGTCAACAAACAGGAAATAGTAGAGATGGGTCAACAAACAACAAATAGTAGAGATGGATCAACAAACAGGAAATAGTAGAGATGGATCAACAAACAGGAAATAGTAGAGATGGATCAACAAACAAATAGTAGAGATGGATCAACAAACAAATAGTAGAGATGTGATTAGAGTTGTGCGTGTGTGTGTGCGTGTGCGTGTGCGTGTGTGTGTGTGTGTGTGTGTAAGTGTGTAAGTGTGTGTTATAACCTTTAAATGTCTTTACCCTCTGTCTCAGGGGAAGTGAACTAATTCTCACAGCAGGAGTTTTAACTCTTTACAACCCACATACAAACAAACAAACACACCCACCCACACATCATCACACAGCAGAGCAGACGTTGTATCCTGGTATTAGAGGCAGAGAGTGGCAGCATTCTCGTGGAATAGAGAAGATTAACTCACACACATCCTGTTGCTATTAACAGAGAGGGGACCCTGCTCATGGTCAATAATAACTCACACACATCCTGTTGCTATTAACAGAGAGGGGACCCTGCTCATGGTCAATAATAACTCACACACATCCTGTTGCTATTAACAGAGAGGGGACCCTGCTCATGGTCAATAATAACTCACACACATCCTGTTGCTATTAACAGAGAGGGGACCCTGCTCATGGTCAATAATAACTCACACACATCCTGTTGCTATTAACAGAGAGGGGACCCTGCTCATGGTCAATAATAACTCACACACATCCTGTTGCTATTAACAGAGAGGGGACCCTGCTCATGGTCAATAATAACTCACACACATCATGTTGCTATTAACAGAGAGGGGACCCTGCTCATGGTCAATAATAACTCACACACATCCTGTTGCTATTAACAGAGAGGGGACCCTGCTCATGGTCAATAATAACTCACACACATCCTGTTGCTATTAACAGAGAGGGGACCCTGCTCATGGTCAATAATAACTCACACACATCCTGTTGCTATTAACAGAGAGGGGACCCTGCTCATGGTCAATAATAACTCACACACATCCTGTTGCTATTAACAGAGAGGGGACCCTGCTCATGGTCAATAATAACTCACACACATCCTGTTGCTATTAACAGAGAGGGGACCCTGCTCATGGTCAATAATAACTCACACACATCCTGTTGCTATTAACAGAGAGGGGACCCTGCTCATGGTCAATAATAACTCACACACATCCTGTTGCTATTAACAGAGAGGGGACCCTGCTCATGGTCAATAATAACTCACACACATCCTGTTGCTATTAACAGAGAGGGGACCCTGCTCATGGTCAATAATAACTCACACACATCCTGTTGCTATTAACAGAGAGGGGACCCTGCTCATGGTCAATAATAACTCACACACATCCTGCTGGGGTGCTAGGACCTAGTTTAACAATTATGCATCCATCCGTGAGTAACTCTGGTCTGTAATCACTCATTCACTCAGGACTTATTTATTCATTCAGGTCTGTATTTACATATTCATGTACAGTTGTTATATCATATCACGTGCAATATTGTAAGTAATTCTTTGACTGAACTTACGTTGTCATTCACTCAGGAATGCATATTAGTATCCTGTCAGTTGTATCTTTTTTCATTGCTTTTAGTATATCGAATGTGCAATACGTGCATTTATCTGTAATTAAACCCTGCGCACTAAGGATTGTATTTTAAGGGAATTACTATTATTACCCTAAATTATATCATACACACATTTAGCTATTTAAGTATCTCTTCCTGTCATTTACCTGTACAGTTAATGTAACCATGCAAAATATTCACTTAGAGTTATATCTGAAGTCCGAGGTGTAGAGGGTGAACAGGAAGAGGGACAGGACCGTTCCCTGGGGGGCCCCTGTGTTGCTAACTTCCCGTTCTGACACACAGCTCTGTAGTTGCACAAATTGTGGCCTACCGGTCAGGTAGTCCGTGACCCAGGAGACTAAGGGTGCTTCCACTTTCATCCTCCTCATCTTCTCACCCAGTAGCAGGGGCTGAATGGTGTTGAAGGAACTGGAGAAGTCAAAAAACATAACCCTCACAGTGCAACCTGCGTTGTCCAGGTGATAGTAGGCCCTCTGCAGAAGGTAGATGATTGCATCATCCACCCCGATGTTGCGCTGGTATGCAAACTGCAGGTGGTCCAGTGATGTACACACCAGGGGTCTGAGGTGAGCGAGGACTAACCTTTCCAGGGTCTTCATGATGTGGGATGTTAGCGCTACAGGTCTGAAGTCATTCAGGACAGTGGGATGTGCCTTCTTGGGCACTGGGACGAGGCAGGATGTTTTCCACAGCACAGGGATCCTTTCTAGGCTCAGGCTAAGGTTGAAGAGATGCTGGAGTATTCCACACAGTTGGTCAGCACAGACCCTAAGCACCCTTGGGCTGATGTCATCAGGGCCCGCCGCTTTCCACTGATGTAGTCTCTCCAGCTCTCTCTTCACTTGGTTGGTGGTGAAAGCCAGCCCAGGTGGGGGGGTGGGGGGAAGGGGGGTGTTGAGGATCAGTCCAGGGGGAGCAGGGGTGGAGACTTTATATTAAGTAAACTATTATTACCCTCACTTATATCATACGCACTTTTAGCTATTTAAGTATTTCTCTGCCATCGATCTGTATAGTATAGTTAACCATGCAAATACTCCTTATCTATATCAACTTGCAATATTTTTATATTTTATTTTTCACCTAACACTCTGTTACAATGTATAGTGTACATATTCAACCAACCACCCATACTCTTTTTATAGCTTTTTTTCACTCCAGACTTCTTGTATTTCTATACTTTTTCATACTGCCGCTCTATGTATCATGTATCTGTCTTTTGTGTATTTTCGTTCTGCCATTTTGCACCTGCCCTATGTTTTGTTGTAGCTGCTTGACAAAGAAATTTCCCCTCGGGGATCAATAAAGTGTCTGTCTGTCTGTCTGTCTGTCTGTCTGTCTGTCTGTCTGTCTGTCTGTCTGTCTGTCTGTCTGTCTGTCTGTCTGTCTGTCTGTCTGTCTGTCTGTGTGTCTGTGTGTCTGTCTGTGTGTCTGTCTGTGTGTCTGTCTGTGTGTCTGTCTGTGTGTCTGTCTGTGTGTCTGTGTGTCTGTGTGTCTCTCTCTCTCTCTCTCTCTCTCTCTCTCTCTGAACAGAGAGGGACCTTTGCTCATGGTCAATAATATTAACTCACACACATCCTGTTGCTCTTAACAGACAGAATGGATAGTTTCCCTGAAGTTACTGTGATCTGTGTTAGCAGCCATGAGTCCATGACTGTTTAATATCCTAGATCAACACCTGAAAGACCCTAAGGCATAGATTCAATCAAAACAAGCATTAACCGGCAATAGCAGACACCTGCACAGTGGATGTGAAATCTGTGATCAGCTGCTCTTGCAATCATTGTCAAGCCACATTCATCCCACTCCTGTTAGAAGTTCAGATTTAGAAAGTGTAGGCTATATTGAAATAATTACACTCAAACAGAAAAATCATTCAACTAAATAAATATAATAATGAGGATTTCTATCATCCTACTGAAGATTGCATCTTACGTTCCAGTGTTTAAAGTTGTAAACAAGGCTGAATTGGATTTCTCTTGTTGGTTAGGTACAATGCAGGGAGCTATTTGACAGCTCTAACACAGTTGGGTTATGGTTAGGGTTATTCCCTATAGGCTAAACCTAACCTCCAACACTGACAAATCAACCACTTTGCGGATGTTGACTAAAGCCGATCTGATTGAATAGAGCCCTAATACTACTAACCTTGATATTGTATAAAGGTATTTAACGGAGCAGTATTGTCCTGTAGCTAACCCTGAGTCCCTGAGGGTCTTAATGTTTCCAGACATACAGTATATTTATTAATACAGTACCCGTATAGTACTGTAAGGTGTAGTTAGTATGATGTAGTCCTGTAGCTAACCCTAACTCAGTATATTTATTAATACAGTACCCGTATAGTACTGTAAGGTGTAGTTAGTATGATGTAGTCCTGTAGCTAACCCTAACTCAGTATATTTATTAATACAGTACCCGTATAGTACTGTAAGGTGTAGTTAGTATGATGTAGTCCTGTAGCTAACCCTAACTCAGTATATTTATTAATACAGTACAGTATAGTATATAGTATAGTACTAACCCTATAGTACTGTAAGGTGACATATATCTAGTAATACAGCTTTAATTTAACACCACCATAACAGGTGTCTTTGTCACCACGGTAACAGGCCTGTGTCTTTATGCAGGCAGATGGTGGGATCAGCACCCTGCTGCACCTGGTCTCTCTGACCAAGTCTCACCTCCTTCTCTCTCTCTCTCTTTCTTCCTCCCCTCCCCTCCCCTCCCCTCCCCTCCCCGTCCCGTCCCGTCACTAACACTAACCCTCAACCAGCCCCAAAGGATTTAAACAACTACAGCCAGAACACACACAAACTAACAGTCTCCATTCGCTTCTTTATCTAAAGTGAAAAAAGGAGAGGAGAGAGGGAGCGTCAGAGGAGAGGGAAAGGCACATGGAAGCATACTCACCGGAGCGCAAGGAGGACCTGTTCATCGCCATAGTGACGCAGAGAGCGGAGCGTGAAGCAAAATGAGATGGTCGACAATTTGCTCGCTCCCGTCAGATGGCTTAACGAGGCGCGGTCTGGAGGCTAATTCCACTGGGGGAGATTAGTAGTACACCCTACCCCCTACACACTATACACTACCCCTACAACCTACCCCTACACACTACTATTAACTAAAAAACACTGGGGGAGATTAGAAGTAGGGTGGACACACAGACAACCCCTACACACTAACCCTACACACTACCCCCTATACACTACCCCTACACCCTACCCCCTACACCCTATACACTACCCCTACACACTACTATTAACTACAAAACACTGGGGGAGATTAGAAGTAGGGTGGACACACAGACATCCCTTACACACTACCCCTACACACTACCCCCTATACACTACCCCTACACCCTACCCCCTACACCCTATACACTACCCCTACACACTACCCCCTATACACTACTATTAACTACAAAACACTGGGGGAGATTAGTAGTACACCCTACCCCCTACACCCTATACACTACCCCTACACCCTACCACCTACACACTATACACTACCCCTACACCCTACCACCTACACCCTATACACTATCCCTACACACTACCCCTACACACTACTATTAACTACAAAACACTGGGGGAGATTAGAAGTAGGGTGGACACACAGACAACCCCTACACACTAACCCTACACACTACCCCCTATACACTACCCCTACACCCTACCCCCTACACCCTACCCCCTACACCCTACCCCCTACTCACTACCCCCTACACACTACCCCTACACACTACCCCCTACACACTACCCCCTACTCACTACCCCCTACACACTACCCCCTACACACTACCCCCTACACACTACCCCCTATACACTACCCCCTACACATTACCCCCTACACATTACCCCCTACACACTACCCCTATACACTACACACTACCCCCTACTCACTACCCCCTATACACTACCCCTATACACTACCCCCTACACATTACCCCCTACACATTACCCCCTACACACTACCCCTATACACTACCCCTACACACTACCCCCTACACATTACCCCCTACACACTACCCCTATACACTACTCACTACCCCCTATACACTACCCCTATACACTACCCCCTACACACAACCCCTACACACTACCCCTACACACTACCCCTATACACTACCCCTATACACTACCCCTATACACTACCCCTATACACTACCCCCTACACACTACCCCCTACACACTACCACCTATACATTACCCCGATACACTACTCCCTATACACTACCCCTATACACTACCCCTATACACTACCCCTATACACTACCCCTATACACTACCCCTACACACTACCCCCTATATATTACCCCTATACACTACTCCCTATACACTACTCCCTACACATTACCCCCTACACACTACCCCCTACACACTACCCCCTATACACTACCCCCTACACACTAACCCCTACACACTACCCCCTACACACTACCCCCTACACACTACCCCTACACACTACCCCCTACACACTACCCCCTACACACTACCACCTATACACTACCCCCTACACATTACCCCCTACACACTACCCCCTACACACTACCCCCTATACACTACCCCCTACACACTACCCCCTACACACTACCCCTACACACTAACCCCTATACACTAATATTAACTACAAAACACTGGGGGAGATTAGAAGTAGGGTGGACACACAGACATCCCTTACACACTACCCCTACACACTACCCCCTATACACTACCCCTACACCCTACCCCCTACACCCTATACACTATACACTACCCCTACACACTACCCCCTACACACTACCACCTATACACTACCCCCTACACACTACCACCTATACACTACCCCCTACACACTACCCCCTACACACTACCCCTACACACTACCACCTATACACTACCCCTACACACTACCCCCTACACACTACCACCTATACACTACCCCCTACACACTACCACCTATACACTACCCCCTACACATTACCCCCTACACACTACCCCCTACACATTACCCCCTACACACTACCCCCTACACACTACCCCCTATACACTACCACCTATACACTACCCCCTACACACTACCCCCTACACACTACCCCCTACACACTACCCCTACACACTACCCCCTACACATTACCCCCTATACACTACCCCTACACACTACCCCCTACACATTACCCCCTACACATTACCCCCTACACATTACCCCCTACACACTACCCCCTATACATTACCCCCTACACACTACCCCCTACACACTACCCCCTATACACTACCCCTACACACTACCCCCTACACACTACCCCCTATACATTACCCCTACACACTACCCCCTATACACTACTCCCTATACACTACTCCCTACACATTACCCCCTACACACTACCCCCTTCACACTACCCCCTATACACTACCCCCTACACACTAACCCCTACACACTACCCCCTACACACTACCCCCTACACACTACCCCTATACATTACCCCTATACACTACTCCCTATACACTACTCCCTACACATTACCCCCTACACACTACCCCCTACACACTACCCCCTACACACTACCCCTATACATTACCCCTATACACTACTCCCTATACACTACCCCCTACACACTACCCCCTACACACTTCCCCTACACACTACCCCCTATACATTACCCCTATACACTACTCCCTATACACTACTCCCTACACATTACCCCCTACACACTACCCCCTACACACTACCCCCTACACACTACCCCCTACACACTACCCCCTACACACTACCCCCTACACACTACCCCTACACACTACCCCCTATACACTACCCCCTACACACTACCCCTACACACTACCCCCTACACACTACCCCCTACTCACTACCCCCTACACACTACCCCTACACACTACCCCTATACACTACCCCTATACACTACCCCTATACACTACCCCTACACACTACCCCTTATACATTACCCCTATACACTACTCGCTATACACTACTCCCTACACATTACCCCCTACACACTACCCCCTACACACTACCCCCTACACACTACCCCCTATACACTACCCCCTATACACTACCCCCTACACACTACCCCTACACACTACCCCCTACACACTACCACCTATACACTACCCCCTACACATTACCCCCTACACACTACCCCCTACACACTACCCCTACACACTACCCCCTATACACTACCCCCTATACACTACCCCCTACACACTACCCCTACACACTACCCCCTACACACTACCCCCTATACACTACCCCTACATACTACCCCCTACCCCCTAAACACAATCCCTACACACTTATACTACACATTACACACTACCCCTACACACTAATACTAGCCCTACACACTAACCCCTACACACTACCCCCTACACACTTATACTACACAATACACACTACCCCTACACACTTATACTACCCCTACACACTACCCCCTACACACTTATACTACCCCTACACACTTATACTACACAATACACACTACCCCTACACACTTATACTACACAATACACACTACCCCTACACACTTATACTACCCCTACACACTTATACTACACAATACACACTACCCCTACACACTTATACTACCCCTACACACTTATACTACCCCTACACACTACCCCCTACACACTTATACTTCCCCTACACACTACCCCCTACACACTTATACTACCCCTACACACTACTCCCTACACACTACCCCCTACACACTTATACTACCCCTACACACTACCCCCTACACACTTATACTACCCCTACACACTACCCCCTACACACTACCCCCTACACACTTATACTACCCCCTACACACTTATACTACCCCTACACACTACCCCCTACACACTTATACTACCCCCTACACACTTATAATACCCCCTACACACTTATACTACCCCTACACACTACCCCCTACACACTTATACTACCCCTACACACTACCCCCTACACACTTATACTACCCCTACACACTACCCCCTACACACTACCCCCTACACACTTATACTACCCCCTACACACTTATACTACCCCTACACACTACCCCCTACACACTACCCCCTACACACTTATACTACCCCTACACACTACCCCCTACACACTTATACTACCCCTACACACTACCCCCTACACATTACCCCTACACACTTATACTACCCCTACACACTACCCCCTACACACTTATACTACCCCTACACACTACCCCCTACACACTTATACTACCCCTACACACTACCCCCTACACACTTATACTACCCCTACACACTTATACTACCCCTACACACTTATACTACCCCTACACACTACCCCCTACTGTCACGATTGTGTGTGGGGAGAGACCAAGACGCAGCGCAGGGATAGTAGTTAGACATTTCTTTATTTATTAATACTAAGTATATTTAAATATATATACTATGTATAATCAGACCCTAAAATGACGAACTAAAATAACACCAAACAAACAGACTAACGAACGTCACGTTCACAACAACACACTAAATGAACGGACGGAACAAACACACTTACTTCACCGTGACTTCGACATACATCAGTAACGACCCACACCAGAGTGAAGGACAGACTCAACATATATGGGATCCCTAATTCAAATCAAATCAAATCAAATGTATTTATAAAGCTCTTTTTACATCAGCCGATTTTACAAAGTGCTATACAGAAACCCAGCCTAAAACCCCAAACAGCAAGCAATGCAGATGTAGAAGCACGGTGGCTAGGAAAAACTCCCTAGAAAGGCAACAATTCATGGCCATTAAGGCCAGTTCTTTCTCCAAGATGTTCAAATGTTCATAGATGACCAGCAGGGTCAAATAATAATAAAAGTAGTTGTGGAGGTTGCAACAGGTAAATACATCAGGAGGGAATGTCACTTGGTTTTTCAGTGCAATAGAGCGAGGTGAAATTAGAGACAATGCGTTGCAGCTGCCTCTAATTAGGGATCCAACCCAAACCTCACACAGAAACAGAAAAGAACGACACTGTCAGACTCTGACCATAACTACATAGAGAAGCCTATTGCTTCTCTATGGCCAGAGCCTGACAGTACCCCCCCCCCCAAGGCGCGGACCCCCGGACGCCAAAAAAAAACACACAAAACAAGGGGGGGTTAATGGGAGGTAAAACTAGTCCCTCGGGGGCGGCTCTGGCGAAGTGGACAGTTTTGTCCCATGCCCCTTCCCTATAACCGGTCCTGGGCTGGGTACCGGTGGGGCAAACGGCTCCGGCCATGAAGCGGGGAAAACAACCGGTCCCGGACTGGGCACCGGTGGGGCCAACGGCTCTGGCCATGGAGCGGGACATTTAAAAGGGCCCGGACTAGGCCCCGGAGGGGTAAACGGCTCCGGCCATGGAGCGGGGAAAACAACCGGGCCCGGACTGGGCCCCGGTGGGGTAAACGGCTCCGGCCATGAAGCGGGGAAAACAACCGGTCCCGGACTGTGCACCGGTGGGGCCAACGGCTCTGGCCATGGAGCGGGACATTTAAAAGGGCCCGGACTAGGCCCCGGAGGGGTAAACGGCTCCGGCCATGGAGCGGGGAAAACAACCGGGCCCGGACTGGGCCCCGGTGGGGTAAACAGCTCCGGCCATGAAGCGGGGACAACAACCGGACCCGGACTGGGCCCCGGTGGGGCAAACGGCTCCGGCCATGGAGCGGGGAAAACAACCGGGCCAGGACTGGGCACCGGTGGGGCAAACGGCTCCGGCCATGGAGCGGGGAAAACAACCGGGCCCGGACTGGGCACCGGTGGGGCCAACGGCTCCGGCCATGGAGCGGGACCATTGACCGGGCCCGGACTGGGCACCGGTGGGGTAAACGGCTCCGGCCATGGAGCTGGGAAAACAACCGGGCCTGGACTGGGCACCGGTGGGGCGGACTGCTCTGGCACTGAGGCGGAGCAGACGGCTGGACCCGGATTGGGTACCGGTGGAGCGGACTGCTCTGGTACTGGAGCGGAGCAGACGGCCGAACCCGGACTGGGTACCGGTGACGCGGACTGCTCTGGCACTGGGGCGGAGCAGACGGCCGAACCCGGAATGGGTACCGGTGGAGTGGACTGCTCTGGCACTGGGGCGGAGCAGACGGTCGAACCAGGAATGGGTACCGGTGGAGCGGACTGCTCTGGCACTGATGCGGAGCAGACGGCTGGATTGGGTACCGGTGGAGCGGACTGCTCTGGTACTGGAGCGGAGCAGATGGCTGAACCCGGATTGGGCACCGGTGGAGCGGACTGCTCTGGCTCAGGAGCGGAGCGGACGGCTGGACCCGGATTGGGTACCGGTGGAGCGGACTGCTCTGGTACTGGAGCGGAGCAGATGGCTGAAACCGGACTAGGTACCGGTGGAGCGGACTGCTCTGGCACTGAGGCGGAGCAGACGGCTGGACCCGGATTGGGTACCGGTGGAGCGGACTGCTCTGGTACTGGAGCAGAGCAGACGGCTGAACCCGGACTGGGTACTAGTGACGCGGACTGCTCTGGCACTGGGGCGGAGCAGACGGCCGAACCCGGAATGGGTACCGGTGGAGCGGACTGCTCTGGCACTGGGGCGGAGCAGACGGCTGAACCCGGACTGAGTACCGGTGAAGCAGACTGCTCTGGCACTGGAGCGGAGCAGACGGCCGGACCAGGACTGGGTACCGGTGGAGCGGACAGCCCTGGCCCTGGAGCGGAGCAGACGGCTGAACTGGGACTGGGTTCCAGCCACAGTGATGTGCCGACCTCTGGAGAATTCGGGCTGCGGACCTTCGCTGGTGGTTCGGGGCTTCTGACCTTCGCTGGAGGTTCAGGGCTGCTGACCTTCGCTGGAGGTTCAGGGCTGCGGACCTTCGCTGGAGGTTCAGGGCTACTGACCCTCGCTGGAGGTTCAGGGCTGCTGACCTTCGCTGGAGGTTCAGGGCTGCTGACCTTCGCTGGTGGTTCAGGGCTGCTGACCTTCGCTGGAGGTTCAGGGCTGCTGACCTTCGCTGGAGGTTCCGGGCTGCGGACCTTCGCTGGAGGTTTCGGGTAGCTCACCATCGCTGGAGGTTCCGGTCCAACCACACGCCTCGCCACGAGAGTCATCTGGCGCTTGAAGTCCTCCAACGCCTGTACGACCAGCGGATCCATCTGCGTCTCCAGAGGAAATGTCTAACTACTATCCCTGCGCAGCGTCTTGGTCCTCCTCCGGGTATTCATAGAACCCCTCTGGGTTAGGGTTAGGGTTAGGGTTAGGGTTAGGGTTAGGGTTAGGGTTTAGGGTTAGGGTTAGGGTTAGGGTTAGGGTTAGGTTTATGATAGTGAGTTTATTGATGGTGTTGAACCGTTAGTTGCACGGGCCTATTGCTGCTGCCTCTTCTGTTTGGGTATATTATCCCCCTAGAACCATTGTGTGTATGTGTGTGTATGTGTGTGTATGTGTGTGTGTGTGTGTGTGTGTGTGTGTGTGTGTGTGTGTGTGTGTGTGTGTGTGTGTGTGTGTGTGTGTGTGTGTGTGTGTGTGTGTGTGTGTGTCTACTCCTTGCTGTTGAGTCCAGATGGAGCCAGAGTGTTAAGTTTGTCTATCCATCTGGACTCTGCCGCTCTTCTTTGAGTCTTTGTCCAGGACTCCTGAGACTCCAAACCCGTGATTTGTAGGTTTGCTATGGGGTGTGTCTGGAAGTGTTGGACCAAATGTGTGGGTAATTTGTTATTGTTTATTGTGTATAAGTGTTGTTTGAGGCGTGTGAGGATGGTGTAGCCAGTTTCCCCTACATATATGTTGTGGCATAATGTGCAGGTGATGGCATATACAATGTTACTGCTGTGAATGTTCATTAGTTTTTTGATGGGGATGGAGGTGTGTGTATGTTTGTTGTGTATGTTGGACAGTTGTCTGTAGTACTGGTGCTCAATGGGTAGTGTGGGGGCTGGCCGGTTGGAGAACTTGGTGTGAACCAGAATGTCCTTTAGGTTGGGGTTTCTACGGAAGGCTGAGATGGGTCTGAATGGTTGGAGTGGGGGGAATGTGTGCTGTGTGTCAGTAAAGGCTGTCTTGAGTTTGGAGTGGATGTATTTGTTAATGTGTGAGTAAGTACTGATTATGGGTATGTTCAGCGGTTCAGGTTCTGCAGGGGGAATGGGGGCTCTAAGGAAAGTATGAGGGTGTAGGGAAGGGATTGGGTGGGTGGGATTGGGATACGGACCCGGAGTAGGGAAAGGGATAGAGTGTTGCAGGGGTACCTGGTACCGGGAGCTGTGTGAAGAGGAATGGTTGGGGTTAGGGTTAGGGTCGGGGTTAGGGTTAGGGTTAGGGTTAGGGTTAAGGTCGGGGTTAGGGTTAGGGTTAAGGTTAAGGTTAAGGTTAAGGTTAAGGTTAGGGTTAGGGTTAGGGTTAGCGTTAGGGTTAAGGTTAAGGTTAGGGTTAAGGTTAGGGTTGGGGTTAGGGTTGGGGTTGGGGTTAGGGTTAGGGTTAGGGTTAGGGTTAGGGTTAGGTTTATGATAGTGAGTTTATTGATGGTGTTGAACCGTTAGTTGCACGGGCCTATTGCTGCTGCCTCTTCTGTTTGGGTATATTATCCCCCTAGAACCATTGTGTGTGTGTGTGTGTGTGTGTGTGTGTGTATGTGTGTGTATGTGTGTGTGTGTGTGTGTGTGTGTGTGTGTGTGTGTGTGTGTGTGTGTGTGTGTGTCTACTCCTTGCTGTTGAGTCCAGATGGAGCCAGAGTGTTAAGTTTGTCTATCCATCTGGACTCTGCCGCTCTTCTTTGAGTCTTTGTCCAGGACTCCTGAGACTCCAAACCCGTGATTTGTAGGTTTGCTATGGGGTGTGTCTGGAAGTGTTGGACCAAATGTGTGGGTAATTTGTTATTGTTTATTGTGTATAAGTGTTGTTTGAGGCGTGTGAGGATGGTATAGCCAGTCTCCCCTACATATATGTTGTGGCATAATGTGCAGGTGATGGCATATACAATGTTACTGCTGTGAATGTTCATTAGTTTTTTGATGGGGATGGAGGTGTGTGTATGTTTGTTGTGTATGTTGGACAGTTGTCTGTAGTACTGGTGCTCAATGGGTAGTGTGGGGGCTGGCCGGTTGGAGAACTTGGTGTGAACCAGCATGTCCTTTAGGTTGGGGTTTCTACGGAAGGCTGAGATGGGTCTGAATGGTTGGAGTGGGGGGAATGTGTGCTGTGTGTCAGTAAAGGCTGTCTTGAGTTTGGAGTGGATGTATTTGTTAATGTGTGAGTAAGTACTGATTATGGGTATGTTCAGCGGTTCAGGTTCTGCAGGGGGAATGGGGGCTCTAAGGAAAGTATGAGGGTGTAGGGAAGGAATTGGGTGGGTGGGATTGGGATACGGACCCGGAGTAGGGAAAGGGATAGAGTGTTGCAGGGGTACCTGGTACCGGGAGCTGTGTGAAGAGGAATGGTTGGGGTTAGGGTTAGGGTCGGGGTTAAGGTCGGGGTTAGGGTTAGGGTTAAGGTTAAGGTTAAGGTTAAGGTTAGGGTTAGGGTTAGGGTTAGGGTTAGGGGTTAGGGTTAGGGTTAGGGTTAGGGTTAGGGTTAGGGGTAGGGTTAGGGTTAGGGTTAGGGTTAGGGTTAGGGGTTAGGGTTAGGGTTAGGGTTAGGGTTAGGGTTAGGTTTGGGTGGGATTAAAAAGAGACTGGGTTATCTTTTTGTGCTCTGGCCTATTGCTGTATGTCCCTCCAATATAATCCTTTAAAAAAACTTCCTTGTTAAAATTCCCTATGCTATCTCCTAAGAGCCTAAAAAATGAAGTAGGTTCTCATTGTTGGTGGTTATCTAGGACCATGAAAGGACTGAGATGTTAAAATATACAAGGGATCCAGGGATAGATGCTTTATTAATATTATATATACACACACACACACACACAATTAAACATATATATATATATATATAAAAAGTGCTACAGATTAAGTGCTATACTGTTAAAACAAATTCAAATCCATAAAAAGAGAGAGAGAAAAAAAACAAGCCATGCATATATTAAAATATTAGACCAAAGAAAATGTATTTATTTAGTTTTTTGTTTTATGGTGCATCCTTCTTCCACCTCCTTGTGATCCCTGTAACTAAGTGCTATCCCTTTCAATGTGTCCTATCTAACTGGTTAAAAACGTTCATTCAGACCGGTGGGTGTAATTGTCTGTAGGTCTCTTATCCACCTCCCCTCCGCTGCTTTTCGCCGCCCACTGGTCCATCCAGAGCATGACTGTAAACCTGATATGGTGAGGTAAGTGATGGGGTTAGGGTTAGGGTTAGGGTTAGGGTTAGGGTTAGGTTAGGGTTAGGGTTAGGGTTAGGGTTAGGGTTAGGGTTAGGGTTAAGGTCGGGGTTAGGGTTAAGGTTAAGGTTAAGGTTAAGGTTAGGGTTAGGGTTAGGGTTAGCGTTAGGGTTAAGGTTAAGGTTAAGGTTAAGGTTAGGGTTAAGGTTAGGGTTGGGGTTAGGGTTGGGGTTGGGGTTGGGGTTAGGGTTAGGGTCGGGGTTAGGGTTAGGGTTAGGGTTAGGGTTAGGGTTAGGGTTAGGGTTAGGTTTATGATAGTGAGTTTATTGATGGTGTTGAACCGTTAGTTGCACGGGCCTATTGCTGCTGCCTCTTCTGTTTGGGTATATTATCCCCCTAGAACCATTGTGTGTGTGTGTATGTGTGTGTGTGTGTGTGTGTGTATGTGTGTGTATGTGTGTGTATGTGTGTGTGTGTGTGTGTGTGTGTGTGTGTGTGTGTGTGTGTGTGTGTGTGTGTGTGTGTGTGTGTGTGTGTGTGTGTGTGTGTGTGTGTGTATGTGTGTGTGTGTGTGTGTGTGTGTGTGTGTGTGTGTGTGTGTGTGTCTACTCCTTGCTGTTGAGTCCAGATGGAGCCAGAGTGTTAAGTTTGTCTATCCATCTGGACTCTGCCGCTCTTCTTTGAGTCTTTGTCCAGGACTCCTGAGACTCCAAACCCGTGATTTGTAGGTTTGCTATGGGGTGTGTCTGGAAGTGTTGGACCAAATGTGTGGGTAATTTGTTATTGTTTATTGTGTATAAGTGTTGTTTGAGGCGTGTGAGGATGGTGTAGCCAGTTTCCCCTACATATATGTTGTGGCATAATGTGCAGGTGATGGCATATACAATGTTACTGCTGTGAATGTTCATTAGTTTTTTGATGGGGATGGAGGTGTGTGTATGTTTGTTGTGTATGTTGGACAGTTGTCTGTAGTACTGGTGCTCAATGGGTAGTGTGGGGGCTGGCCGGTTGGAGAACTTGGTGTGAACCAGAATGTCCTTTAGGTTGGGGTTTCTACGGAAGGCTGAGATGGGTCTGAATGGTTGGAGTGGGGGGAATGTGTGCTGTGTGTCAGTAAAGGCTGTCTTGAGTTTGGAGTGGATGTATTTGTTAATGTGTGAGTAAGTACTGATTATAGGTATGTTCAGCGGTTCAGGTTCTGCAGGGGGAATGGGGGCTCTAAGGAAAGTATGAGGGTGTAGGGAAGGAATTGGGTGGGTGGGATTGGGATACGGACCCGGAGTAGGGAAAGGGATAGAGTGTTGCAGGGGTACCTGGTACCGGGAGCTGTGTGAAGAGGAATGGTTGGGGTTAGGGTTAGGGTCGGGGTTAAGGTTAAGGTTAAGGTTAAGGTTAAGGTTAGGGTTAGGGTTAGGGTTAGGGGTTAGGGTTAGGGTTAGGGTTAGGGGTAGGGTTAGGGGTAGGGTTAGGGTTAGGGTTAGGGTTAGGGTTAGGGGTTAGGGGTTAGGGTTAGGGTTAGGGTTAGGGTTAGGGTTAGGTTTGGGTGGGATTAAAAAGAGACTGGGTTATCTTTTTGTGCTCTGGCCTATTGCTGTATGTCCCTCCAATATAATCCTTTAAAAAAACTTCCTTGTTAAAATTCCCTATGCTATCTCCTAAGAGCCTAAAAAATGAAGTAGGTTCTCATTGTTGGTGGTTATCTAGGACCATGAAAGGACTGAGATGTTAAAATATACAAGGGATCCAGGGATAGATGCTTTATTAATATTATATATACACACACACACACACACAATTAAACATATATATATATATATATAAAAAGTGCTACAGATTAAGTGCTATACTGTTAAAACAAATTCAAATCCATAAAAAGAGAGAGAGAAAAAAAACAAGCCATGCATATATTAAAATATTAGACCAAAGAAAATGTATTTATTTAGTTTTTTGTTTTATGGTGCATCCTTCTTCCACCTCCTTGTGATCCCTGTAACTAAGTGCTATCCCTTTCAATGTGTCCTATCTAACTGGTTAAAAACGTTCATTCAGACCGGTGGGTGTAATTGTCTGTAGGTCTCTTATCCACCTCCCCTCCGCTGCTTTTCGCCGCCCACTGGTCCATCCAGAGCATGACTGTAAACCTGATATGGTGAGGTAAGTGATAGGGTTAGGGTTAGGGTTAGGGTTAGGGTTAGGGTTAGGGTTAGGGTTAGGGTTAGGGTTATGATAGTGAGTTTATTGATGGTGTTAAACCGTTAGTTGCACGGGCCTATTGCTGCTGCCTCTTCTGTTTGGGTATATTATCCCCCTAGAACCATTGTGTGTATGTGTGTGTATGTGTGTGTGTGTGTGTGTGTGTGTGTGTGTGTGTGTGTGTGTCTACTCCTTGCTGTTGAGTCCAGATGGAGCCAGAGTGTTAAGTTTGTCTATCCATCTGGACTCTGCCGCTCTTCTTTGAGTCTTTGTCCAGGACTCCTGAGACTCCAAACCCGTGATTTGTAGGTTTGCTATGGGGTGTGTCTGGAAGTGTTGGACCAAATGTGTGGGTAATTTGTTATTGTTTATTGTGTATAGGTGTTGTTTGAGGCGTGTGAGGATGGTATAGCCAGTCTCCCCTACATATATGTTGTGGCATAATGTGCAGGTGATGGCATATACAATGTTACTGCTGTGAATGTTCATTAGTTTTTTGATGGGGATGGAGGTGTGTGTATGTTTGTTGTGTATGTTGGACAGTTGTCTGTAGTACTGGTGCTCAATGGGTAGTGTGGGGGCTGGCCGGTTGGAGAACTTGGTGTGAACCAGCATGTCCTTTAGGTTGGGGTTTCTACGGAAGGCTGAGATGGGTCTGAATGGTTGGAGTGGGGGGAATGTGTGCTGTGTGTCAGTAAAGGCTGTCTTGAGTTTTGAGTGGATGTATTTGTTAATGTGTGAGTAAGTACTGATTATAGGTATGTTCAGCGGTTCAGGTTCTGCAGGGGGAATGGGGGCTCTAAGGAAAGTATGAGGGTGTAGGGAAGGGATTGGGTGGGTGGGATTGGGATACGGACCCGGAGTAGGGAAAGGGATAGAGTGTTGCAGGGGTACCTGGTACCGGGAGCTGTGTGAAGAGGAATGGTTGGGGTTAGGGTTAGGGTCGGGGTTAGGGTTAGGGTTAGGGTTAAGGTCGGGGTTAGGGTTAGGGTTAAGGTTAAGGTTAAGGTTAGGGTTAGGGTTAGGGTTAGGGTTAGGGTTAGGGTTAGGGTTAGGGTTAGGGTTAGGGTTAGGTTTATGATAGTGAGTTTATTGATGGTGTTAAACCGTTAGTTGCACGGGCCTATTGCTGCTGCCTCTTCTGTTTGGGTATATTATCCCCCTAGAACCATTGTGTGTATGTGTGTGTGTGTGTGTGTGTGTGTGTGTGTGTGTGTGTGTGTGTGTGTGTGTGTGTGTCTACTCCTTGCTGTTGAGTCCAGATGGAGCCAGAGTGTTAAGTTTGTCTATCCATCTGGACTCTGCCGCTCTTCTTTGAGTCTTTGTCCAGGACTCCTGAGACTCCAAACCCGTGATTTGTAGGTTTGCTATGGGGTGTGTCTGGAAGTGTTGGACCAAATGTGTGGGTAATTTGTTATTGTTTATTGTGTATAGGTGTTGTTTGAGGCGTGTGAGGATGGTATAGCCAGTCTCCCCTACATATATGTTGTGGCATAATGTGCAGGTGATGGCATATACAATGTTACTGCTGTGAATGTTCATTAGTTTTTTGATGGGGATGGAGGTGTGTGTATGTTTGTTGTGTATGTTGGACAGTTGTCTGTAGTACTGGTGCTCAATGGGTAGTGTGGGGGCTGGCCGGTTGGAGAACTTGGTGTGAACCAGCATGTCCTTTAGGTTGGGGTTTCTACGGAAGGCTGAGATGGGTCTGAATGGTTGGAGTGGGGGGAATGTGTGCTGTGTGTCAGTAAAGGCTGTCTTGAGTTTTGAGTGGATGTATTTGTTAATGTGTGAGTAAGTACTGATTATAGGTATGTTCAGCGGTTCAGGTTCTGCAGGGGGAATGGGGGCTCTAAGGAAAGTATGAGGGTGTAGGGAAGGGATTGGGTGGGTGGGATTGGGATACGGACCCGGAGTAGGGAAAGGGATAGAGTGTTGCAGGGGTACCTGGTACCGGGAGCTGTGTGAAGAGGAATGGTTGGGGTTAGGGTTAGGGTCGGGGTTAGGGTTAGGGTTAGGGTTAAGGTCGGGGTTAGGGTTAGGGTTAAGGTTAAGGTAAGGGTTAAGGTTAGGGTTAAGGTTAGGGTTAAGGTTAGGGTTGGGGTTAGGGTTGGGGTTAGGGTTAGGGTTAGGGTTAAGGTTAGGGTTGGGGTTAGGGTTGGGGTTGGGGTTGGGGTTAGGGTTAGGGTTAAGGTCGGGGTTAGGGTTAGGGTTAAGGTTAGGGTTAGGGTTGGGGTTAGGGTTAGGGTTGGGGTTGGGGTTGGGGTTAGGGTTAGGGTTAGGGTAGGGATGTGGAATCTGTGTTTGGCCATTGGTCCTGTAGGGGGCAGGTGGGAGAAGAGGGTTGACAGGGTTACCTGGTTGTCTGTCAGTAATCTCTGTCAGTGTGTTGGCCTTGATATGTCTAAGATATCTTTTTGTATATCCCCTTCTCCTGAGTGCCCTGAAAAGTGTTTGTGTGGCTGTGTTGAAATCATTATGTTGTGTGCATAATCTGTGGAAGCGTATAATTTGTGACTTGACAATGCCTCTGAATGTGTGTTTGGGGTGAAAACTTGCTCTGTGTAGTAGTGCATGTGTGTCTGTTTCCTTAAAGTAAACTTTTGTCTGTAAAATGGTTGTGTCTGTTGTGGCGTCCGGGAAAAAAAACGGTGGTGTCTAAAAAATGGATGTGTTGTGTGTGTATGACATATTTCACTTTGATGGTTGGATGATGGTTGTTCAGAATGTTGATGAATGTATGAAAGTCCTCCAGGTTGTGCTGCCACACTCCGAAGATATCATCCAGATATCGTTTGTATAGCATGGGGCGCAATGGGCAAGTTTCCAGGACAGTTTGTTCCCAGTCTGCCATATATATGTTTGCATAAGCTGGTGCAAATTTTTTGCCCATTGCAGTCCCATGTATCTGTAGGTATTGTTGGTTGTTGAATGTGAAATCATTGTTTGTTAACCCCAGTTCTAATAACTTTATGATGTGTGTGTCAGGTCTGTTTGTAGCTGGATATCTTCGGAGTGCGGCTTCCACTGCTGCTATTCCTGCTGAAATATTGATGTTTGTGTAAAGGGAGTCTATGTCAATTGTGAATAAACATGCATTTGCTGGAACTGGAATGGTGCGGAGTGTATCTATGAAATGGTATGTATCCCTTATGTAGCTGTCATGTCTTTGTGAGATGGGGTTGAGAAAATGGTCAATGAACTCAGCTGCCGGAGAGGACTCGCCTCCGCAGTCCGACACAATGGGTCTTCCCGTTGGGACCTGGAAAGGGACAGTCCACGTTTCTGGAGTTTTGTGAATTTTTGGTAGAAGGTAAAAGAGTCTCTGTCTGGGAATGTCTGGTCCATCTAAGTATTGTTTTTGTTTGTGTGAAATGAAGTTTTGAGAGTAGAGGTCCGCTATAATCTGTCTGATGTGTGTCTGTGTCTGTATCTGTGTTGAGGTGGGGATGGGAGTGTAGTGTTGTGTGTTGGAGAGTTGTCGGTTGGCTTCCAAGAGGTATTGTTGATGGTCCATTATTACTATCTTGGAGCCTTTATCTGCTGGTTTTATTGTTATGTGTTTGTTGGTCTTTAATGAAACTATAGCTTTTCTTTCCTCTTCCGTGAGATTATGTGTAGTGGTTATAGTGGATGTATGTGAGTCCCTAATGATCTGTGTGTTGGTTTTGATAAGTTTCCTAATGGGTTGGGATAGGGTCCGTGAAGGAGGTTCCCATTGGGATCTGGCAGTAAATGGCCTGGTGTTGAAGTCCGTTGTATAATTAAAATGGTCTAACAGTCTGAGGTTTCTATGATACCTGTGGATATCCCTCTCCAGGTCCCCGTGGTCAGACCGCATCGGCGTGGGGATGAATGTCAGACCTCTCTCCAGCAGCTGAGTCTCCGCCGGGGATAAAATGAGAACAGTGGAAAGGTTCATGATGTTACTCTGATGGTGGAGGGGCTGTGATGTTAGCGTCCCCTCCTCTACCACTTTAACTGTGATGCCCAGTGTTTGAGAATTCTCTCTGCTGTTGCGGATGTCCAGTGTATGTTATCGTTTTCGGCAGTATGGAATTCTGAGTGATGTATTTCTAATAAAACGTTATAGTGTGTTGCAATGTATGCATTGATATGTTTGAGTATGTCTTTCTGTTGCTGTGTGAAAGTGGGTGAGAGGTTGATGATAGGCCAGTAGATGGTGGCATTCGGGTACATACTCATTGCTTTGTTGTGTAGTGTTTGTAATTGACTGATGGGTGTGGACTTGTTGGCCTGGTCTTTATTGTTCAGCCCCAGGGACAGCACAAGTACTTTGGTGTTGGGGTTCGGGGTGGCCTTTGCCAAGACTCCAGTTATGTGGTGGAATTGTGCTCCAGGGTAGCTGTCTATTTGAATGTGTTTGTAGGGGTGTGGTGGGATTCTACTGAGATTAGAATCTCCTATGATGGCTATAGGTTTGTGTGAATGTATGTTCCATTGGTGTATCTTTCTGGATGTGTGACTATGTCTGGTAGGTTTGTACAGTAGTTGGGGAGATGCTGGAGATATTGGGGTGGAGTGCCTAGGTGTAGGTAGGGGTGAAAGTCTAATATTAGGTTCAAAGATGACCCTCCTATGTGATGTTGTTACTGGCCTGATCTGTGGGGAGGAAAGGATGGGGGAAGTGTTCTGTGAAAAGTTGAGGGGTATCCCCCTCTCAGTGGGCTTTTGAGGGAGCCCACCGTGTGGGGACACATCAACTGGGGTGGGTAATAGGGGGGGTCTTGGGATTGGAGAGGTGGGTTTAAGGGAGGGATCAGAAGAGACTCTTTTGGGACTCAGTTTCCCCTTAGTTGGTCTATTCATCATGTTAGGGTTATCCTCCACCCTCCCTCCCCTCTCCAAGTCCCCAGACTTAGGCTGGTGTTTAGGTAGATTGGCATGGGTCTCTGTGGGAATAGGAATGATAATGTTAGTGTCAGATGTGGAAAACCCTGAGATGGTAAAAACAGGTTGCACAGCTACATTGCTAGTTATGAGCGTATCCGGTGGTTGTGCTGTCCCTGGGGTCACAGTGGGCGGGGAAATGATGCCGGTGTGTACCTGACTGTTTGATGTGTGTATGACCTGTGCTTCAACTGTGCGTGTGTTGGCCCTAATATGTTCTATGTCCAAGCCGATGGGCTGTAGGGGTGGAAAGTCCTCTTCAATCAATTCAAACTGGGTCATAAACGGGTTGGTGGGTTCTGCTGAAGTTCTGGGTGGAGGGTGTGCAGTGTTGTCTGGTGTCTGGGTCAAAGTAGCAGCCGGATTGGATTGAAGGGATATGAGGTCAGTAGTGTTGTCCGGAGAAGGTATTTTCGCATCATGGGCTGCAGTGGGGGCTTTACCCATAAGGCCTGATCTGGGGGTTAGTGGTAAAGTCTCTAATATCTGTCTCTTCCAGTTTACTGTCATAAGTGGAGGGATTTTCCTGGCGGGGACTCGTTGGGGCAGTCCTGTGGTCTGGGTGGTTCGTGGTGTTGGGGCTCGTGGGGAAAGTCCAGTGGTCTGGGTGGTTCGTGGTGTTGGGGCTCGTCGGGAAAGTCCAGTGGTCTGGGTGGGTAGTCTAGGGTGCAGGTTCCCCTGTGGTGCTGGGGTGGGGGTGAGGGGACGAGTAACTGGGGTGGGGGTGGGTGTTTCCGTAGTTAGTGGGTCCTGTAAAAATAGTCGTACTGTAGGAATAGTGTTGTCACGGAGTCTGTGTCTGTACCTTTGTGTGGCCCAGCGAGTTGCTGTTTGCATGGCAGTATCATTGTAGGGAAAGCCTGTAGGGGATAAAGTGGTCAATATGGTCTCATAGTGGTCCAGCAAAATGTGTATGTTATGTAGCATCCAGTTGTTGGTGTTTGCTGTGACTTTTTCCTTGGTAATGGTGGATGGGGATGATGGTTTGATGAAGTCTGTTAGTTTAACAACATGTTTCATCATCCCCACTGGGAAGGTGTTGGTTGTAAGTGCGTGTTGTATGATCTGTTTGTGGTGTGTGGCCTGTATCAGTTTGAAGTAGGTCTTGGTTGCGTGTTGGATGGAAAGTGTAGTGTCTGGTACTTTGTGTGGGGCTGTAGTGTAGATGTTTGTCTCCCCCTCTTCTGGAAGGGTGTCTAAAACAGAAAATCTATTACTGAACATATTTAATCCAGTCAATGCTAAAACACAAGAAACAGTAATCCAATATGCTCACCGCCTTAAAACATAGGAGAAGTCCTTGGAGAAAGGGGGTAAAAACATATGTGGATGACACAAAACAACAACCAGCTGATGGTATTGTTGGTTTTTTCTTCGTACCTGGGAGCGACCCAGGTACTCTGTTTGTAGTCTGTAGTCTTCTTCTTGGTGGATAGTGCTTCTTGTTGGAGTGGCTGGTTGTTGAGTCTCTCTGTCCTCACAATAACTGGATTAAAAGTTCAATTTTAATGTTTAAAAACAAGAATGTCCCTAAAAAACCTTTTTCCAAGTAAAAGATAAAAGGAAAAAAAAGGGGGGGGGAAAGGGGTAAAAAGGGTATCTTGTTTAAAAACCAGGATGTCTCTAAAATACTTTATTCTGGGTAAAATGAGAAAAGAACAAGGTGCCTGACGTTTCGCATGTAATGCTTCTTCAGAGGCTATGGGGTAACTATGATTGGGGATGGAAAATAAATGAAATATTGGAGGGAAAAAACATTTTTTGGAGGGAAAGTGGTGGGTGCTTAGACAGTGACCTTTTGGAGTTACTTCCAGGCTATTGGCGGAATAGGTTGTCCATCCTACTTTGAAAGGGAATGATTGGTCTCTTTGAGGTATGTCATCCTCCAAGTATAGGAGTTGGTATGTGCTACTGTGATAGGTTGAGGGAAAAAGTGGGTGGATGCTCTAAAAGTTGCCCTGGGGGAGTTTCCTTCAAAGCTATTGGTAAAATCAGTGATCCATCATCCTATTGAAAGGAGTGGTAGGTTGGTTTAATGTATGTCCCTCCTTGATTGTAGGAAGTTGGTGTGTGCTTGAATGGTGAGCATAGGGGTAAAATAAGTCTGTCACCATCTGCTGGATTCCCTCGCTGTCCATCATAGTGTGTTTATTTGAGACAGCCAGGGAGTCTACTAACACAAGGAACCGTCCAGGGGCCCCAAAATCAAATTAAACTAAGTGGAAAATCAAATCAAAAGGAAGTAAGGGGAGACATGAAATTGTTAGGGTAGTGCATGGTATAAGAAATACACTAATATATGAAACCATCACATCAAGGGTGGGTGTGTTTATGTCAATGTATGCGAGTGGTGTGTCATGGGTAAGCATACTGGAGGAAGGAACCAGAAGTGGAGCTCTTGTGTTGGATGTAGTGTATTTCCGTTGAATCTTGGTTAAGATAGGCTCCATGGTTCCCAATGTAAAAGAAAATGAAAGAAAAATAAATAAATAAATAAATAAATAAATGAGTGAATGAATGAATGAAAGAAAGAAAGGGGGGTGAGGGAGGATGTATGATATTTTAAGAGGCATGTCAAGTCATGTAGTGAATGTAATGTCTAAAGTGGGTGTAGTGGAAAGAAAACTTATAGGCGTATATTCTGATATTCAGGGGGAGCACATGACAGAAGGGGAAGAAAACAATGGCACTGGCTAGGTTAGGTTTATGATAGTGAGTTTATTGATGGTGTTAAACCGTTAGTTGCACGGGCCTATTGCTGCTGCCTCTTCTGTTTGGGTATATTATCCCCCTAGAACCATTGTGTGTATGTGTGTGTATGTGTGTGTGTGTGTGTGTGTGTGTGTGTGTGTGTGTGTGTGTGTGTGTGTGTGTGTGTGTGTGTCTACTCCTTGCTGTTGAGTCCAGATGGAGCCAGAGTGTTAAGTTTGTCTATCCATCTGGACTCTGCCGCTCTTCTTTGAGTCTTTGTCCAGGACTCCTGAGACTCCAAACCCGTGATTTGTAGGTTTGCTATGGGGTGTGTCTGGAAGTGTTGGACCAAATGTGTGGGTAATTTGTTATTGTTTATTGTGTATAGGTGTTGTTTGAGGCGTGTGAGGATGGTATAGCCAGTCTCCCCTACATATATGTTGTGGCATAATGTGCAGGTGATGGCATATACAATGTTACTGCTGTGAATGTTCATTAGTTTTTTGATGGGGATGGAGGTGTGTGTATGTTTGTTGTGTATGTTGGACAGTTGTCTGTAGTACTGGTGCTCAATGGGTAGTGTGGGGGCTGGCCGGTTGGAGAACTTGGTGTGAACCAGCATGTCCTTTAGGTTGGGGTTTCTACGGAAGGCTGAGATGGGTCTGAATGGTTGGAGTGGGGGGAATGTGTGCTGTGTGTCAGTAAAGGCTGTCTTGAGTTTTGAGTGGATGTATTTGTTAATGTGTGAGTAAGTACTGATTATAGGTATGTTCAGCGGTTCAGGTTCTGCAGGGGGAATGGGGGCTCTAAGGAAAGTATGAGGGTGTAGGGAAGGGATTGGGTGGGTGGGATTGGGATACGGACCCGGAGTAGGGAAAGGGATAGAGTGTTGCAGGGGTACCTGGTACCGGGAGCTGTGTGAAGAGGAATGGTTGGGGTTAGGGTTAGGGTCGGGGTTAGGGTTAGGGTTAGGGTTAAGGTCGGGGTTAGGGTTAAGGTTAAGGTAAGGGTTAAGGTTAGGGTTAAGGTTAGGGTTAAGGTTAGGGTTGGGGTTAGGGTTGGGGTTAGGGTTAGGGTTAGGGTTAAGGTTAGGGTTGGGGTTAGGGTTAGGGTTGGGGTTGGGGTTGGGGTTAGGGTTAGGGTTAAGGTCGGGGTTAGGGTTAGGGTTAAGGTTAGGGTTAGGGTTGGGGTTAGGGTTAGGGTTGGGGTTGGGGTTGGGGTTAGGGTTAGGGTTAGGGTAGGGATGTGGAATCTGTGTTTGGCCATTGGTCCTGTAGGGGGCAGGTGGGAGAAGAGGGTTGACAGGGTTACCTGGTTGTCTGTCAGTAATCTCTGTCAGTGTGTTGGCCTTGATATGTCTAAGATATCTTTTTGTATATCCCCTTCTCCTGAGTGCCCTGAAAAGTGTTTGTGTGGCTGTGTTGAAATCATTATGTTGTGTGCATAATCTGTGGAAGCGTATAATTTGTGACTTGACAATGCCTCTGAATGTGTGTTTGGGGTGAAAACTTGCTCTGTGTAGTAGTGCATGTGTGTCTGTTTCCTTAAAGTAAACTTTTGTCTGTAAAATGGTTGTGTCTGTTGTGGCGTCCGGGAAAAAAACGGTGGTGTCTAAAAAATGGATGTGTTGTGTGTGTATGACATATTTCACTTTGATGGTTGGATGATGGTTGTTCAGAATGTTGATGAATGTATGAAAGTCCTCCAGGTTGTGCTGCCACACTCCGAAGATATCATCCAGATATCGTTTGTATAGCATGGGGCGCAATGGGCAAGTTTCCAGGACAGTTTGTTCCCAGTCTGCCATATATATGTTTGCATAAGCTGGTGCAAATTTTTTGCCCATTGCAGTCCCATGTATCTGTAGGTATTGTTGGTTGTTGAATGTGAAATCATTGTTTGTTAACCCCAGTTCTAATAACTTTATGATGTGTGTGTCAGGTCTGTTTGTAGCTGGATATCTTCGGAGTGCGGCTTCCACTGCTGCTATTCCTGCTGAAATATTGATGTTTGTGTAAAGGGAGTCTATGTCAATTGTGAATAAACATGCATTTGCTGGAACTGGAATGGTGCGGAGTGTATCTATGAAATGGTATGTATCCCTTATGTAGCTGTCATGTCTTTGTGAGATGGGGTTGAGAAAATGGTCAATGAACTCAGCTGCCGGAGAGGACTCGCCTCCGCAGTCCGACACAATGGGTCTTCCCGTTGGGACCTGGAAAGGGACAGTCCACGTTTCTGGAGTTTTGTGAATTTTTGGTAGAAGGTAAAAGAGTCTCTGTCTGGGAATGTCTGGTCCATCTAAGTATTGTTTTTGTTTGTGTGAAATGAAGTTTTGAGAGTAGAGGTCCGCTATAATCTGTCTGATGTGTGTCTGTGTCTGTATCTGTGTTGAGGTGGGGATGGGAGTGTAGTGTTGTGTGTTGGAGAGTTGTCGGTTGGCTTCCAAGAGGTATTGTTGATGGTCCATTATTACTATCTTGGAGCCTTTATCTGCTGGTTTTATTGTTATGTGTTTGTTGGTCTTTAATGAAACTATAGCTTTTCTTTCCTCTTCCGTGAGATTATGTGTAGTGGTTATAGTGGATGTATGTGAGTCCCTAATGATCTGTGTGTTGGTTTTGATAAGTTTCCTAATGGGTTGGGATAGGGTCCGTGAAGGAGGTTCCCATTGGGATCTGGCAGTAAATGGCCTGGTGTTGAAGTCCGTTGTATAATTAAAATGGTCTAACAGTCTGAGGTTTCTATGATACCTGTGGATATCCCTCTCCAGGTCCCCGTGGTCAGACCGCATCGGCGTGGGGATGAATGTCAGACCTCTCTCCAGCAGCTGAGTCTCCGCCGGGGATAAAATGAGAACAGTGGAAAGGTTCATGATGTTACTCTGATGGTGGAGGGGCTGTGATGTTAGCGTCCCCTCCTCTACCACTTTAACTGTGATGCCCAGTGTTTGAGAATTCTCTCTGCTGTTGCGGATGTCCAGTGTATGTTATCGTTTTCGGCAGTATGGAATTCTGAGTGATGTATTTCTAATAAAACGTTATAGTGTGTTGCAATGTATGCATTGATATGTTTGAGTATGTCTTTCTGTTGCTGTGTGAAAGTGGGTGAGAGGTTGATGATAGGCCAGTAGATGGTGGCATTCGGGTACATACTCATTGCTTTGTTGTGTAGTGTTTGTAATTGACTGATGGGTGTGGACTTGTTGGCCTGGTCTTTATTGTTCAGCCCCAGGGACAGCACAAGTACTTTGGTGTTGGGGTTCGGGGTGGCCTTTGCCAAGACTCCAGTTATGTGGTGGAATTGTGCTCCAGGGTAGCTGTCTATTTGAATGTGTTTGTAGGGGTGTGGTGGGATTCTACTGAGATTAGAATCTCCTATGATGGCTATAGGTTTGTGTGAATGTATGTTCCATTGGTGTATCTTTCTGGATGTGTGACTATGTCTGGTAGGTTTGTACAGTAGTTGGGGAGATGCTGGAGATATTGGGGTGGAGTGCCTAGGTGTAGGTAGGGGTGAAAGTCTAATATTAGGTTCAAAGATGACCCTCCTATGTGATGTTGTTACTGGCCTGATCTGTGGGGAGGAAAGGATGGGGGAAGTGTTCTGTGAAAAGTTGAGGGGTATCCCCCTCTCAGTGGGCTTTTGAGGGAGCCCACCGTGTGGGGACACATCAACTGGGGTGGGTAATAGGGGGGGTCTTGGGATTGGAGAGGTGGGTTTAAGGGAGGGATCAGAAGAGACTCTTTTGGGACTCAGTTTCCCCTTAGTTGGTCTATTCATCATGTTAGGGTTATCCTCCACCCTCCCTCCCCTCTCCAAGTCCCCAGACTTAGGCTGGTGTTTAGGTAGATTGGCATGGGTCTCTGTGGGAATAGGAATGATAATGTTAGTGTCAGATGTGGAAAACCCTGAGATGGTAAAAACAGGTTGCACAGCTACATTGCTAGTTATGAGCGTATCCGGTGGTTGTGCTGTCCCTGGGGTCACAGTGGGCGGGGAAATGATGCCGGTGTGTACCTGACTGTTTGATGTGTGTATGACCTGTGCTTCAACTGTGCGTGTGTTGGCCCTAATATGTTCTATGTCCAAGCCGATGGGCTGTAGGGGTGGAAAGTCCTCTTCAATCAATTCAAACTGGGTCATAAACGGGTTGGTGGGTTCTGCTGAAGTTCTGGGTGGAGGGTGTGCAGTGTTGTCTGGTGTCTGGGTCAAAGTAGCAGCCGGATTGGATTGAAGGGATATGAGGTCAGTAGTGTTGTCCGGAGAAGGTATTTTCGCATCATGGGCTGCAGTGGGGGCTTTACCCATAAGGCCTGATCTGGGGGTTAGTGGTAAAGTCTCTAATATCTGTCTCTTCCAGTTTACTGTCATAAGTGGAGGGATTTTCCTGGCGGGGACTCGTTGGGGCAGTCCTGTGGTCTGGGTGGTTCGTGGTGTTGGGGCTCGTGGGGAAAGTCCAGTGGTCTGGGTGGTTCGTGGTGTTGGGGCTCGTCGGGAAAGTCCAGTGGTCTGGGTGGGTAGTCTAGGGTGCAGGTTCCCCTGTGGTGCTGGGGTGGGGGTGAGGGGACGAGTAACTGGGGTGGGGGTGGGTGTTTCCGTAGTTAGTGGGTCCTGTAAAAATAGTCGTACTGTAGGAATAGTGTTGTCACGGAGTCTGTGTCTGTACCTTTGTGTGGCCCAGCGAGTTGCTGTTTGCATGGCAGTATCATTGTAGGGAAAGCCTGTAGGGGATAAAGTGGTCAATATGGTCTCATAGTGGTCCAGCAAAATGTGTATGTTATGTAGCATCCAGTTGTTGGTGTTTGCTGTGACTTTTTCCTTGGTAATGGTGGATGGGGATGATGGTTTGATGAAGTCTGTTAGTTTAACAACATGTTTCATCATCCCCACTGGGAAGGTGTTGGTTGTAAGTGCGTGTTGTATGATCTGTTTGTGGTGTGTGGCCTGTATCAGTTTGAAGTAGGTCTTGGTTGCGTGTTGGATGGAAAGTGTAGTGTCTGGTACTTTGTGTGGGGCTGTAGTGTAGATGTTTGTCTCCCCCTCTTCTGGAAGGGTGTCTAAAACAGAAAATCTATTACTGAACATATTTAATCCAGTCAATGCTAAAACACAAGAAACAGTAATCCAATATGCTCACCGCCTTAAAACATAGGAGAAGTCCTTGGAGAAAGGGGGTAAAAACATATGTGGATGACACAAAACAACAACCAGCTGATGGTATTGTTGGTTTTTTCTTCGTACCTGGGAGCGACCCAGGTACTCTGTTTGTAGTCTGTAGTCTTCTTCTTGGTGGATAGTGCTTCTTGTTGGAGTGGCTGGTTGTTGAGTCTCTCTGTCCTCACAATAACTGGATTAAAAGTTCAATTTTAATGTTTAAAAACAAGAATGTCCCTAAAAAACCTTTTTCCAAGTAAAAGATAAAAGGAAAAAAAAGGGGGGGGGAAAGGGGTAAAAAGGGTATCTTGTTTAAAAACCAGGATGTCTCTAAAATACTTTATTCTGGGTAAAATGAGAAAAGAACAAGGTGCCTGACGTTTCGCATGTAATGCTTCTTCAGAGGCTATGGGGTAACTATGATTGGGGATGGAAAATAAATGAAATATTGGAGGGAAAAAACATTTTTTGGAGGGAAAGTGGTGGGTGCTTAGACAGTGACCTTTTGGAGTTACTTCCAGGCTATTGGCGGAATAGGTTGTCCATCCTACTTTGAAAGGGAATGATTGGTCTCTTTGAGGTATGTCATCCTCCAAGTATAGGAGTTGGTATGTGCTACTGTGATAGGTTGAGGGAAAAAGTGGGTGGATGCTCTAAAAGTTGCCCTGGGGGAGTTTCCTTCAAAGCTATTGGTAAAATCAGTGATCCATCATCCTATTGAAAGGAGTGGTAGGTTGGTTTAATGTATGTCCCTCCTTGATTGTAGGAAGTTGGTGTGTGCTTGAATGGTGAGCATAGGGGTAAAATAAGTCTGTCACCATCTGCTGGATTCCCTCGCTGTCCATCATAGTGTGTTTATTTGAGACAGCCAGGGAGTCTACTAACACAAGGAACCGTCCAGGGGCCCCAAAATCAAATTAAACTAAGTGGAAAATCAAATCAAAAGGAAGTAAGGGGAGACATGAAATTGTTAGGGTAGTGCATGGTATAAGAAATACACTAATATATGAAACCATCACATCAAGGGTGGGTGTGTTTATGTCAATGTATGCGAGTGGTGTGTCATGGGTAAGCATACTGGAGGAAGGAACCAGAAGTGGAGCTCTTGTGTTGGATGTAGTGTATTTCCGTTGAATCTTGGTTAAGATAGGCTCCATGGTTCCCAATGTAAAAGAAAATGAAAGAAAAATAAATAAATAAATAAATAAATAAATGAGTGAATGAATGAATGAAAGAAAGAAAGGGGGGTGAGGGAGGATGTATGATATTTTAAGAGGCATGTCAAGTCATGTAGTGAATGTAATGTCTAAAGTGGGTGTAGTGGAAAGAAAACTTATAGGCGTATATTCTGATATTCAGGGGGAGCACATGACAGAAGGGGAAGAAAACAATGGCACTGGCTAGGTTAGGTTTATGATAGTGAGTTTATTGATGGTGTTAAACCGTTAGTTGCACGGGCCTATTGCTGCTGCCTCTTCTGTTTGGGTATATTATCCCCCTAGAACCATTGTGTGTATGTGTGTGTATGTGTGTGTGTGTGTGTGTGTGTGTGTGTGTGTGTGTGTGTGTGTGTGTGTGTCTACTCCTTGCTGTTGAGTCCAGATGGAGCCAGAGTGTTAAGTTTGTCTATCCATCTGGACTCTGCCGCTCTTCTTTGAGTCTTTGTCCAGGACTCCTGAGACTCCAAACCCGTGATTTGTAGGTTTGCTATGGGGTGTGTCTGGAAGTGTTGGACCAAATGTGTGGGTAATTTGTTATTGTTTATTGTGTATAGGTGTTGTTTGAGGCGTGTGAGGATGGTATAGCCAGTCTCCCCTACATATATGTTGTGGCATAATGTGCAGGTGATGGGTTAGGGTTAGGGTTAGGGTTAGGGTTAGGGTTAGGGTTAGGGTTAGGGTTAGGGTTAGGGTTAGGGTTTAGGGTTAGGGTTAGGGTTAGGGTTAGGGTTTAGGGTTAGGGTTAGGGTTAGGGTTTAGGGTTAGGGTTAGGGTTAGGGTTTAGGGTTAGGGTTAGGGTTAGGGTTTAGGGTTAGGGTTAGGGTTAGGGTTAGGGTTAGGGTTAGGGTTAGGGTTAGGGTTAGGGTTAGGGTTTAGGGTTAGGGTTAGGGTTAGGGTTAGGGTTAGGGTTAGGGTTAGGGTTAGGGTTAGGGTTAGGGTTAGGGTTAGGGTTAGGGTTAGGGTTAGGGTTAGGGTTAGGGTTAGGGTTAGGGTTAGGGTTAGGGTTAGGGTTAGGGTTAGGGTTAGGGTTAGGGTTAGGGTTAGGGTTAGGGTTAGGGTTAGGGTTAGGGTTAGGGTTAGGGTTAGGGTTAGGGTTAGGGTTAGGGTTAGGGTTAGGGTTAGGGTTAGGGTTAGGGTTAGGGTTAGGGTTAGGGTTAGGGTTAGGGTTAGGGTTAGGGTTAGGGTTAGGGTTAGGGTTAGGGTTAGGGTTAGGGTTAGGGTTAGGGTTAGGGTTAGGGTTAGGGTTAGGGTTAGGGTTAGGGTTAGGGTTAGGGTTAGGGTTAGGGTTAGGGTTAGGGTTAGGGTTAGGGTTAGGGTTAGGGTTAGGGTTAGGGTTAGGGTTAGGGTTAGGGTTAGGGTTAGGGTTAGGGTTAGGGTTAGGGTTAGGGTTAGGGTTAGGGTTAGGGTTAGGGTTAGGGTTAGGGTTAGGGTTAGGGTTAGGGTTAGGGTTAGGGTTAGGGTTAGGGTTAGGGTTAGGGTTAGGGTTAGGGTTAGGGTTAGGGTTAGGGTTAGGGTTAGGGTTAGGGTTAGGGTTAGGGTTAGGGTTAGGGTTAGGGTTAGGGTTAGGGTTAGGGTTAGGGTTAGGGTTAGGGTTAGGGTTAGGGTTAGGGTTAGGGTTAGGGTTAGGGTTAGGGTTAGGGTTAGGGTTAGGGTTAGGGTTAGGGTTAGGGTTAGGGTTAGGGTTAGGGTTAGGGTTAGGGTTAGGGTTAGGGTTAGGGTTAGGGTTAGGGTTAGGGTTAGGGTTAGGGTTAGGGTTAGGGTTAGGGTTAGGGTTAGGGTTAGGGTTAGGGTTAGGGTTAGGGTTAGGGTTAGGGTTAGGGTTAGGGTTAGGGTTAGGGTTAGGGTTAGGGTTAGGGTTAGGGTTAGGGTTAGGGTTAGGGTTAGGGTTAGGGTTAGGGTTAGGGTTAGGGTTAGGGTTAGGGTTAGGGTTAGGGTTAGGGTTAGGGTTAGGGTTAGGGTTAGGGTTAGGGTTAGGGTTAGGGTTAGGGTTAGGGTTAGGGTTAGGGTTAGGGTTAGGGTTAGGGTTAGGGTTAGGGTTAGGGTTAGGGTTAGGGTTAGGGTTAGGGTTAGGGTTAGGGTTAGGGTTAGGGTTAGGGTTAGGGTTAGGGTTAGGGTTAGGGTTAGGGTTAGGGTTAGGGTTAGGGTTAGGGTTAGGGTTAGGGTTAGGGTTAGGGTTAGGGTTAGGGTTAGGGTTAGGGTTAGGGTTAGGGTTAGGGTTAGGGTTAGGGTTAGGGTTAGGGTTAGGGTTAGGGTTAGGGTTAGGGTTAGGGTTAGGGTTAGGGTTAGGGTTAGGGTTAGGGTTAGGGTTAGGGTTAGGGTTAGGGTTAGGGTTAGGGTTAGGGTTAGGGTTAGGGTTAGGGTTAGGGTTAGGGTTAGGGTTAGGGTTAGGGTTAGGGTTAGGGTTAGGGTTAGGGTTAGGGTTAGGGTTAGGGTTAGGGTTAGGGTTAGGGTTAGGGTTAGGGTTAGGGTTAGGGTTAGGGTTAGGGTTAGGGTTAGGGTTAGGGTTAGGGTTAGGGTTAGGGTTAGGGTTAGGGTTAGGGTTAGGGTTAGGGTTAGGGTTAGGGTTAGGGTTAGGGTTAGGGTTAGGGTTAGGGTTAGGGTTAGGGTTAGGGTTAGGGTTAGGGTTAGGGTTAGGGTTAGGGTTAGGGTTAGGGTTAGGGTTAGGGTTAGGGTTAGGGTTAGGGTTAGGGTTAGGGTTAGGGTTAGGGTTAGGGTTAGGGTTAGGGTTAGGGTTAGGGTTAGGGTTAGGGTTAGGGTTAGGGTTAGGGTTAGGGTTAGGGTTAGGGTTAGGGTTAGGGTTAGGGTTAGGGTTAGGGTTAGGGTTAGGGTTAGGGTTAGGGTTAGGGTTAGGGTTAGGGTTAGGGTTAGGGTTAGGGTTAGGGTTAGGGTTAGGGTTAGGGTTAGGGTTAGGGTTAGGGTTAGGGTTAGGGTTAGGGTTAGGGTTAGGGTTAGGGTTAGGGTTAGGGTTAGGGTTAGGGTTAGGGTTAGGGTTAGGGTTAGGGTTAGGGTTAGGGTTAGGGTTAGGGTTAGGGTTAGGGTTAGGGTTAGGGTTAGGGTTAGGGTTAGGGTTAGGGTTAGGGTTAGGGTTAGGGTTAGGGTTAGGGTTAGGGTTAGGGTTAGGGTTAGGGTTAGGGTTAGGGTTAGGGTTAGGGTTAGGGTTAGGGTTAGGGTTAGGGTTAGGGTTAGGGTTAGGGTTAGGGTTAGGGTTAGGGTTAGGGTTAGGGTTAGGGTTAGGGTTAGGGTTAGGGTTAGGGTTAGGGTTAGGGTTAGGGTTAGGGTTAGGGTTAGGGTTAGGGTTAGGGTTAGGGTTAGGGTTAGGGTTAGGGTTAGGGTTAGGGTTAGGGTTAGGGTTAGGGTTAGGGTTAGGGTTAGGGTTAGGGTTAGGGTTAGGGTTAGGGTTAGGGTTAGGGTTAGGGTTAGGGTTAGGGTTAGGGTTAGGGTTAGGGTTAGGGTTAGGGTTAGGGTTAGGGTTAGGGTTAGGGTTAGGGTTAGGGTTAGGGTTAGGGTTAGGGTTAGGGTTAGGGTTAGGGTTAGGGTTAGGGTTAGGGTTAGGGTTAGGGTTAGGGTTAGGGTTAGGGTTAGGGTTAGGGTTAGGGTTAGGGTTAGGGTTAGGGTTAGGGTTAGGGTTAGGGTTAGGGTTAGGGTTAGGGTTAGGGTTAGGGTTAGGGTTAGGGTTAGGGTTAGGGTTAGGGTTAGGGTTAGGGTTAGGGTTAGGGTTAGGGTTAGGGTTAGGGTTAGGGTTAGGGTTAGGGTTAGGGTTAGGGTTAGGGTTAGGGTTAGGGTTAGGGTTAGGGTTAGGGTTAGGGTTAGGGTTAGGGTTAGGGTTAGGGTTAGGGTTAGGGTTAGGGTTAGGGTTAGGGTTAGGGTTAGGGTTAGGGTTAGGGTTAGGGTTAGGGTTAGGGTTAGGGTTAGGGTTAGGGTTAGGGTTAGGGTTAGGGTTAGGGTTAGGGTTAGGGTTAGGGTTAGGGTTAGGGTTAGGGTTAGGGTTAGGGTTAGGGTTAGGGTTAGGGTTAGGGTTAGGGTTAGGGTTAGGGTTAGGGTTAGGGTTAGGGTTAGGGTTAGGGTTAGGGTTAGGGTTAGGGTTAGGGTTAGGGTTAGGGTTAGGGTTAGGGTTAGGGTTAGGGTTAGGGTTAGGGTTAGGGTTAGGGTTAGGGTTAGGGTTAGGGTTAGGGTTAGGGTTAGGGTTAGGGTTAGGGTTAGGGTTAGGGTTAGGGTTAGGGTTAGGGTTAGGGTTAGGGTTAGGGTTAGGGTTAGGGTTAGGGTTAGGGTTAGGGTTAGGGTTAGGGTTAGGGTTAGGGTTAGGGTTAGGGTTAGGGTTAGGGTTAGGGTTAGGGTTAGGGTTAGGGTTAGGGTTAGGGTTAGGGTTAGGGTTAGGGTTAGGGTTAGGGTTAGGGTTAGGGTTAGGGTTAGGGTTAGGGTTAGGGTTAGGGTTAGGGTTAGGGTTAGGGTTAGGGTTAGGGTTAGGGTTAGGGTTAGGGTTAGGGTTAGGGTTAGGGTTAGGGTTAGGGTTAGGGTTAGGGTTAGGGTTAGGGTTAGGGTTAGGGTTAGGGTTAGGGTTAGGGTTAGGGTTAGGGTTAGGGTTAGGGTTAGGGTTAGGGTTAGGGTTAGGGTTAGGGTTAGGGTTAGGGTTAGGGTTAGGGTTAGGGTTAGGGTTAGGGTTAGGGTTAGGGTTAGGGTTAGGGTTAGGGTTAGGGTTAGGGTTAGGGTTAGGGTTAGGGTTAGGGTTAGGGTTAGGGTTAGGGTTAGGGTTAGGGTTAGGGTTAGGGTTAGGGTTAGGGTTAGGGTTAGGGTTAGGGTTAGGGTTAGGGTTAGGGTTAGGGTTAGGGTTAGGGTTAGGGTTAGGGTTAGGGTTAGGGTTAGGGTTAGGGTTAGGGTTAGGGTTAGGGTTAGGGTTAGGGTTAGGGTTAGGGTTAGGGTTAGGGTTAGGGTTAGGGTTAGGGTTAGGGTTAGGGTTAGGGTTAGGGTTAGGGTTAGGGTTAGGGTTAGGGTTAGGGTTAGGGTTAGGGTTAGGGTTAGGGTTAGGGTTAGGGTTAGGGTTAGGGTTAGGGTTAGGGTTAGGGTTAGGGTTAGGGTTAGGGTTAGGGTTAGGGTTAGGGTTAGGGTTAGGGTTAGGGTTAGGGTTAGGGTTAGGGTTAGGGTTAGGGTTAGGGTTAGGGTTAGGGTTAGGGTTAGGGTTAGGGTTAGGGTTAGGGTTAGGGTTAGGGTTAGGGTTAGGGTTAGGGTTAGGGTTAGGGTTAGGGTTAGGGTTAGGGTTAGGGTTAGGGTTAGGGTTAGGGTTAGGGTTAGGGTTAGGGTTAGGGTTAGGGTTAGGGTTAGGGTTAGGGTTAGGGTTAGGGTTAGGGTTAGGGTTAGGGTTAGGGTTAGGGTTAGGGTTAGGGTTAGGGTTAGGGTTAGGGTTAGGGTTAGGGTTAGGGTTAGGGTTAGGGTTAGGGTTAGGGTTAGGGTTAGGGTTAGGGTTAGGGTTAGGGTTAGGGTTAGGGTTAGGGTTAGGGTTAGGGTTAGGGTTAGGGTTAGGGTTAGGGTTAGGGTTAGGGTTAGGGTTAGGGTTAGGGTTAGGGTTAGGGTTAGGGTTAGGGTTAGGGTTAGGGTTAGGGTTAGGGTTAGGGTTAGGGTTAGGGTTAGGGTTAGGGTTAGGGTTAGGGTTAGGGTTAGGGTTAGGGTTAGGGTTAGGGTTAGGGTTAGGGTTAGGGTTAGGGTTAGGGTTAGGGTTAGGGTTAGGGTTAGGGTTAGGGTTAGGGTTAGGGTTAGGGTTAGGGTTAGGGTTAGGGTTAGGGTTAGGGTTAGGGTTAGGGTTAGGGTTAGGGTTAGGGTTAGGGTTAGGGTTAGGGTTAGGGTTAGGGTTAGGGTTAGGGTTAGGGTTAGGGTTAGGGTTAGGGTTAGGGTTAGGGTTAGGGTTAGGGTTAGGGTTAGGGTTAGGGTTAGGGTTAGGGTTAGGGTTAGGGTTAGGGTTAGGGTTAGGGTTAGGGTTAGGGTTAGGGTTAGGGTTAGGGTTAGGGTTAGGGTTAGGGTTAGGGTTAGGGTTAGGGTTAGGGTTAGGGTTAGGGTTAGGGTTAGGGTTAGGGTTAGGGTTAGGGTTAGGGTTAGGGTTAGGGTTAGGGTTAGGGTTAGGGTTAGGGTTAGGGTTAGGGTTAGGGTTAGGGTTAGGGTTAGGGTTAGGGTTAGGGTTAGGGTTAGGGTTAGGGTTAGGGTTAGGGTTAGGGTTAGGGTTAGGGTTAGGGTTAGGGTTAGGGTTAGGGTTAGGGTTAGGGTTAGGGTTAGGGTTAGGGTTAGGGTTAGGGTTAGGGTTAGGGTTAGGGTTAGGGTTAGGGTTAGGGTTAGGGTTAGGGTTAGGGTTAGGGTTAGGGTTAGGGTTAGGGTTAGGGTTAGGGTTAGGGTTAGGGTTAGGGTTAGGGTTAGGGTTAGGGTTAGGGTTAGGGTTAGGGTTAGGGTTAGGGTTAGGGTTAGGGTTAGGGTTAGGGTTAGGGTTAGGGTTAGGGTTAGGGTTAGGGTTAGGGTTAGGGTTAGGGTTAGGGTTAGGGTTAGGGTTAGGGTTAGGGTTAGGGTTAGGGTTAGGGTTAGGGTTAGGGTTAGGGTTAGGGTTAGGGTTAGGGTTAGGGTTAGGGTTAGGGTTAGGGTTAGGGTTAGGGTTAGGGTTAGGGTTAGGGTTAGGGTTAGGGTTAGGGTTAGGGTTAGGGTTAGGGTTAGGGTTAGGGTTAGGGTTAGGGTTAGGGTTAGGGTTAGGGTTAGGGTTAGGGTTAGGGTTAGGGTTAGGGTTAGGGTTAGGGTTAGGGTTAGGGTTAGGGTTAGGGTTAGGGTTAGGGTTAGGGTTAGGGTTAGGGTTAGGGTTAGGGTTAGGGTTAGGGTTAGGGTTAGGGTTAGGGTTAGGGTTAGGGTTAGGGTTAGGGTTAGGGTTAGGGTTAGGGTTAGGGTTAGGGTTAGGGTTAGGGTTAGGGTTAGGGTTAGGGTTAGGGTTAGGGTTAGGGTTAGGGTTAGGGTTAGGGTTAGGGTTAGGGTTAGGGTTAGGGTTAGGGTTAGGGTTAGGGTTAGGGTTAGGGTTAGGGTTAGGGTTAGGGTTAGGGTTAGGGTTAGGGTTAGGGTTAGGGTTAGGGTTAGGGTTAGGGTTAGGGTTAGGGTTAGGGTTAGGTTTTAAATTAGGGTGGGATTAAAAAGAGACTGGGTTATCTTTTTGTGCTCTGGCCTATTGCTGTATGTCCCTCCAATATAATCCTTTAAAAAAACTTCCTTGTTAAAATTCCCTATGCTATCTCCTAAGAGCCTAAAAAATGAAGTAGGTTCTCATTGTTGGTGGTTATCTAGGACCATGAAAGGACTGAGATGTTAAAATATACAAGGGATCCAGGGATAGATGCTTTATTAATATTATATATACACACACACACACACACACACACAATTAAACATATATATATATATATATATATATATATAAAAATTGTGCTACAGATTAAGTGCTATACTGTTAAAACAAATTCAAATCCATAAAAAAGAGAGAGAGAGAGAAAAAAAATCAAGCCATGCATATATTAAAATATTAGACCAAAGAAAATGTATTTATTTAGTTTTTTGTTTTATGGTGCATCCTTCTTCCACCTCCTTGTGATCCCTGTAACTAAGTGCTATCCCTTTCACTGTGTCCTATCTAACTGGTTAAAAACGTTCATTCAGACCGGTGGGTGTAATTGTCTGTAGGTCTCTTATCCACCTCCCCTCCGCTGCTTTTCGCCGCCCACTGGTCCATCCAGAGCATGACTGTAAACCTGATATGGTGAGGTAAGTGATGGGGTGATCCTGGAAATGAGTGACTAGTTCTGTGTGTAGATGGGCCCGTTTTATATTGTATAGGTGTTGTTTGAGTCTGGTTTCTATTGTGTACTGTGTTTCTCCGATGTAGTGTTTTTTACATAATGTGCAAGTAATTATATAAATGACATTTGGAGTGTTGAGTGAGATAGAGTCTAAAACCGGAGTGGAGGTCTTGCTATGTGGGTTGGAAATGAATTTTCTTTGTTTAAAGTGGGCCGTGTGGGGTTTGGGTGGTTGTTGGGGCTTATTGCTGTATTTTGCTCTGATGAGGATGTCTTTAAGACTCTTGTTCCTTCTAAATGCTGAGATGATTCTAAATGGCTGAAGGGGTGTGTATGCCTGTTGGGTAATGGACAAATTGTGTTTAAATGCCTGATGTAACGGTCTAATCCTATGGGAGAATGTAGTGACTAAAGGGATGAGGGTTATCTGTGTAGGATTAGGGAGGGAGTTAGGGTTAGGGATGGGGGAGAGGTTGGGGTTAAGGTTAGGGTTAGGGGTGGGGTTAGGGGTGGGGTTAGGGTTAGGGTTAGGGTTAGGGTTAGGGTTAGGGTTAGGGTTAGGGTTAGGGTTAGGGTTAGGGTTAGGGTTAGGGTTAGGGTTAGGGTTAGGGTTAGGGTTAGGGTTAGGGTTAGGGTTAGGGTTAGGGTTAGGGTTAGGGTTAGGGTTAGGGTTAGGGTTAGGGTTAGGGTTAGGGTTAGGGTTAGGGTTAGGGTTAGGGTTAGGGTTAGGGTTAGGGTTAGGGTTAGGGTTAGGGTTAGGGTTAGGGTTAGGGTTAGGGTTAGGGTTAGGGTTAGGGTTAGGGTTAGGGTTAGGGTTAGGGTTAGGGTTAGGGTTAGGGTTAGGGTTAGGGTTAGGGTTAGGGTTAGGGTTAGGGTTAGGGTTAGGGTTAGGGTTAGGGTTAGGGTTAGGGTTAGGGTTAGGGTTAGGGTTAGGGTTAGGGTTAGGGTTAGGGTTAGGGTTAGGGTTAGGGTTAGGGTTAGGGTTAGGGTTAGGGTTAGGGTTAGGGTTAGGGTTAGGGTTAGGGTTAGGGTTAGGGTTAGGGTTAGGGTTAGGGTTAGGGTTAGGGTTAGGGTTAGGGTTAGGGTTAGGGTTAGGGTTAGGGTTAGGGTTAGGGTTAGGGTTAGGGTTAGGGTTAGGGTTAGGGTTAGGGTTAGGGTTAGGGTTAGGGTTAGGGTTAGGGTTAGGGTTAGGGTTAGGGTTAGGGTTAGGGTTAGGGTTAGGGTTAGGGTTAGGGTTAGGGTTAGGGTTAGGGTTAGGGTTAGGGTTAGGGTTAGGGTTAGGGTTAGGGTTAGGGTTAGGGTTAGGGTTAGGGTTAGGGTTAGGGTTAGGGTTAGGGTTAGGGTTAGGGTTAGGGTTAGGGTTAGGGTTAGGGTTAGGGTTAGGGTTAGGGTTAGGGTTAGGGTTAGGGTTAGGGTTAGGGTTAGGGTTAGGGTTAGGGTTAGGGTTAGGGTTAGGGTTAGGGTTAGGGTTAGGGTTAGGGTTAGGGTTAGGGTTAGGGTTAGGGTTAGGGTTAGGGTTAGGGTTAGGGTTAGGGTTAGGGTTAGGGTTAGGGTTAGGGTTAGGGTTAGGGTTAGGGTTAGGGTTAGGGTTAGGGTTAGGGTTAGGGTTAGGGTTAGGGTTAGGGTTAGGGTTAGGGTTAGGGTTAGGGTTAGGGTTAGGGTTAGGGTTAGGGTTAGGGTTAGGGTTAGGGTTAGGGTTAGGGTTAGGGTTAGGGTTAGGGTTAGGGTTAGGGTTAGGGTTAGGGTTAGGGTTAGGGTTAGGGTTAGGGTTAGGGTTAGGGTTAGGGTTAGGGTTAGGGTTAGGGTTAGGGTTAGGGTTAGGGTTAGGGTTAGGGTTAGGGTTAGGGTTAGGGTTAGGGTTAGGGTTAGGGTTAGGGTTAGGGTTAGGGTTAGGGTTAGGGTTAGGGTTAGGGTTAGGGTTAGGGTTAGGGTTAGGGTTAGGGTTAGGGTTAGGGTTAGGGTTAGGGTTAGGGTTAGGGTTAGGGTTAGGGTTAGGGTTAGGGTTAGGGTTAGGGTTAGGGTTAGGGTTAGGGTTAGGGTTAGGGTTAGGGTTAGGGTTAGGGTTAGGGTTAGGGTTAGGGTTAGGGTTAGGGTTAGGGTTAGGGTTAGGGTTAGGGTTAGGGTTAGGGTTAGGGTTAGGGTTAGGGTTAGGGTTAGGGTTAGGGTTAGGGTTAGGGTTAGGGTTAGGGTTAGGGTTAGGGTTAGGGTTAGGGTTAGGGTTAGGGTTAGGGTTAGGGTTAGGGTTAGGGTTAGGGTTAGGGTTAGGGTTAGGGTTAGGGTTAGGGTTAGGGTTAGGGTTAGGGTTAGGGTTAGGGTTAGGGTTAGGGTTAGGGTTAGGGTTAGGGTTAGGGTTAGGGTTAGGGTTAGGGTTAGGGTTAGGGTTAGGGTTAGGGTTAGGGTTAGGGTTAGGGTTAGGGTTAGGGTTAGGGTTAGGGTTAGGGTTAGGGTTAGGGTTAGGGTTAGGGTTAGGGTTAGGGTTAGGGTTAGGGTTAGGGTTAGGGTTAGGGTTAGGGTTAGGGTTAGGGTTAGGGTTAGGGTTAGGGTTAGGGTTAGGGTTAGGGTTAGGGTTAGGGTTAGGGTTAGGGTTAGGGTTAGGGTTAGGGTTAGGGTTAGGGTTAGGGTTAGGGTTAGGGTTAGGGTTAGGGTTAGGGTTAGGGTTAGGGTTAGGGTTAGGGTTAGGGTTAGGGTTAGGGTTAGGGTTAGGGTTAGGGTTAGGGTTAGGGTTAGGGTTAGGGTTAGGGTTAGGGTTAGGGTTAGGGTTAGGGTTAGGGTTAGGGTTAGGGTTAGGGTTAGGGTTAGGGTTAGGGTTAGGGTTAGGGTTAGGGTTAGGGTTAGGGTTAGGGTTAGGGTTAGGGTTAGGGTTAGGGTTAGGGTTAGGGTTAGGGTTAGGGTTAGGGTTAGGGTTAGGGTTAGGGTTAGGGTTAGGGTTAGGGTTAGGGTTAGGGTTAGGGTTAGGGTTAGGGTTAGGGTTAGGGTTAGGGTTAGGGTTAGGGTTAGGGTTAGGGTTAGGGTTAGGGTTAGGGTTAGGGTTAGGGTTAGGGTTAGGGTTAGGGTTAGGGTTAGGGTTAGGGTTAGGGTTAGGGTTAGGGTTAGGGTTAGGGTTAGGGTTAGGGTTAGGGTTAGGGTTAGGGTTAGGGTTAGGGTTAGGGTTAGGGTTAGGGTTAGGGTTAGGGTTAGGGTTAGGGTTAGGGTTAGGGTTAGGGTTAGGGTTAGGGTTAGGGTTAGGGTTAGGGTTAGGGTTAGGGTTAGGGTTAGGGTTAGGGTTAGGGTTAGGGTTAGGGTTAGGGTTAGGGTTAGGGTTAGGGTTAGGGTTAGGGTTAGGGTTAGGGTTAGGGTTAGGGTTAGGGTTAGGGTTAGGGTTAGGGTTAGGGTTAGGGTTAGGGTTAGGGTTAGGGTTAGGGTTAGGGTTAGGGTTAGGGTTAGGGTTAGGGTTAGGGTTAGGGTTAGGGTTAGGGTTAGGGTTAGGGTTAGGGTTAGGGTTAGGGTTAGGGTTAGGGTTAGGGTTAGGGTTAGGGTTAGGGTTAGGGTTAGGGTTAGGGTTAGGGTTAGGGTTAGGGTTAGGGTTAGGGTTAGGGTTAGGGTTAGGGTTAGGGTTAGGGTTAGGGTTAGGGTTAGGGTTAGGGTTAGGGTTAGGGTTAGGGTTAGGGTTAGGGTTAGGGTTAGGGTTAGGGTTAGGGTTAGGGTTAGGGTTAGGGTTAGGGTTAGGGTTAGGGTTAGGGTTAGGGTTAGGGTTAGGGTTAGGGTTAGGGTTAGGGTTAGGGTTAGGGTTAGGGTTAGGGTTAGGGTTAGGGTTAGGGTTAGGGTTAGGGTTAGGGTTAGGGTTAGGGTTAGGGTTAGGGTTAGGGTTAGGGTTAGGGTTAGGGTTAGGGTTAGGGTTAGGGTTAGGGTTAGGGTTAGGGTTAGGGTTAGGGTTAGGGTTAGGGTTAGGGTTAGGGTTAGGGTTAGGGTTAGGGTTAGGGTTAGGGTTAGGGTTAGGGTTAGGGTTAGGGTTAGGGTTAGGGTTAGGGTTAGGGTTAGGGTTAGGGTTAGGGTTAGGGTTAGGGTTAGGGTTAGGGTTAGGGTTAGGGTTAGGGTTAGGGTTAGGGTTAGGGTTAGGGTTAGGGTTAGGGTTAGGGTTAGGGTTAGGGTTAGGGTTAGGGTTAGGGTTAGGGTTAGGGTTAGGGTTAGGGTTAGGGTTAGGGTTAGGGTTAGGGTTAGGGTTAGGGTTAGGGTTAGGGTTAGGGTTAGGGTTAGGGTTAGGGTTAGGGTTAGGGTTAGGGTTAGGGTTAGGGTTAGGGTTAGGGTTAGGGTTAGGGTTAGGGTTAGGGTTAGGGTTAGGGTTAGGGTTAGGGTTAGGGTTAGGGTTAGGGTTAGGGTTAGGGTTAGGGTTAGGGTTAGGGTTAGGGTTAGGGTTAGGGTTAGGGTTAGGGTTAGGGTTAGGGTTAGGGTTAGGGTTAGGGTTAGGGTTAGGGTTAGGGTTAGGGTTAGGGTTAGGGTTAGGGTTAGGGTTAGGGTTAGGGTTAGGGTTAGGGTTAGGGTTAGGGTTAGGGTTAGGGTTAGGGTTAGGGTTAGGGTTAGGGTTAGGGTTAGGGTTAGGGTTAGGGTTAGGGTTAGGGTTAGGGTTAGGGTTAGGGTTAGGGTTAGGGTTAGGGTTAGGGTTAGGGTTAGGGTTAGGGTTAGGGTTAGGGTTAGGGTTAGGGTTAGGGTTAGGGTTAGGGTTAGGGTTAGGGTTAGGGTTAGGGTTAGGGTTAGGGTTAGGGTTAGGGTTAGGGTTAGGGTTAGGGTTAGGGTTAGGGTTAGGGTTAGGGTTAGGGTTAGGGTTAGGGTTAGGGTTAGGGTTAGGGTTAGGGTTAGGGTTAGGGTTAGGGTTAGGGTTAGGGTTAGGGTTAGGGTTAGGGTTAGGGTTAGGGTTAGGGTTAGGGTTAGGGTTAGGGTTAGGGTTAGGGTTAGGGTTAGGGTTAGGGTTAGGGTTAGGGTTAGGGTTAGGGTTAGGGTTAGGGTTAGGGTTAGGGTTAGGGTTAGGGTTAGGGTTAGGGTTAGGGTTAGGGTTAGGGTTAGGGTTAGGGTTAGGGTTAGGGTTAGGGTTAGGGTTAGGGTTAGGGTTAGGGTTAGGGTTAGGGTTAGGGTTAGGGTTAGGGTTAGGGTTAGGGTTAGGGTTAGGGTTAGGGTTAGGGTTAGGGTTAGGGTTAGGGTTAGGGTTAGGGTTAGGGTTAGGGTTAGGGTTAGGGTTAGGGTTAGGGTTAGGGTTAGGGTTAGGGTTAGGGTTAGGGTTAGGGTTAGGGTTAGGGTTAGGGTTAGGGTTAGGGTTAGGGTTAGGGTTAGGGTTAGGGTTAGGGTTAGGGTTAGGGTTAGGGTTAGGGTTAGGGTTAGGGTTAGGGTTAGGGTTAGGGTTAGGGTTAGGGTTAGGGTTAGGGTTAGGGTTAGGGTTAGGGTTAGGGTTAGGGTTAGGGTTAGGGTTAGGGTTAGGGTTAGGGTTAGGGTTAGGGTTAGGGTTAGGGTTAGGGTTAGGGTTAGGGTTAGGGTTAGGGTTAGGGTTAGGGTTAGGGTTAGGGTTAGGGTTAGGGTTAGGGTTAGGGTTAGGGTTAGGGTTAGGGTTAGGGTTAGGGTTAGGGTTAGGGTTAGGGTTAGGGTTAGGGTTAGGGTTAGGGTTAGGGTTAGGGTTAGGGTTAGGGTTAGGGTTAGGGTTAGGGTTAGGGTTAGGGTTAGGGTTAGGGTTAGGGTTAGGGTTAGGGTTAGGGTTAGGGTTAGGGTTAGGGTTAGGGTTAGGGTTAGGGTTAGGGTTAGGGTTAGGGTTAGGGTTAGGGTTAGGGTTAGGGTTAGGGTTAGGGTTAGGGTTAGGGTTAGGGTTAGGGTTAGGGTTAGGGTTAGGGTTAGGGTTAGGGTTAGGGTTAGGGTTAGGGTTAGGGTTAGGGTTAGGGTTAGGGTTAGGGTTAGGGTTAGGGTTAGGGTTAGGGTTAGGGTTAGGGTTAGGGTTAGGGTTAGGGTTAGGGTTAGGGTTAGGGTTAGGGTTAGGGTTAGGGTTAGGGTTAGGGTTAGGGTTAGGGTTAGGGTTAGGGTTAGGGTTAGGGTTAGGGTTAGGGTTAGGGTTAGGGTTAGGGTTAGGGTTAGGGTTAGGGTTAGGGTTAGGGTTAGGGTTAGGGTTAGGGTTAGGGTTAGGGTTAGGGTTAGGGTTAGGGTTAGGGTTAGGGTTAGGGTTAGGGTTAGGGTTAGGGTTAGGGTTAGGGTTAGGGTTAGGGTTAGGGTTAGGGTTAGGGTTAGGGTTAGGGTTAGGGTTAGGGTTAGGGTTAGGGTTAGGGTTAGGGTTAGGGTTAGGGTTAGGGTTAGGGTTAGGGTTAGGGTTAGGGTTAGGGTTAGGGTTAGGGTTAGGGTTAGGGTTAGGGTTAGGGTTAGGGTTAGGGTTAGGGTTAGGGTTAGGGTTAGGGTTAGGGTTAGGGTTAGGGTTAGGGTTAGGGTTAGGGTTAGGGTTAGGGTTAGGGTTAGGGTTAGGGTTAGGGTTAGGGTTAGGGTTAGGGTTAGGGTTAGGGTTAGGGTTAGGGTTAGGGTTAGGGTTAGGGTTAGGGTTAGGGTTAGGGTTAGGGTTAGGGTTAGGGTTAGGGTTAGGGTTAGGGTTAGGGTTAGGGTTAGGGTTAGGGTTAGGGTTAGGGTTAGGGTTAGGGTTAGGGTTAGGGTTAGGGTTAGGGTTAGGGTTAGGGTTAGGGTTAGGGTTAGGGTTAGGGTTAGGGTTAGGGTTAGGGTTAGGGTTAGGGTTAGGGTTAGGGTTAGGGTTAGGGTTAGGGTTAGGGTTAGGGTTAGGGTTAGGGTTAGGGTTAGGGTTAGGGTTAGGGTTAGGGTTAGGGTTAGGGTTAGGGTTAGGGTTAGGGTTAGGGTTAGGGTTAGGGTTAGGGTTAGGGTTAGGGTTAGGGTTAGGGTTAGGGTTAGGGTTAGGGTTAGGGTTAGGGTTAGGGTTAGGGTTAGGGTTAGGGTTAGGGTTAGGGTTAGGGTTAGGGTTAGGGTTAGGGTTAGGGTTAGGGTTAGGGTTAGGGTTAGGGTTAGGGTTAGGGTTAGGGTTAGGGTTAGGGTTAGGGTTAGGGTTAGGGTTAGGGTTAGGGTTAGGGTTAGGGTTAGGGTTAGGGTTAGGGTTAGGGTTAGGGTTAGGGTTAGGGTTAGGGTTAGGGTTAGGGTTAGGGTTAGGGTTAGGGTTAGGGTTAGGGTTAGGGTTAGGGTTAGGGTTAGGGTTAGGGTTAGGGTTAGGGTTAGGGTTAGGGTTAGGGTTAGGGTTAGGGTTAGGGTTAGGGTTAGGGTTAGGGTTAGGGTTAGGGTTAGGGTTAGGGTTAGGGTTAGGGTTAGGGTTAGGGTTAGGGTTAGGGTTAGGGTTAGGGTTAGGGTTAGGGTTAGGGTTAGGGTTAGGGTTAGGGTTAGGGTTAGGGTTAGGGTTAGGGTTAGGGTTAG
>CM042393.1:0-12500 GCA_023634145.1 Thymallus thymallus
ACCCTAACCCTAACCCTAACCCTAACCCTAACCCTAACCCCTAACCCTAACCCTAACCCTAACCCTAACCCTAACCCTAACCCTAACCCTAACCCTAACCCTAACCCTAACCCTAACCCTAACCCTAACCCTAACCCTAACCCTAACCCTAACCCTAACCCTAACCCTAACCCTAACCCTAACCCTAACCCTAACCCTAACCCTAACCCTAACCCTAACCCTAACCCTAACCCTAACCCTAACCCTAACCCTAACCCTAACCCTAACCCTAACCCTAACCCTAACCCTAACCCTAACCCTAACCCTAACCCTAACCCTAACCCTAACCCTAACCCTAACCCTAACCCTAACCCTAACCCTAACCCTAACCCTAACCCTAACCCTAACCCTAACCCTAACCCTAACCCTAACCCTAACCCTAACCCTAACCCTAACCCTAACCCTAACCCTAACCCTAACCCTAACCCTAACCCTAACCCTAACCCTAACCCTAACCCTAACCCTAACCCTAACCCTAACCCTAACCCTAACCCTAACCCTAACCCTAACCCTAACCCTAACCCTAACCCTAACCCTAACCCTAACCCTAACCCTAACCCTAACCCTAACCCTAACCCTAACCCTAACCCTAACCCTAACCCTAACCCTAACCCTAACCCTAACCCTAACCCTAACCCTAACCCTAACCCTAACCCTAACCCTAACCCTAACCCTAACCCTAACCCTAACCCTAACCCTAACCCTAACCCTAACCCTAACCCTAACCCTAACCCTAACCCTAACCCTAACCCTAACCCTAACCCTAACCCTAACCCTAACCCTAACCCTAACCCTAACCCTAACCCTAACCCTAACCCTAACCCTAACCCTAACCCTAACCCTAACCCTAACCCTAACCCTAACCCTAACCCTAACCCTAACCCTAACCCTAACCCTAACCCTAACCCTAACCCTAACCCTAACCCTAACCCTAACCCTAACCCTAACCCTAACCCTAACCCTAACCCTAACCCTAACCCTAACCCTAACCCTAACCCTAACCCTAACCCTAACCCTAACCCTAACCCTAACCCTAACCCTAACCCTAACCCTAACCCTAACCCTAACCCTAACCCTAACCCTAACCCTAACCCTAACCCTAACCCTAACCCTAACCCTAACCCTAACCCTAACCCTAACCCTAACCCTAACCCTAACCCTAACCCTAACCCTAACCCTAACCCTAACCCTAACCCTAACCCTAACCCTAACCCTAACCCTAACCCTAACCCTAACCCTAACCCTAACCCTAACCCTAACCCTAACCCTAACCCTAACCCTAACCCTAACCCTAACCCTAACCCTAACCCTAACCCTAACCCTAACCCTAACCCTAACCCTAACCCTAACCCTAACCCTAACCCTAACCCTAACCCTAACCCTAACCCTAACCCTAACCCTAACCCTAACCCTAACCCTAACCCTAACCCTAACCCTAACCCTAACCCTAACCCTAACCCTAACCCTAACCCTAACCCTAACCCTAACCCTAACCCTAACCCTAACCCTAACCCTAACCCTAACCCTAACCCTAACCCTAACCCTAACCCTAACCCTAACCCTAACCCTAACCCTAACCCTAACCCTAACCCTAACCCTAACCCTAACCCTAACCCTAACCCTAACCCTAACCCTAACCCTAACCCTAACCCTAACCCTAACCCTAACCCTAACCCTAACCCTAACCCTAACCCTAACCCTAACCCTAACCCTAACCCTAACCCTAACCCTAACCCTAACCCTAACCCTAACCCTAACCCTAACCCTAACCCTAACCCTAACCCTAACCCTAACCCTAACCCTAACCCTAACCCTAACCCTAACCCTAACCCTAACCCTAACCCTAACCCTAACCCTAACCCTAACCCTAACCCTAACCCTAACCCTAACCCTAACCCTAACCCTAACCCTAACCCTAACCCTAACCCTAACCCTAACCCTAACCCTAACCCTAACCCTAACCCTAACCCTAACCCTAACCCTAACCCTAACCCTAACCCTAACCCTAACCCTAACCCTAACCCTAACCCTAACCCTAACCCTAACCCTAACCCTAACCCTAACCCTAACCCTAACCCTAACCCTAACCCTAACCCTAACCCTAACCCTAACCCTAACCCTAACCCTAACCCTAACCCTAACCCTAACCCTAACCCTAACCCTAACCCTAACCCTAACCCTAACCCTAACCCTAACCCTAACCCTAACCCTAACCCTAACCCTAACCCTAACCCTAACCCTAACCCTAACCCTAACCCTAACCCTAACCCTAACCCTAACCCTAACCCTAACCCTAACCCTAACCCTAACCCTAACCCTAACCCTAACCCTAACCCTAACCCTAACCCTAACCCTAACCCTAACCCTAACCCTAACCCTAACCCTAACCCTAACCCTAACCCTAACCCTAACCCTAACCCTAACCCTAACCCTAACCCTAACCCTAACCCTAACCCTAACCCTAACCCTAACCCTAACCCTAACCCTAACCCTAACCCTAACCCTAACCCTAACCCTAACCCTAACCCTAACCCTAACCCTAACCCTAACCCTAACCCTAACCCTAACCCTAACCCTAACCCTAACCCTAACCCTAACCCTAACCCTAACCCTAACCCTAACCCTAACCCTAACCCTAACCCTAACCCTAACCCTAACCCTAACCCTAACCCTAACCCTAACCCTAACCCTAACCCTAACCCTAACCCTAACCCTAACCCTAACCCTAACCCTAACCCTAACCCTAACCCTAACCCTAACCCTAACCCTAACCCTAACCCTAACCCTAACCCTAACCCTAACCCTAACCCTAACCCTAACCCTAACCCTAACCCTAACCCTAACCCTAACCCTAACCCTAACCCTAACCCTAACCCTAACCCTAACCCTAACCCTAACCCTAACCCTAACCCTAACCCTAACCCTAACCCTAACCCTAACCCTAACCCTAACCCTAACCCTAACCCTAACCCTAACCCTAACCCTAACCCTAACCCTAACCCTAACCCTAACCCTAACCCTAACCCTAACCCTAACCCTAACCCTAACCCTAACCCTAACCCTAACCCTAACCCTAACCCTAACCCTAACCCTAACCCTAACCCTAACCCTAACCCTAACCCTAACCCTAACCCTAACCCTAACCCTAACCCTAACCCTAACCCTAACCCTAACCCTAACCCTAACCCTAACCCTAACCCTAACCCTAACCCTAACCCTAACCCTAACCCTAACCCTAACCCTAACCCTAACCCTAACCCTAACCCTAACCCTAACCCTAACCCTAACCCTAACCCTAACCCTAACCCTAACCCTAACCCTAACCCTAACCCTAACCCTAACCCTAACCCTAACCCTAACCCTAACCCTAACCCTAACCCTAACCCTAACCCTAACCCTAACCCTAACCCTAACCCTAACCCTAACCCTAACCCTAACCCTAACCCTAACCCTAACCCTAACCCTAACCCTAACCCTAACCCTAACCCTAACCCTAACCCTAACCCTAACCCTAACCCTAACCCTAACCCTAACCCTAACCCTAACCCTAACCCTAACCCTAACCCTAACCCTAACCCTAACCCTAACCCTAACCCTAACCCTAACCCTAACCCTAACCCTAACCCTAACCCTAACCCTAACCCTAACCCTAACCCTAACCCTAACCCTAACCCTAACCCTAACCCTAACCCTAACCCTAACCCTAACCCTAACCCTAACCCTAACCCTAACCCTAACCCTAACCCTAACCCTAACCCTAACCCTAACCCTAACCCTAACCCTAACCCTAACCCTAACCCTAACCCTAACCCTAACCCTAACCCTAACCCTAACCCTAACCCTAACCCTAACCCTAACCCTAACCCTAACCCTAACCCTAACCCTAACCCTAACCCTAACCCTAACCCTAACCCTAACCCTAACCCTAACCCTAACCCTAACCCTAACCCTAACCCTAACCCTAACCCTAACCCTAACCCTAACCCTAACCCTAACCCTAACCCTAACCCTAACCCTAACCCTAACCCTAACCCTAACCCTAACCCTAACCCTAACCCTAACCCTAACCCTAACCCTAACCCTAACCCTAACCCTAACCCTAACCCTAACCCTAACCCTAACCCTAACCCTAACCCTAACCCTAACCCTAACCCTAACCCTAACCCTAACCCTAACCCTAACCCTAACCCTAACCCTAACCCTAACCCTAACCCTAACCCTAACCCTAACCCTAACCCTAACCCTAACCCTAACCCTAACCCTAACCCTAACCCTAACCCTAACCCTAACCCTAACCCTAACCCTAACCCTAACCCTAACCCTAACCCTAACCCTAACCCTAACCCTAACCCTAACCCTAACCCTAACCCTAACCCTAACCCTAACCCTAACCCTAACCCTAACCCTAACCCTAACCCTAACCCTAACCCTAACCCTAACCCTAACCCTAACCCTAACCCTAACCCTAACCCTAACCCTAACCCTAACCCTAACCCTAACCCTAACCCTAACCCTAACCCTAACCCTAACCCTAACCCTAACCCTAACCCTAACCCTAACCCTAACCCTAACCCTAACCCTAACCCTAACCCTAACCCTAACCCTAACCCTAACCCTAACCCTAACCCTAACCCTAACCCTAACCCTAACCCTAACCCTAACCCTAACCCTAACCCTAACCCTAACCCTAACCCTAACCCTAACCCTAACCCTAACCCTAACCCTAACCCTAACCCTAACCCTAACCCTAACCCTAACCCTAACCCTAACCCTAACCCTAACCCTAACCCTAACCCTAACCCTAACCCTAACCCTAACCCTAACCCTAACCCTAACCCTAACCCTAACCCTAACCCTAACCCTAACCCTAACCCTAACCCTAACCCTAACCCTAACCCTAACCCTAACCCTAACCCTAACCCTAACCCTAACCCTAACCCTAACCCTAACCCTAACCCTAACCCTAACCCTAACCCTAACCCTAACCCTAACCCTAACCCTAACCCTAACCCTAACCCTAACCCTAACCCTAACCCTAACCCTAACCCTAACCCTAACCCTAACCCTAACCCTAACCCTAACCCTAACCCTAACCCTAACCCTAACCCTAACCCTAACCCTAACCCTAACCCTAACCCTAACCCTAACCCTAACCCTAACCCTAACCCTAACCCTAACCCTAACCCTAACCCTAACCCTAACCCTAACCCTAACCCTAACCCTAACCCTAACCCTAACCCTAACCCTAACCCTAACCCTAACCCTAACCCTAACCCTAACCCTAACCCTAACCCTAACCCTAACCCTAACCCTAACCCTAACCCTAACCCTAACCCTAACCCTAACCCTAACCCTAACCCTAACCCTAACCCTAACCCTAACCCTAACCCTAACCCTAACCCTAACCCTAACCCTAACCCTAACCCTAACCCTAACCCTAACCCTAACCCTAACCCTAACCCTAACCCTAACCCTAACCCTAACCCTAACCCTAACCCTAACCCTAACCCTAACCCTAACCCTAACCCTAACCCTAACCCTAACCCTAACCCTAACCCTAACCCTAACCCTAACCCTAACCCTAACCCTAACCCTAACCCTAACCCTAACCCTAACCCTAACCCTAACCCTAACCCTAACCCTAACCCTAACCCTAACCCTAACCCTAACCCTAACCCTAACCCTAACCCTAACCCTAACCCTAACCCTAACCCTAACCCTAACCCTAACCCTAACCCTAACCCTAACCCTAACCCTAACCCTAACCCTAACCCTAACCCTAACCCTAACCCTAACCCTAACCCTAACCCTAACCCTAACCCTAACCCTAACCCTAACCCTAACCCTAACCCTAACCCTAACCCTAACCCTAACCCTAACCCTAACCCTAACCCTAACCCTAACCCTAACCCTAACCCTAACCCTAACCCTAACCCTAACCCTAACCCTAACCCTAACCCTAACCCTAACCCTAACCCTAACCCTAACCCTAACCCTAACCCTAACCCTAACCCTAACCCTAACCCTAACCCTAACCCTAACCCTAACCCTAACCCTAACCCTAACCCTAACCCTAACCCTAACCCTAACCCTAACCCTAACCCTAACCCTAACCCTAACCCTAACCCTAACCCTAACCCTAACCCTAACCCTAACCCTAACCCTAACCCTAACCCTAACCCTAACCCTAACCCTAACCCTAACCCTAACCCTAACCCTAACCCTAACCCTAACCCTAACCCTAACCCTAACCCTAACCCTAACCCTAACCCTAACCCTAACCCTAACCCTAACCCTAACCCTAACCCTAACCCTAACCCTAACCCTAACCCTAACCCTAACCCTAACCCTAACCCTAACCCTAACCCTAACCCTAACCCTAACCCTAACCCTAACCCTAACCCTAACCCTAACCCTAACCCTAACCCTAACCCTAACCCTAACCCTAACCCTAACCCTAACCCTAACCCTAACCCTAACCCTAACCCTAACCCTAACCCTAACCCTAACCCTAACCCTAACCCTAACCCTAACCCTAACCCTAACCCTAACCCTAACCCTAACCCTAACCCTAACCCTAACCCTAACCCTAACCCTAACCCTAACCCTAACCCTAACCCTAACCCTAACCCTAACCCTAACCCTAACCCTAACCCTAACCCTAACCCTAACCCTAACCCTAACCCTAACCCTAACCCTAACCCTAACCCTAACCCTAACCCTAACCCTAACCCTAACCCTAACCCTAACCCTAACCCTAACCCTAACCCTAACCCTAACCCTAACCCTAACCCTAACCCTAACCCTAACCCTAACCCTAACCCTAACCCTAACCCTAACCCTAACCCTAACCCTAACCCTAACCCTAACCCTAACCCTAACCCTAACCCTAACCCTAACCCTAACCCTAACCCTAACCCTAACCCTAACCCTAACCCTAACCCTAACCCTAACCCTAACCCTAACCCTAACCCTAACCCTAACCCTAACCCTAACCCTAACCCTAACCCTAACCCTAACCCTAACCCTAACCCTAACCCTAACCCTAACCCTAACCCTAACCCTAACCCTAACCCTAACCCTAACCCTAACCCTAACCCTAACCCTAACCCTAACCCTAACCCTAACCCTAACCCTAACCCTAACCCTAACCCTAACCCTAACCCTAACCCTAACCCTAACCCTAACCCTAACCCTAACCCTAACCCTAACCCTAACCCTAACCCTAACCCTAACCCTAACCCTAACCCTAACCCTAACCCTAACCCTAACCCTAACCCTAACCCTAACCCTAACCCTAACCCTAACCCTAACCCTAACCCTAACCCTAACCCTAACCCTAACCCTAACCCTAACCCTAACCCTAACCCTAACCCTAACCCTAACCCTAACCCTAACCCTAACCCTAACCCTAACCCTAACCCTAACCCTAACCCTAACCCTAACCCTAACCCTAACCCTAACCCTAACCCTAACCCTAACCCTAACCCTAACCCTAACCCTAACCCTAACCCTAACCCTAACCCTAACCCTAACCCTAACCCTAACCCTAACCCTAACCCTAACCCTAACCCTAACCCTAACCCTAACCCTAACCCTAACCCTAACCCTAACCCTAACCCTAACCCTAACCCTAACCCTAACCCTAACCCTAACCCTAACCCTAACCCTAACCCTAACCCTAACCCTAACCCTAACCCTAACCCTAACCCTAACCCTAACCCTAACCCTAACCCTAACCCTAACCCTAACCCTAACCCTAACCCTAACCCTAACCCTAACCCTAACCCTAACCCTAACCCTAACCCTAACCCTAACCCTAACCCTAACCCTAACCCTAACCCTAACCCTAACCCTAACCCTAACCCTAACCCTAACCCTAACCCTAACCCTAACCCTAACCCTAACCCTAACCCTAACCCTAACCCTAACCCTAACCCTAACCCTAACCCTAACCCTAACCCTAACCCTAACCCTAACCCTAACCCTAACCCTAACCCTAACCCTAACCCTAACCCTAACCCTAACCCTAACCCTAACCCTAACCCTAACCCTAACCCTAACCCTAACCCTAACCCTAACCCTAACCCTAACCCTAACCCTAACCCTAACCCTAACCCTAACCCTAACCCTAACCCTAACCCTAACCCTAACCCTAACCCTAACCCTAACCCTAACCCTAACCCTAACCCTAACCCTAACCCTAACCCTAACCCTAACCCTAACCCTAACCCTAACCCTAACCCTAACCCTAACCCTAACCCTAACCCTAACCCTAACCCTAACCCTAACCCTAACCCTAACCCTAACCCTAACCCTAACCCTAACCCTAACCCTAACCCTAACCCTAACCCTAACCCTAACCCTAACCCTAACCCTAACCCTAACCCTAACCCTAACCCTAACCCTAACCCTAACCCTAACCCTAACCCTAACCCTAACCCTAACCCTAACCCTAACCCTAACCCTAACCCTAACCCTAACCCTAACCCTAACCCTAACCCTAACCCTAACCCTAACCCTAACCCTAACCCTAACCCTAACCCTAACCCTAACCCTAACCCTAACCCTAACCCTAACCCTAACCCTAACCCTAACCCTAACCCTAACCCTAACCCTAACCCTAACCCTAACCCTAACCCTAACCCTAACCCTAACCCTAACCCTAACCCTAACCCTAACCCTAACCCTAACCCTAACCCTAACCCTAACCCTAACCCTAACCCTAACCCTAACCCTAACCCTAACCCTAACCCTAACCCTAACCCTAACCCTAACCCTAACCCTAACCCTAACCCTAACCCTAACCCTAACCCTAACCCTAACCCTAACCCTAACCCTAACCCTAACCCTAACCCTAACCCTAACCCTAACCCTAACCCTAACCCTAACCCTAACCCTAACCCTAACCCTAACCCTAACCCTAACCCTAACCCTAACCCTAACCCTAACCCTAACCCTAACCCTAACCCTAACCCTAACCCTAACCCTAACCCTAACCCTAACCCTAACCCTAACCCTAACCCTAACCCTAACCCTAACCCTAACCCTAACCCTAACCCTAACCCTAACCCTAACCCTAACCCTAACCCTAACCCTAACCCTAACCCTAACCCTAACCCTAACCCTAACCCTAACCCTAACCCTAACCCTAACCCTAACCCTAACCCTAACCCTAACCCTAACCCTAACCCTAACCCTAACCCTAACCCTAACCCTAACCCTAACCCTAACCCTAACCCTAACCCTAACCCTAACCCTAACCCTAACCCTAACCCTAACCCTAACCCTAACCCTAACCCTAACCCTAACCCTAACCCTAACCCTAACCCTAACCCTAACCCTAACCCTAACCCTAACCCTAACCCTAACCCTAACCCTAACCCTAACCCTAACCCTAACCCTAACCCTAACCCTAACCCTAACCCTAACCCTAACCCTAACCCTAACCCTAACCCTAACCCTAACCCTAACCCTAACCCTAACCCTAACCCTAACCCTAACCCTAACCCTAACCCTAACCCTAACCCTAACCCTAACCCTAACCCTAACCCTAACCCTAACCCTAACCCTAACCCTAACCCTAACCCTAACCCTAACCCTAACCCTAACCCTAACCCTAACCCTAACCCTAACCCTAACCCTAACCCTAACCCTAACCCTAACCCTAACCCTAACCCTAACCCTAACCCTAACCCTAACCCTAACCCTAACCCTAACCCTAACCCTAACCCTAACCCTAACCCTAACCCTAACCCTAACCCTAACCCTAACCCTAACTCCCTCCCTAATCCTACACAGATAACCCTCATCCCTTTAGTCACTACATTCTCCCATAGGATTAGACCGTTACATCAGGCATTTAAACACAATTTGTCCATTACCCAACAGGCATACACACCCCTTCAGCCATTTAGAATCATCTCAGCATTTAGAAGGAACAAGAGTCTTAAAGACATCCTCATCAGAGCAAAATACAGCAATAAGCCCCAACAACCACCCAAACCCCACACGGCCCACTTTAAACAAAGAAAATTCATTTCCAACCCACATAGCAAGACCTCCACTCCGGTTTTAGACTCTATCTCACTCAACACTCCAAATGTCATTTATATAATTACTTGCACATTATGTAAAAAACACTACATCGGAGAAACACAGTACACAATAGAAACCAGACTCAAACAACACCTATACAATATAAAACGGGCCCATCTACACACAGAACTAGTCACTCATTTCCAGGATCACCCCATCACTTACCTCACCATATCAGGTTTACAGTCATGCTCTGGATGGACCAGTGGGCGGCGAAAAGCAGCGGAGGGGAGGTGGATAAGAGACCTACAGACAATTACACCCACCGGTCTGAATGAACGTTTTTAACCAGTTAGATAGGACACAGTGAAAGGGATAGCACTTAGTTACAGGGATCACAAGGAGGTGGAAGAAGGATGCACCATAAAACAAAAAACTAAATAAATACATTTTCTTTGGTCTAATATTTTAATATATGCATGGCTTGATTTTTTTTCTCTCTCTCTCTTTTTTATGGATTTGAATTTGTTTTAACAGTATAGCACTTAATCTGTAGCACTTTTTTTATATATATATATATATATGTTTAATTGTGTGTGTGTGTGTGTGTATATATAATATTAATAAAGCATCTATCCCTGGATCCCTTGTATATTTTAACATCTCAGTCCTTTCATGGTCCTAGATAACCACCAACAATGAGAACCTACTTCATTTTTTAGGCTCTTAGGAGATAGCATAGGGAATTTTAACAAGGAAGTTTTTTTAAAGGATTATATTGGAGGGACATACAGCAATAGGCCAGAGCACAAAAAGATAACCCAGTCTCTTTTTAATCCCACCCTAATTTAAAACCTAACCCTAACCCTAACCCTAACCCTAACCCTAACCCTAACCCTAACCCTAACCCTAACCCTAACCCTAACCCTAACCCTAACCCTAACCCTAACCCTAACCCTAACCCTAACCCCTAACCCTAACCCTAACCCTAACCCTAACCCTAACCCTAACCCTAACCCTAACCCTAACCCTAACCCTAACCCTAACCCTAACCCTAACCCTAACCCTAACCCTAACCCTAACCCTAACCCTAACCCTAACCCTAACCCTAACCCTAACCCTAACCCTAACCCTAACCCTAACCCTAACCCTAACCCTAACCCTAACCCTAACCCTAACCCTAACCCTAACCCTAACCCTAACCCTAACCCTAACCCTAACCCTAACCCTAACCCTAACCCTAACCCTAACCCTAACCCTAACCCTAACCCTAACCCTAACCCTAACCCTAACCCTAACCCTAACCCTAACCCTAACCCTAACCCTAACCCTAACCCTAACCCTAACCCTAACCCTAACCCTAACCCTAACCCTAACCCTAACCCTAACCCTAACCCTAACCCTAACCCTAACCCTAACCCTAACCCTAACCCTAACCCTAACCCTAACCCTAACCCTAACCCTAACCCTAACCCTAACCCTAACCCTAACCCTAACCCTAACCCTAACCCTAACCCTAACCCTAACCCTAACCCTAACCCTAACCCTAACCCTAACCCTAACCCTAACCCTAACCCTAACCCTAACCCTAACCCTAACCCTAACCCTAACCCTAACCCTAACCCTAACCCTAACCCTAACCCTAACCCTAACCCTAACCCTAACCCTAACCCTAACCCTAACCCTAACCCTAACCCTAACCCTAACCCTAACCCTAACCCTAACCCTAACCCTAACCCTAACCCTAACCCTAACCCTAACCCTAACCCTAACCCTAACCCTAACCCTAACCCTAACCCTAACCCTAACCCTAACCCTAACCCTAACCCTAACCCTAACCCTAACCCTAACCCTAACCCTAACCCTAACCCTAACCCTAACCCTAACCCTAACCCTAACCCTAACCCTAACCCTAACCCTAACCCTAACCCTAACCCTAACCCTAACCCTAACCCTAACCCTAACCCTAACCCTAACCCTAACCCTAACCCTAACCCTAACCCTAACCCTAACCCTAACCCTAACCCTAACCCTTACCCTAACCCTAACCCTAACCCTAACCCTAACCCTAACCCTAACCCTAACCCTAACCCTAACCCTAACCCTAACCCTAACCCTAACTCCCTCCCTAATCCTACACAGATAACCCTCATCCCTTTAGTCACTACATTCTCCCATAGGATTAGACCGTTACATCAGGCATTTAAACACAATTTGTCCATTACCCAACAGGCATACACACCCCTTCAGCCATTTAGAATCATCTCAGCATTTAGAAGGAACAAGAGTCTTAAAGACATCCTCATCAGAGCAAAATACAGCAATAAGCCCCAACAACCACCCAAACCCCACACGGCCCACTTTAAACAAAGAAAATTCATTTCCAACCCACATAGCAAGACCTCCACTCCGGTTTTAGACTC
>CM042393.1:20000-27500 GCA_023634145.1 Thymallus thymallus
GCCTGTCCAGATCCTAACAAAAGGGCGCAAACTACGGTATTCAAAGGTAATCATCCAGTAGCCCGTGGGACTGGACGGATGGTCTCCCCCTTCCCTCCCTACTCTTTCCCCATCTTTAAGACCTCGACGCAAACCCTGCCCCCGCTGCTCCTAGGGGCTCAGAGAAGAGTGCACTTCGGATCTTCGCACGGGATAAGGCGCCCTAAAAAAGCGATGCTGCCCTACGCAATCCGAGTACCAGATATCTTAAAAAAAATGCCAGAATCTCTCACCGAAGAGTATGCGGGGTTGGCAAGCGGCCAACGATACGCCTTCACTCCCGGCGAGCCCTTCTGTAACCGTCGGCTTGCAGTCCTTGGGATTTGCGGAAGATTGGCCTGACGGAGCAGGGGGTGCTACAATGGAGTGTTGGTGAAATGGGCTTGGAATCGCTCGGCGCTCCGGCACGCAGTTTGGGGCCATGGGACCTTGAGGGGAACCAGGTGCAGCTTGACGGGGAGGCGGATTCGACACGGTGATTTGACCAGCTGGCGGACCCCCAGCCCCGTCGGGCCCACGCTGGGATGACCATGGATGATCTACTGACATAGCGACGGATATCTCACTGGCTAAGCATGACACCCTATAGAGGTGCCACTATCCTGGATAGGAGGCGCCCTATCGGTTCTCGCCATCTGAACCACTGAGGACTAAGGACGGCACGACAGACCAGCTAGATGCAGATACATGGCAACCGATTGGGAGTTAGGATCCTGGTAGGGATTAACTCACCAAGGCTCTTGCATGTTGAAACACCTAGGACCTAAACACAGACGAACACGGGGAAGAAGCTAGCAACCAACAGGGATAGACGATCCTTGAAGGGAGTCACACCTTACGGGACTCTGCCGGACCAACCACCGTCGACACATGGACAGTAAGATGACGTTTTCCTTACCCCTACCTATCCCTCATCCCAACCTAACCCTAAACCTAACCCTAACCTTAACCCCTACATTAACCTCTACTCTAACCCTTACCCCTATCCCTCACCCCAACCTAACCCTAACACTAACCTTAACCCCTACATTAACCTCTACTCTAACCCTTAACCCTATCCCTCACCCCAACCTAACCCTAACACTAACCTTAACCCCTACATTTACCTCTACCCTAACCCTTACCCCTATCCCTCACCCTAACCTAACCCTAACCCTAGATTAAATTCTACCGAAAACCTTACCCTAACCCTCTAGCTCGCATCTCAACCTAACCCTAACCCTAACCGCTACTTTAACCTAAACCTCAACCTAACCTTAACCCTAATCTTAACCTCACCATAACACTTACCTAACCCTAAACCCTAACCCTAACCCTAACATTAACCTCACCATAACACTTACCTAACCCTAACCTTAATCTAACCCTAACCCCTAACCCTAACCTTAACTGCACCACAACACTTACCTAACCCTAACCTTAATCTAACGCTAACCCTAACCCTAACCCTAACCCTAACCCTCACCATAACACTTACCTAACCCTAAACCCTAACCCTAACCCTAACCTTAACCTCATAATAACACTTACCTAACCCTAACCTTAATCTAACCCTAACCCTAACCTTAACCCTAACCCTAACCCTAACCTTAACCTCATAATAACACTTACCTAACCCTAACCTTAATCTAACCCTAACCCTAACCTTAACCCTAACCCTAACCTTAACCCTTACCTTAACCCTAACCTTAACCTTAACCTCACCATAACACTTACCTTAATTTAACCCTAACCCCTAACCCCTAACCTTAACCCTAACCTTAACCCTAATCTAAACCTAACCATAACACTTACCTATCCCTAACCCTAACCCTAACCTTAACCTCACCATAACACTTACCTAACCCTAACCCTGACCTTAATCTAACCCTAAACCCTAACCCCTAAATTTAACCCTAACCCTAACCTTAACCCTAATCTTAACCTCACCATAACACTCACATAACCCTAACCCTAACCTTAACCTCACCATAACACTTACCTAACCCTAACCTTAATCTAACCCTAACCCCTAACCTTAACCCTAACCCTAACCCTAACCATAATCTTAACCTCACCATAACACTTACCTAACCCTAACCCTAACCTTAACCTCACCATAACACTTACCTAACCCTAACCCTATCCCTAACCTTAACCTCACCATAACACTTACCTAACCCTAACCCTAAACTTAATCTAACCCTAACCCTAACCCTAACCCTAACCTTAACCCCTATCCCTCACCCCAACCTAACCCTAACCCTTACCCTTACCCTAACCCTAACCCTAACCTTACTATAACACTTACCTAACCCTAACCTTAAACCCTAACCTTAACCTTACCATAATACTTACCTAACCTAAACCCTAACCTCTAACCCTAACCTTAACCTCACCATAACACTTACCTAACCCTAACCTTAATCTAACCCTAACCCCTAACCCCTAACCTTAACCCTAACCCTAATCTTAACCTAACCATAACACTTACCTAACCCTAACCTTAACCTCACCATAACCCTAACCCTAACCTTAACCCTAATCTTAACCTCACCATAACCCTAACCCTAACCTTAACCCTAATCTTAACCTCACCATAACACTTACCTAACCCTAACCCTAAACCCTAACCCTAACCTCACCATAATACTTACCTAACCCTAACCCTAACCTTAATCTAACCCTAACCTTAACCCCTAACCCTAGCCCCTATCCCTCACCCCAACCTAACCCTAACCCTAACCTTAACCTTACCATAATACTTACCTAACCCTAACCCTAACCTTAACCCCTATCCCTCACCCCAACCTAACCCTAACCCTTACCCTTACCCTAACCCTAACCCTAACCTTACTATAACACTTACCTAACCCTAACCTTAAACCCTAACCTTAACCTTACCATAATACTTACCTAACCTAAACCCTAACCTCTAACCCTAACCTTAACCTCACCATAACACTTACCTAACCCTAACCTTAATCTAACCCTAACCCCTAACCCCTAACCCTAATCTTAACCTAACCATAACACTTACCTAACCCTAACCTTAACCTCACCATAACCCTAACCCTAACCTTAACCATAATCTTAACCTCACTATAACACTTACCTAACCCTAACCCTAAACCCTAACCCTAACCTCACCATAATACTTACCTAACCCTAACCCTAACCCTAACCCTAATCTAACCCTAACCTTAACCCCTAACCCTAGCCCCTATCCCTCACCCCAACCTAACCCTAACCCTAACCTTAACCTCTACATTAACCTCTACCTTAACCCTAACCCTTACCCTAACCCTTACCTTATCATAACACTTACCTAACCTTAACCCTAACCCTAACCCTAACCCCTAAACCCTAACCCTAACCTTAATCTAACCCTAACCCTAACCCTAACCCCATCCCCACCTTGACCCTACCGACTGTTACGGACTTATCAACGGACGCACACCGAACGAACCATCGCACCCCATAACCAGCTCTACAAAAGTGGGCAACTAATAGGGTCATTGGCAACACTGGGGTGCTTGTGCCCGGACCCCTCGGCTCTCCTGCTCGGCAAGCGGCGTGCCCTTCCTCCCGGGTCTCTGAATGTATCGGATCGACCTCTGGGATTCCTAAAAACTAAACCTAACCCTTACCCTAACCCTTACCTTATCATAACACTTACCTAACCCTAAACCTAACCTTAACCCTAACCCTAACCCCTAAACCCTAACCCTAACCCTAACCCTAACCCTAACCCTAACCCTAACCTCACCATAACACTTACCTAACCCTAACCTTAATCTAACCCTAACCCCTAACCTTAACCCTAACCCTAACCTTAACCCTAATCTTAACCTCACCATAACACTTACCTAACCCTAACCCTAACCCTAACCCTAACCTTAACCTCTACCTTTACCTTAACCCTAACCTTTACCCTAACCCTAACATTAATATAACACTTACCTAACCCTAACCTTAACCTTACCATAATACTTACCTAACCCGAACCCTAACCTTAACCCCTATCCCTCACCCCAACCTAACCCTAACCCTTACCCTAACCCTAACCCTAACCTTACTATAACACTTACCTAACCCTAACCTTAAACCCTAACCCCAACCTTAACCTTACCATAATACCTACCTAACCTAAACCCTAACCTCTAACCCTAACCCTAACCCTAACCCTAACCTTAATCTAACCCTAACCCCTAACCCCTAACCCTAACCCTAATCTTAACCTAACCATAACACTTACCTAACCCTAACCTTAACCTCACCATAACCCTAACCCTAACCTTAACACTAATCTTAACCTCACATAACACTTACCTAACCCTAACCCTAACCCTAAACCCTAACCCTAACCTCACCATAACACTTACCTAACCCTAACCCTAACCTCACCATAATACTTACCTAACCCTAACCCTAACCCTAATCTAACCCTAACCTTAACCCCTAACCCTAGCCCCTATCCCTCACCCCAACCTAACCCTAACCCTAACCTTAACCTCTACATTAACCTCTACCTTAACCCTAACCCTTACCCTAACCCTTACCTTATCATAACACTTACCTAACCCTAAACCTAACCTTAACCCTAACCCTAACCCTAACCCCTAAACCCTAACCCTAACCTTAATCTAACCCTAACCCTAACCCTAACCCCATCCCCACCTTGACCCTACCGACTGTTACGGACTTATCAACGGACGCACACCGAACGAACCATCGCACCCCATAACCAGCTCTACAAAAGTGGGCAACTAATAGGGTCATTGGCAACACTGGGGTGCTTGTGCCCGGACCCCTCGGCTCTCCTGCTCGGCAAGCGGTGTGCCCTTCCTCCCGGGTCTCTGAATGTATCGGATCGACCTCTGGGATTCCTAAAAACTAAACCTAACCTGGCCAGACGCCTGGGTGTTGTGGGCCGGGGGGCCTGGACACGGTCAGCCCAGGCCTCTCTTCACTCCTACAACAAGACTTCCACTCTCAAGGTACAACACGGGTCACAGAGCCCCCACACTAAGAAACAAGACAACTACTGTGGGTTGGTGTGGAACAACGGGTGCTCCAACAAAGGATAACAACACTCTCTACTCCTACACCTAATCTACAGATGACATTGACATCCCAATCAGGCCACTATGGATTCTGCAATCCCCTCACATGCCCGACGCATGCACACAGCATGATCCAATGAATTGAGTCTGCAATCTGATTGGACGGGTTGGCCATGCCCCTCACATGCGCGGCTCATGCACACAGCATGAACCAATGAGAACCCTCAACCTTAATTCAACCACGCCCCTTCTCTGTATAAAAGCAGAGCATCTCCTCACTCTCATCACCACTTGGTCGAAGCACTTCAAGGATAAAGACCTCTACAAGCCATCAACTGAAGAATAAGGAACCGACTTGGAAGAACCACTAGAATATCACCTACACTACACCCACACTACACACACCTTTTTCAGTCCAGGAACGGGTAACACCTAGTACCGACTGAGTGCACCTTTTGGCACATTTTTTCTACCTTTTCCTCCCTGCCACCTGAGGAAGCCGAGCAGGCAGAAACGCGTCGTGGCTGGGGCCCTTCTAGATCCGTTGTGTTGCCGTAAGGTAGGCGGGTTCCACACGGACTTCGGAGGGGTCTCCTTTTGGCTACTTTTTTCATTATTTCCTACTTTTCTCTCTCCTTAATTTGAGTTTTACATAGCTCCACATTACAAGACGGCGAGGGAGGAAGCACTACAGAGCTGGGCTTACAGCACTTTGATGCCTACACCCAGCATGGAGAACACCCACACCTCAGCAACCACCTCCGACCTCGGACGACGCTACGAGGGACAACCAGATGCTCTACCTGGTCAACAACGATCATTCAGACCCTCTACCTCCTATCGGAGTAGACGCCTTGTTAGGCCACCAGAAATACATTTTGGCCGGCAACCAGGCCTCATCGCCGGAACGTCGCATCTTCGACGAAAACTACCTCAACCAGACCCAGCACAAGGAATACACCAACGATCCAGCCACATCAACAGGCTCGGACCACGAGACATGGGGCTGCCGTGACCACGGGCCCTACTTAGTCTCCGACGGGGGTCGAAGGAACAGGGTTGCCGCTACCACGGGCCCTCCCAAATCTGTTTTAGACCCTCCGCCCTCGTCGGACACTGAGGGTTGCCATGACTTTGGGCCCTCTACAACTCCTGGTCCGAACCACCGCCTCACCACTACCAACAAGGGCCACAACTACAACGGTCTCTACCACGTCACTGGCTCGGTCGGAGACTTAGGAGGTTGCCGCTACCGCGGACCTTCTTACATCTCCGACGTGTGTGGATCGCGGAGGGCTGCCTCAGACCAAGGACCCTCCCACTTTACAGCTATCCACACACGTCGGACATTCAAGGGTTGCCATGACCTTGGGCCCTGCACCGACTTCGGCCCGAGCCTTTGACAGACACACAGGACCACCAACATCATGTGTCTTAAGACACCACCTAGGCATCTACAAACACCCATCCACCAACCCACCCACCTACCTACCTACCTACCCATCAGCACTCTTAGGGGCCCCACTACGTGGGCACCCCCTACACCTTCAACAACTACAACCCACCAACAACCCTCATCTTTATGACTGAGAGGACCAAAATTCCTCCAACCTTCGGTCCACTCGACCCCTGCTGCCGTGCCGTCCGTGCGCTGAGCCTTACCTAGCAAACTAGGCCTGTCCAGATCCTAACAAAAGGGCGCAAACTACGGTATTCAAAGGTAATCATCCAGCAGCCCATGGGACTGGACGGATGGTCTCCCCCTTCCCTCCCTACTCTTTCCCCATCTTTAAGACCTCGACGCAAACCCTGCCCCCGCTGCTCCTAGGGGCTCAGAGAAGAGTGCACTTCGGATCTTCGCACGGGATAAGGCGCCCTAAAAAAGCGATGCTGCCCTACGCAATCCGAGTACCAGATATCTTAAAAAAAATGCCAGAATCTCTCACCGAAGAGTATGCGGGGTTGGCAAGCGGCCAACGATACGCCTTCACTCCCGGCGAGCCCTTCTGTAACCGTCGGCTTGCAGTCCTTGGGATTTGCGGAAGATTGGCCTGGCGGAGCAGGGGGTGCTACAATGGAGTGTTGGTGAAATGGGCTTGGAATCGCTCGGCGCGCCGGCACGCAGTTTGGGGCCATGGGACCTTGAGGGGAACCAGGTGCAGCTTGACGGGGAGGCGGATTCGACACGGTGATTTGACCAGCTGGCGGACCCCCAGCCCCGTCGGGCCCACGCTGGGATGACCATGGATGATCTACTGACATAGCGACGGATATCTCACTGGCTAAGCATGACACCCTATAGAGGTGCCACTATCCTGGATAGGAGGCGCCCTATCGGTTCTCGCCATCTGAACCACTGAGGACTAAGGACGGAGCACGGGGTGTGGATGCTTGACAACCGTAGAGGAGGTCTCAC
>CM042393.1:32500-82500 GCA_023634145.1 Thymallus thymallus
CCCTAACCCCTAACCCTAACCCCTAACCCTAACCCTAACCCTGGGGGGTACGAAAAAAGGATCCAATTCAGGAAAGTTGTGTTGCTGGTTGTAATGCTGGTGAGTCACCGCCGCTCTGATATCCAAAAGTTATTTCCGGCTGTATGTAATAACACAAAAACTATCTGGGGTAACAATGTAACAAATAACAAAATACTGCTACGTTGTTTAGGAGCTAGAAGAGAGCTGCCTTATCTGTCGGCGCCATCTTGTGTTAGGGTTAGGAAAACACTGCTGTAACACAAGAGGTTAGTCAAATAAATCAGTGACTGAGGGGAAGTAGAAATGATTGACCGCGTAAATCTCTCTAAGACAAGGTGACTTTTATCAATATATTATTTAATTAGCTGCTAATGTGGCTATCATAAAGAACTACAAATGCTGAGTCGAGGAGAAGGTAAAAATATCTGGATTAACTATCGAATGTTAGCTAAATGTAGTAATGAATTCATTAGCAACATTTCTTTAAATGGACAATTATGTGCAAGTTTCAAATTGATACAATACCTGTTAGCAAAGGTGTCAGCTAGAGATGAAGTGCAGGAGCTTGCAGGGATTTGTAGTCTTGCATGATGTCTACTTTGATGCTAATTAACATTTTCAAATCTGAGAGTAAATGGAGCCAAATGTAGTGATAAGTCACCTTGTCCGAGAGAGATTTACGAGGTTATCAAAATGCCACACCAGGGTAAGCCTACACAAAACACAGCAATTATTTTAAGCAGGGGTGCAACTTTGGTTTTAGAAGTATGGGGGGCATATTATCCAGTCGGATAAATACTCCAAACAGCCTAACCGACCGCTTGGAGGCATCCGCATGGTCCTAAAGCACACCGTTGCCTTGTTTTGTATCACATTCCAATGATAAAACTGGGGGGGACAAAAATGCAATTTCAGAATGTGGGTGGAACATATCCCCCCCATCCCCAGTGAAATTTGCGACCCTTATTTTAAGTGTATCTAAAATACCCTACGGAAATATTAATGGTGGAAAAACGACTGGAACCATTTCCCTGTTTGACTGCTAGGTTTTATGGGTATTATGACACTTCCACTCTGGAGCTCTATTCTTTGTCAAATCCAAATTAAATATAGACCTTCATGTGTATCAAATCTGTAGGTGATAGTGGGCTAAATCAATGAAATATAGCTGAAATATTCAGGGTTTGTCATTAGACTAGGGTCTTTTTGGTTCCGTTTAGGCTTTAGGTGAAACTGCACTGAAATGAATAGCCTGATTCAATGTGATTCTCCTGTTGAGCTGTTTGGTCTATGAATAATATTTTGCTATAGCAATAGCCTACCACCTATTCTAAATTATGGAGCATTTAAAACAACCATATTTTCCGTGGGATAATGACACTTGGGGGAGAAAAGCATCTATCTATCTAGCACTGGGATCAGTCTGTGACTGAAGGTGCTCCTCTGCGTCATAACCATGGTGTGCAGAGGGTGGGTGACGTTGTCCATGATGGCCAGCAGTTTGGCCAGGATCCTTCTCTCCGCCACCTCCTCTAGTGTCAAGGCTAATCCCCAGAACAGAGCTAGACTTCCTGATCAGCTTATTTACCCGAGAAGCATCACTGGCCTTTATGTTGGCGCCCCAGCACACCACAGCAAAAAAGATGGCACTGGCCACATACTGGTAGAAGGTATGCAGTAGTTTACTGCACACGTTCAAGGACCTGAGCCTCCTCAGAAAGTAGAGTCGGCTCTGGCCCTTTTTGTACAGGGCCCCGGTGTTACCAGCCCATTCCAGCCTGTTGTCCATATGGACTCCCAGGAACTTGTATGACCCAACCATTTCCACATCCATCCCCTGTATAGGGACTGCAGTCAGTTGGGCCTTGGTTCTCCTGAAGTCCACCACCATCTCCTTTGTTTTGCTGATGTTGAGCTGAAGGTGGTTCTGCTCACACCACAACACAAAGTCACTGATTGTGCTCCTGTACTCCTCCTCCTGCCCACCCCTGATGCACCCTACAATTGCAGAGTCATCCGAGAACTTCTGTAGGTGGCATGTTTCAGGTCATCCCCAAAGCCAACACCTCCTTTGGCCGTCATTCCTTCCAGTTCTCCACTGCCAATGACTGGAACGAATTGCAAAAACCATCAACTTCAACATCAACTTTAAGCAGCAGCTTACTGATCACTGCACCTGTATACAGCCCTTCTGTAAATAGCCCACACTACTACCTCATCCCCATATTTATTATTTTTGCTAATTTGCACTCCAGTATCTCTATTTGCACATCATCATCTGCACATCTATCATTCCAGTGTTAATGCTAATTTGTAATTATTTCACCACTATGGTCTATTTATTGTCCTACCTTCCTAACCTTACTACATTTGCACTCTGTATATAGATTTTCTATTGTGTTTTTGACTGTTTGTTTAATGTGTAACTCTGTGTTGTTTTTGTCGCACTGCTTTGCTTTGTCTTGGCCAGGTCACAGTTGTAAATGAGAACTTGTTCTCAACTGACCTTCCTGGTTAAATAAAGGTGAAATAAATAAAATATTAAAGTACCTGGGCGTCCAAGATTTTACTGCAGAAGAGTTTATGGGGTGGTGATTAAAAAAATATATTTGTATGAAATAGTCGTATATAGGTGGCTTAGTTGGTGGTGCAATTCTTTTTATTTTCATTTTAGAAACAGGAATAAATAAGATAATGTACATAGGTAGGCCGTGACTAGCCTCACTTCAGTACAGTAGATGGCGGTGTATGCATCTTAAAATGGGATCCAATCCACCAAGACAATCCCAAAGAAGAGCTTCTCTCCCTCCGTTCAAGGAAAGGTGTCGGTTTCAAGACTGCAACAAACAGGTAGCTATTTGAGGTGCTGTTGAAATAACATTATTTTCCTAAATAGAGACTAATGGACTTTGGGCTGAAAAGCACTGATTCCAAATGATTGAAACGATTAGACAACTTTACACAATTTAGCTAGCTAGCCTGTCTTGACTTCCATAATTAGCTAGCTAGCTAACAGCTACCTCCTTTTGAAACAGGACAGTAAACCGTGGAGGAGCTAACTGACGTAGCCTAGCTAACTGACGTAGCCTAGCTAACTGACGTAGCCTAGCTAACTGACGTTAACTAACTACGTAGAATTCTGTAACCTGCTAACGTTAACTGTAACTACGTAGAATTCTGTAACCTGCTAACGTTAACTGTAACTACGTAGAATTCTGTAACCTGCTAACGTTAACTGTAACTACGTAGAATTCTGTAACCTGCTAACGTTAACTGTAACTACGTAGAATTCTGTAACCTGCTAACGTTAACTGTAACTACGTAGAATTCTGTAACCTGCTAACGTTAACTGTAACTACGTAGAATTCTGTAACCTGCTAACGTTAACTGTAACTACGTAGAATTCTGTAACCTGCTAACGTTAACTGTAACTACGTAGAATTCTGTAACCTGCTAACGTTAACTGTAACTACGTAGAATTCTGTAACCTGCTAACGTTAACTGTAACTACGTAGAATTATGTAACCTGCTAACGTTAACTGTAACTACGTAGAATTCTGTAACCTGCTAACGTTAACTGTAACTACGTATAATTCTGTAACCTGCTAACGTTAACTGTAACTACGTATAATTCTGTAACCTGCTAACGTTAACTGCCTAACTACGTATAATTCTGTAACCTGCTAACGTTAACTGTAACTACGTATAATTCTGTAACCTGCTAACGTTAACTGCCTAACTACGTAGAATTCTGTAACCTGCTAACGTTAACTGCCTAACTACGTAGAATTCTGTAACCTGCTAACGTTAACTGCCTAAGTAGCCGGTGATGCTTCTCGGGTAAATAAGCTGATCAGGAAGGCTAGCTCTGTCCTGGGGATGAGCCTTGACACTCTAGAGGAGGTGGCGGAGAGACGGATCCTGGCCAAACTGCTGGCCATCATGGACAACGTCACCCACCTTCTGCACGCTATGGTTATGACGCAGAGGAGCACTTTCAGTCACAGACTGATCCCACCATGGTGTGCCAGAGAGCGCCACAGGAGGTCCTTCCTGCCGGCGGCTATGAGACTATATAATGCCTCACCGGGGTGCCGTGCCGTCGGCAACATAGATCTGGAACTGTTGGGCTGCTAGGACCTAGTTTAACAATTATGCATCCATCTGTGAGTAACTCTGGTCCGTCAGCACTCATCCACTCAGGACTTATTTATTCATTCAGGTCTGTATATACATACTCATGTACAGTTGTTATATTATATCACATGCAATATTGTAAGAAATTCTTGGACTGAACTTACTTAGTCATTCACTCAGGAATGTATATTAGTATCCTGTCAGTTGTATATTTTTTTCATTGCTTTTAGGTTATCGAATGTGCAATACGTGCATTTATCTGTAATTAAACCCTGCGCACTAAGGACTGTTTTTTTTAAGGAAATTATTATTATTACCCCAAATTATATTATACACACATTTAGCTATTAAAGTATCTCTTCCCGTCATTTACCTGTACAGTTTGTGTAACCACGCAAGTATTCACTTACCTGTTCATTTAACCAGTCTGTTTATTAAGTAAACTATTATTACCCTCGCTCATATCATACGCATTTTTAGCTACTGAAGTATTTCTCTGCCATCGACCTGTATAGTATAGTTAACCATCCAACATCCACCAATGTATAGTGTACATATTCAGCCAACCACCCATACTATGCTATGTCTTTTTATAGCTTTTTTGCACTCCAGACTTCTTGTATTTGTATTATTTTTCATACTGCCGCATTATGTATCGTGTATCTGTCTTTTGTGTATTTTCGTTCTGGCGTTTCTGCTAACCCTAACCCAAAGAAATTTCCCCTCGGGGATCAATAAAGTACCTAACTAAGTAGAATTCTGTAACCTGCTAACGTTAGCTGGCTAACTAAGTAGAATTCTGTAACCTGCTAACGTTAGCTGGCTAACTAAGTAGAATTCTGTAACCTGCTAACGTTAGCTGGCTAACTAAGTAGAATTCTGTAACCTGCTAACGTTAGCTGGCTAACTAAGTAGAATTCTGTAACCTGCTAACGTTAGCTGGCTAACTAAGTAGAATTCTGTAACCTGCTAACGTTAGCTGGCTAAGTATGTCTGCAGCTATTTAGCTAGCAACATATCCTATGCTGTCAGACACTGATTTTGTTCTGCGGTCGAAATAATGTAGTGTCAATTCAAATCAAGGAACACAAATGTAAAGCGGACAAATTATAAAAATGACTAAAGAGAAATAAGAATCTGACTACGCGTTAATTAGTCTCTTTAGTCAGAACGCGGCTATTCCAAGATCAGGACAGCGCAGAGAATCACATTTTATTTGTCACCCTACTTGTAGAGAAACACCATAGCCGCCATCCTCTCTTTAACGTTGACTAAACGGTCTATGACTCTGTCATACAGTACACGTTTTTATATTTTGTTGTCCTAGGCTACCTGGCTAAAATGCTTGCTCGCTAACCTAACTTCCTTTCATGGGCAATGTTAGCTATTTATTTTTATTTTTTTATTACCTTACTAGTCTTATTTACAATGACTTCCTAGGAACAGTGGGTTAACTGCCTTTTTCAGGGGCAGAACGACAGATTTTTACCTTGTCAGCTCAGGGATTCGATCCAGCAACCTTTCAGTAAGGGGCCCAACGCTCTAACCAGTTAACATTAGCCTTCTACATCTACAATGAAAATAATATAGAAAACGCAACAATTTCAAAATTTGTACTATTACAGCTCATATAAGGAAAGTCAATTGAAATAAATAAATACATTCCTAATCTTTGTATTTCACATGACTGGGAATACAGAACTTAAAAACAGTAGGGCCTGGATCAGAAAACCAGTCAGTATCTGGTGTGACACCATTTATCTCATTCAGCGCTACGTCTCCTTCACATAGAGTTGATCAGGTTGTGGAATGTTGTCCTACTCCTTTTCAATGGCTGTGTGAAGTTATTGGATATTGGCAGGAACTGGAACCTGCTGTCGTACACGTTGATCCAGAGCATCCCAAACATGCTCAATGGGTGACATGTTTGGTCAGTATGCAGGTCATGGAAGAACTGGGACATTTTCAGCATCCAGGAATTGTGTACAGATCCTTGCGACATGGGGCCGTACATTATCATGCTGAAACATGAGGTGATCTCGTCACGGTATCTCTGTGCATTCAAATTGTTAGTTTTCCGTAGCGTATGCCTGCTCGTACCATAACCCCACCGCCACCATGGGGCACACCGTTCACAATGTTGACATCAGAAAACCTCTCACCCACATGACGCCTTCACGCTGGAGAAGTCTGCTATCTGCCTGGTACAGTTGAAACCGAGATTCATCTGTGAAGGGCACACTTCTCCAGAGTGCTTAGGTTGGTTATGATGCCAAACAGCAGTCAGGTCAAGACCCTGGTGAAGATAATGAGCATGAAGATGAGCTTCCCTGAGATAGTTTTTGACCGTTTGTGCAGAAGTTCTTCGGTTGTGCAAACCCACAGTTTCATCAGCTGTCCGGGTGGCTGGAGGTCCTGGCCTGGTGTGGTTACACATGGTGTGTTTGTGAGGCCGGTTAGACGTACTGACAAATTCTCTTAACCTTTTAGGTGACTTAATGTAGATAAATCAAGTTCTAGCAACAGATCTGGTGACATTCCTGCAGTCAGCAGGCCATTTACCCACTCCCTCACCTTGAGACATCTGTGATGTTGTGTGTAGAGTTGAAACCATTTAGTCAACTGTTTTGGTAGTTAAGCTGTTAGTCGACCAAGATTTGTTTAGTTGAGCAGTCACCGATCTATATTTTTTTATGGCAAATAAGGAACCTTTCTGACTCACGCCTCTGAGTGGACTAATCCATTGCAGAGGCCGTGGGGACGGCACACCGGTATCACCGGTATCACATTTGCCTTTTAATTACCATAATTTCTAATCTACAATGTTGGTTATTTCTGTTAATGCATATATATTATTATTACCATTTCATTGTAGGAGTGGACACATTTGCAGTCACAACCTAGGCTACACTTGTGAGAAACGTTTTGGTTTATTTAATTCCATTTACAAGTTGTCAATTAATTAATTGTCTTTTGTTTGCAGTGCTCCTGTCAATCTTGAGTAAGGACACGCACCTGATTATGCATAGAAGTAGGCCCACAAATGTGCCCGTTTGGGGATCTGATACTATTTCTCACCACCACTGTGGAGCTTCTCAAATAGATGTTTTTCTTCGCCACAGCAAGTAAACAATCTGTTTTTACATCCATTGAGTGACAATTTCTCAATGTAGCATTTGAGGTTTACTCAAATGGATTAAATAAAAACAAAAAACAATCTATACACAATACCCCATAATGACAAATGTATAAAAACAATACCTTATTTACATAAGTATTCAGACCCTTGACATTGAGCTCAGGTGCTTCCTGTTTCCATTGATCATCCTTGAGATGGTTCTACAACTTGATTGGAGTCCACCTGTGGTAAATTCAACTGATTGGACATGATTTGGAAAGGAACACACTATATATATATATACAGTGGGGAGAACAAGTATTTGATACACTGCCGATTTTGCAGGTTTTCCCACTTACAAAGCATGTAGAAGTCTGTAATTTTTATCATAGGTACTCTTCAACTGTGAGTGACGGAATCTAAAACAAAAATCCAGAAAATCACATTGTATGATTTTTAAGTAATTAATTTGCATTTTATTGCATGACATAAGTATTTGATCACCTACCAACCAGTAAGAATTCCGGCTCTCACAGACCTGTTAGTTTTTCTTTAAGAAGCCCTCCTGTTCTCCACTCATTACCTGTATTAACTGCACCTGTTTGAACTCGTTACCTGTATAAAAGACACCTGTCCACACACTCAATCAAACAGACCTTCATTATATATTCGTCGCCAAACCCACTGGCTCCAGGTCATCTATAAGTCTTTATTAGGTAAATCCCCGCCCTATCTCAGCTCGCTGGTCACCATAGCAACACCCACCCGTAGCATGCGCTCCAGCAGGTATATTTCACTGGTCACCCCCAAAGCCAACACCTCCTTTGGCCGTCATTCCTTCCAGTTCTCTGCTGCCAATGACTGGAACGAATTGCAAAAATCTTTGAAGCTAGAGGTTCCTATCTCCCTCACTAACTTTAAGCATCAGCTGTCAAAGCTGCTTATCGATCACTGCACCTGTATACAGCCCTTCTGTAAATAGCCCACCCTACTACCTCATACCCATATTTATTATTTTTGCTAATTTGCACTCCAGTATCTCTATTTGCACATCTATCATTCCAGTGTTAATTCTAATTTGTAACTTATTTCGCCACTATGGCCTATTTATTGTCCTACCTTCCTAATCTTACTGCATTTTGCACTACATTTACACTCTGTGTGTGTATACAGCATCAGATAGATGGCCTACACATACAGAGACAGAGGGGTACTGTTTTGCTCATTGGATGCTTTCTCCGATGAGAGACATTCAGCGAATTGAAGAAAAATTATGAAACAGAGACCAAAATAATGTTTTTTCTTGGTACATTCTTTTTTGAGAAGCCTGGCTTCCCTTCGCATCCATGAAAACACTCCACTGAGAGAACAGTATGACTTGGGTGGCGGACAACTTTTAGGGCTTTCCTCTGACACCGCCTGGTATAGAGATCCTGAATAGCAGGGAGCTCTACCGCAATACCCTCTGTAGTGCCTTGCAGTCGTATGCCAAGCAGTTGCCATACCAAGTGGTGATGCAGCCAGTCAAGATGCTCTCAATGCTGTGGCTGTAGAACTTTTTGAGGATCTGAGGGCCAAATCTTTTCAGCCTCCTGAAGGGGAAAGAGGCATTTTGTCGTGCCTTCTTCACGACTGTTGGTGTGTGTGTGGACCATGTTAATTCCTTAGTGATGAGGAACCTACTCCACTACAGCCCTGTGGATGTAGAGCTCGACCCTCTGTTTCCTGTAGTCCACGATCAGCTCCTTTGTCTTGCAACATTGAGGGAGAGGTTGTTGTCCTGGTAACTGCCAGGTCACTGCAAGTTGATATAGATAAATTAGGAATATTTGCATGGTTAACTATACTATACAGGTCGATGGCAGAGAAATGCTTAAATAGCTAAATGTGCGTATGATATAAGCGAGGGTAATAATAGTTTACTTAATATACAGTCTGGTTAAATGAACAGGTAAGTGAATATTTTGCATGGTTAAATTAGCTGTACAGTTAGGTATACAGTTATATTTACAGATAAGTGAATACTTGCATGGTTACACAAACTGTACAGGTAAATGACAGGAAGAGATACTTAAATAGCTAAATGTGTGTATGATATCATTTGGGGTAATAATAGTAATTCCCTTAAAATACAGTCCTTAGTGCGCAGGGTTTAATTACAGATAAATGCACGTATTGCACATTCGATATACTAAAAGCAATGAAAAAAGATACAACTGACAGGATACTAATATGCATTCCTGAGTGAATGACTACGTAAGTTCAGTCCAAGAATTACTTACAATATTGCACGTGATATGATATAACAACTGTACATGAATATGTACAGTGGGGAGAACAAGTATTTGATACACTGCCGATTTTGCAGGTTTTCCTACTTACAAAGCATGTAGAGGTCTAATGTTTATCATAGGTACTCTTCAACTGTGAGAGATGGAATCTAAAACAAAAATCCAGAAAATCACATTATGATTTTTAAATAATTAATTTGCATTTTATTGCATGACATAAGTATTTGATCACCTACCAACCAGTAAGAATTCCGTCTCTCACAGACCTGTTAGTTTTTCTTTAAGAAGCCCTCCTGTTCTCCACTCATTACCTGTATTAACTGCACCTGTTTGAACTCGTTACCTGTATAAAAGACACCTGTCCACACACTCAATCAAACAGACTCCAACCTCTCCACAATGGCCAAGACCAGAGAGCTGTGTAAGGACATCAGGGATAAAATTGTAGACCTGCGCAAGGCTGGGATGGGCTACAGGACAATAGGCAAGCAGCTTGGTGAGAAGGCAACAACTGTTGGCGCAATTATTAGAAAATGGAAGTAGTTCAAGATGACGGTCAATCTCCCTCGGTCTGGGGCACCATGCAAGATCTCACCTCTTGGGGCATCAATGATCATGAGGAAGGTGAGGGATCAGCCCAGAACTACACGGCAGGACCTGGTCAATGACCTGAAGAGAGCTGGGACCACAGTCTCAAAGAACCATTAGTAACACACTACGCCTTCATGGATTAAAATCCTGCAGCGCACGCAAGGTCCCCCTGCTCAAGCCAGCGCATGTCCAGGCCCGTCTGAAGTTTGCCAATGACCATCTGGATGATCCAGAGGAGGAATGTCATGTGGTCTGATGAGACAAAAATAGAGCTTTTTGGTCTCGCCGTGTTTGGAGGAAGAAGGATGAGTACAACCCCAAGAACACCATCCCAACCGTGAAGCATGGAGGTGGAAACATCATTCTTTGGGGATGCTTTTCTGCAAAGGGGACAGGACGACTGCACCGTATTGAGGGGAGGATGGATGGGGCCATGTATCGCGAGATCTTGGCCAACAACCTCCTACCCTCAGTAAGAGCATTGAAGATGGGTCGTGGCTGGGTCTTCCAGCATGACAACGATCCGAAACGCACAGCCAGGGCAACTAAGATGTGGCTCCGTAAGAAGCATCTCAAGGTCCTGGAGTGGCTTAGCCAGTCTCCAGACTTGAACCCAATAGAAAATCTTTGGACGGAGCTGAAAGTCCGTATTGCCCAGCGACAGCCCCGAAACCTGAAGGATCTGGAGAAGGTCTGTATGGAGGAGTGGGCCAAAATCCCTGCTGCAGTGTGTGCAAACCTGGTCAAGAACTACAGGAAACATATGATCTCTGTAATTGCATACAAAGGTTTCTGTACCAAATATTAAGTTCTGCTTTTCTGATGTATCAAATACTTATGTCATGCAATAAAATGCAAATTAATTACTTAATCATACAATGATTTTCTGGATTTTTGTTTTAGATTCCGTCTCTCACAGTTGAAGTGTACCTATGATAAAAATTAGACTTCTACATGCTTTGTAAGTGGGAAAACCTGCAAAATCGGCAGTGTATCAAATACTTGTTCTCCCCACTGTATATACAGTCCTGAATTAATGAGTCCTGAGTGAATGAGTGAGTACAGACCAGAGTTGCTCACGGATGGATGCATAATTGTTAAACTAGGTCCTAACACCCCAACAGTTCCAGGTCTATGTTGCCGACGGCACGGCACCCCGGTGAGGCATTAAATAGTCTAATAGCCGCCGGCAGGAAGGACCTCCTGTAGCGTGGTGGGATCAGTCTGTGACTGAAGGTGCTCCTCTGAGTCATAACCATGGCATGCAGAGGGTGTGTGACGTTGTCCATGATGGCCAGCAGTTTGGCCAGGATCCGTCTCTCCACCACCTCCTCTAGAGTGTCAAGGCTCATCCCCAGGACAGAGCTAGCCTTCCTGATCAGCTTATTTACCCGAGAAGCATCACCAGCCTTTATGTTGGCGCCCCAGCAGTTATACTGAAATACTCTTCGTTTTTATTCTTGATTTGTCAATTGGCATAATTAGTACACTGCCATCTCCCATCATTGGATTGAGGTATGTTTTCCGAGCCATATCTCACGCTGATCTCGACATAGCCACGTTCCGACTAGAGAGAATGTAATTAACGTGTAGTTTGATTCTTATAGTTACAAGGGAAACCAAGTTAAGGGGAGTAGCTAGCGGAGCACATAACCGTGTGTGTCTACTTCAGGGATCCAGGCATAGCGAAAGGGGTTGAAGGAGACTGAAAGACTGCTGGTTACGACTCATTATGACCACTGAAGGGGATCCAAGCCTCTCAGCCAAACTGCTGCAACTGGTGCTGCTATCCACATACTGGGGCATGCAGATCTGGGTTACCTTCATATCTAGTAAGTACCCTGATCTCTTAACCCTGTGAGGGTGTATGATGGACCGCCACCTGAACAGTACTATAGGGCTCCTGTGTGTTTTTGATCAGGCTTTGTAATGGACAGCCACCTGAACAGTACTCCTAAAAAGCTCCTGTGTGTTTTTGATCAGGCTTTGTGATGGACAGCCACCTGAACAGACACACATTTGGTTTGATCCAGAGCAGACTGGTTCCGTTCTACCTCCACCTGGGCTCTCTCTGTGCCTTCCTCAACCTGACGCTGTTCGCTGTCTACCACCCTGCAGACCTGCTGGATGACAGAGAGGCCTTCCAGGTAACTAACCTAACCCCTGACCTCTAACCACCCTGCTGGATGACAGGCCTTCCAGGTAACTAACCTAACCCCTGACCTCTAACCACCCTGCTGGATGACAGGCCTTCCAGGTAACTAACCTAACCCCTGACCTCTAACCACCCTGCTGGATGACAGGCCTTCCAGGTAACTAACCTAACCCCTGACCTCTTACCACCCTGCTGGATGACAGGCCTTCCAGGTAACTAACCTAACCCCTGACCTCTAACCACCCTGCTGGATGACAGGCCTTCCAGGTAACTAACCTAACCCCTGACCTCTTACCACCCTGCTGGATGACAGGCCTTCCAGGTAACTAACCTAACCCCTGACCTCTAACCACCCTGCTGGATGACAGGCCTTCCAGGTAACTAACCTAACCCCTGACCTCTTACCACCCTGCTGGATGACAGGCCTTCCAGGTAACTAACCTAACCCCTGACCTCTTACCACCCTGCTGGATGACAGGCCTTCCAGGTAACTAACCTAACCCCTGACCTCTTACCACCCTGCTGGATGACAGGCCTTCCAGGTAACTAACCTAACCCCTGACCTCTTACCACCCTGCTGGATGACAGGCCTTCCAGGTAACTAACCTAACCCCTGACCTCTAACCACCCTGCTGGATGACAGGCCTTCCAGGTAACTAACCTAACCCCTGACCTCTTACCACCCTGCTGGATGACAGGCCTTCCAGGTAACTAACCTAACCCCTGACCTCTTACCACCCTGCTGGATGACGGGGAAGATCTAAATTGCATACAGTTTCTCCCAGGGAGACCTTCCAGGTACACAAGGAGTCCTGACTGTGGGAGAATCCTCTCCTTCTCATAAACCATTGGAGGAGAAGGTCCGAAGGGAGGGATCTCTGGCTTTCTCATCCAATGGGTTTTGAGAAGCAGATGAGTATGCAATTGCGATTCTCCCCCAGATCTCTAACCTTGTCAGACTGGGTTACATCTGGAGTCTTTCTCTGTCTCTCTGTAGATCGGGGTATACTTCCTGTGTGTGTCGGTAGCAGCGGTCAACGCCCAGTGGTTCGGTCAGATGACATCAGAGATAATGGCAGACATGCATCTAATGGAGCAAGCCCAGGGATTGGGCCAGGACATTGGTTTGTCTACCAATAGGGAGGCTTACGCCAAGCTGTGTGAGACAGACGGTAGATACAAGAGTCTGTCTGGTCGGCTGTGGCTTTACAGACTGTTGTCTTCACTGTGTAACATCTGCTGCATTACCTGCAACGCATACAGCCTGTACTACCTAGCAGAGAACCTTACATCACTATAACACACTGTTACTAACCTATCTCCAGTAATATGGATGGTAAGTCCGCTGGGGGCTGCAATTAATGGTATCGACACCAAGTCATTATTATGAGCTGTCCTACCCTCACCAGCCTCCTGTGGTTAAGTCCAGCAACACTCAGGTTCGTTCTTTCTCAAGTTGATATGATTCACCTTTTTAATATTCTACTACTAGACAGATGGAGGGATGTATTTTATTCTACTACTAGACAGATGGAGGGATGTATTTTATTCTACTACTAGACAGATGGAGGGATGTATTTTATTCTACTACTAGACAGATGGAGGGATGTATTTTATTCTACTACTAGACAGATGGAGGGATGTATTTTATTCTACTACTAGACAGATGGAGGGATGTATTTTATTCTACACTACCAGTCAATAGTTTGGACACCGACTCATTCCAGGGTTTTTCTTAATTTTTACTATTTTCTACATTGTAGAATAATAGTGAAGACATCAAAACTATGAAATAACACATGGAGTCATGTAGTAACCAAAGAAATGTTAAACAAATCAAAATAGCCACTCTTTGCCTTGATGACAGCTTTGCATTCTCTCAACCAGCTTCATGAGGTAGTCACCTGGAATGCATTTAAAAGTTAATTTGTGGAATTTCTTTCCTTCTTAATGCATTTGAGCCAATCAGTTGTGTTGTAACAAGGTAGGGGTGGTATACAGAAGATAACCCTATTTGGTAAAAGTCCATATTATGGCAAGAACAGCTGAAATAAGCAAAGAGAAACAACAGTCCATTACTTTAAGACATGAAGGTCAGTCAATCTGGAACGTTGAACGTTTCTTCAAGTACAGTCGCAAAAACCATCAAGCGCTATGATGAAACTGTCTCTCATGAGGACCAGGAAAGGAAGACCCAGAGTTACCTCTGCTGCAGAGGATGAGTTCATTAGAGTTACCGGACTCAGATTGCAGCCCAAATAAATGCTTCACAGAGTTCAAGTAACAGACACATCAACTGTTCAGAGGAGACTGTGTGAATCAGGCCTCCATGATTGAATTACTGCATAGAAACCACTACTTAAGGACACCAATAAGAAGAAGAGACTTGATTGGGCCAAGAAACACGAGCAATGGACATTAGACCGGTGGAAATCTGTCCTTTTGGTCTGACGAGTCCAAATTTGGTGCTATCTGTCGTGTATTTTGTGAGATGAACGGATGAACGGATGATCTCTGCATGTGTGGTTCCCACTGTGAAGCATGGAGGTGGTGTGATGGTGACTGTGATTTATTTAGAATTCAAGGCACACTTAACCAGTGTGGTTACCACAGCATTCTACAGCGATACGCCATCCCATCTGATTTGTGCTTAGTGGGACTATCATTTGTTTTTCAACAGGACTAGAATATAGCTGGAGGGATGTATTTTATTCTACTACTAGGAGCCCTCAATGGTGCTACCCATGCTATCTCAATTTTAAAGTAGTAAATGTTGTGTATTGGTGAATTAGCTCCACATGGAGTGCTGAACCAAATCTTACCTGATTAATTTGTTGGCCACTAGATTGATAAAGCTTGAAGCCATTTACAAACCATATGCAACCCAATTTAAAGAACACGATTGGCTGATCACTCCCAACTCATAGGAACCCCACCCAGTTGACTACTATAAAATGGTGGAAGCCCTCAATGTCCATGTTAAAACGGGTTCTATCCATCTATCCAGAGCCCTCTTTCTCTGCTTGTTTCAAACATAGGACTCCTTTTAGTAACAGTGACTTGGTACACTGTTGATTGATAAGATTTGTTTAACTTCATCTATATTTTAATGAATGTATATTGATATGTCATGGATCTGATTGAGAGCCAGTGTTACTGTTTGACATTAGATTGTCTGTTACTGCCATATTATTCTAGGTGTTTATGTAGTGCTCTCCTCAAACACCTTCTGCCTTAACACAAACTGCATATTTATGGATATCTGCCTGAGCAAGATGCTGTGCAGAATCACTGACCTACAAAATCACCTTTGCATCCCAAATAACTTGCCTAAGCTTTCATTGTGTGATCCAGAGGAGTGAATCTGTGCAGCACCGTGTTGATGGACTGTGGGAGTAGGACCTATATTTATTTGGTGTAACATGTAGGAGTGGGTTTGGATTGGATTTCGTTCAATTAGGGGTGCTTTGCATTTATCAAATAAAGAAACAATAATGTCTATGTATGTTGGATTTATCTGTAGACACTAATATGCAGAGTTTTTCTGGATCAAAAAGGTGGTGGGTGTGGCTGAATTTGAGGCCCCCATCTTGGCGGTGTAGACATTTTATTTAAGCAAATTTCCTGCAGTTCTACAAATTTCTCCATGGAGCTACGAGACATTTTTTGCAGTTCAAAAGGCACATTTATTGTAATTTTGCCATAGCTAATGTTGCATTCTTTTGCTCAAACAAATTAATACTGCTTAATTCATTATTTTTTTAAATGTAATTCTCCCTGACTGTCATGCTTTTATACAGTTGAAGTGGGAAGTTTACATCCACTTAGGTTGAAGTCATTAACTCATGTTTCAACCCCAGATTTCATGTTAACTATAGTTTTGGCAAGTCGGTTAGGACATCTACTTTGTGCATGACACAAGTAATTCTTCCAACAATTGTTTACAGACAGATTATTTCACTATATCACAATTCCAGTGGGTCAGAAGTTTACATACACTAAGTTGACTGTGCCTTTAAACAGCTTGGAGAATTCCAGAAAATGTCATGGCTTTAAAAGCTTCTGATAGGCTAATTGACATCATTTGAGTCAATTGGAGGTGTACCTGTGGATGTATTTCAAGGCCTACCTTCAAACTCAGTGCCTCTTTGCTCGACATCATGGGAAAATCAAAAGAAATCAGTCAAGACCTCAGAAAATAAATTGTAGACCTCCACAAGTCTGGTTCATCCTTGGGAGCAATTTCCAAACGCCTGAAGGTACCACGTTCATCTGTACAAACAATAGTACGCAAGTATAAACATCATGGGACCACGCAGCCGTCATACCGCTCAGGAAGGAGACGCGTTGTCTCCTAGAGATGAACGTACTTTGGTGCGAAGTGCAAATCAATCCCAGAACAACCTTGTGAAGATGCTGGAGGAAACAGGTACAAAAGTATCTATATCCACATAACCTGAAAGGCCGCTCAGCAAGGAAGAAGCCACTGCTCCAAAACCGCCATAAAAAAGCCAGACCACAGTTTGCAACTGCACATGGGGACAAAGATCTTACTTTTTAGAGAAATGTCCTCTGGTCTGATGAAACAAAAATAGAACTATTTGGCCATAATGACCATCGTTATGTTTGGAGGAAAAAGGGGGAGGCTTGCAAGCTGAAGAACACCATCCCAACCGTGAAGCACGGGGGTGACAGCATCATGTTGTGGGGGTGCTTTGCTGCAGGAGGGACTGGTGCACTTCACAAAATAGATGGCATCACGAGGAAGGAAAATTATGTGGATATATTGAAGCAACATCTCAAGACATCAGTCAGGAAGTTAAATTTGCTTGGGTCTTCCAAATGGACAATGACTCCAAGCATACTTCCAAAGTTGTGGCAAAATGGCTTAAGGACAACAAAGTCAAGGTATTGGAGTGGCCATCACAAAGCCCTGACCTCAATCCTATAGAACATTTGTGGGCAGAACTGAAAAAGCGTGTGCGAGCAAGGAGGCCTTCAAACCTGACTGTTACACCAGTTCTGTCAGGAGGAATGGGCCAAAATTCACCCAACTTATTGTGGGAAGCTTGTGGAAGGCTACCGTTTGACCCAAGTTAAACAATTTAAAGGCAATGCTACCAAATACTAATTGAGTGTATGTAAACTTCTGACCCACTGGGAATGTGATGAAATAAATAATTCTCTCTACTATTATTCTGACATTTCACATTCTTAAAATAAAGTGGTGATCCTAAGACAGGAAATGTTTACTGTGAAAACTGAGTTTAAATGTATTTGGCTAAGGTGCATGTACATTTCCGACTTCAACTGTATGTTATTGTTAGTTGCAAAGCTTATTTAAAAATGTATAGTTCCATTAACTATCTGGTTTTAGTCATTAGTTTACAAAAATAATTGTACTTCTTATAGTGTGTTTAATGTATACCTTTGGTTTCAATCGAAAGTCCGCACAGGGTTCCACTTCCTTTAGTGTCCGGCGGAGATTGCTGATGAGAGCGGACATTCGATATTTCATTTCATTTGAGGGGATGGCGTGGAACAAAGTATACATTAGACTTAACCTGCTACACGTGTGCTGCTCTGCGGCTGATCCTAGCCTCTGGGGACTGGCAGTGGTCTAGCGGGTTGGGATAAACAGAATACAGCAAAAGATCCGTTTCTGTTTCACAACGGACTAAAATACTTTCTACAATGTGACCAGGACAAGTGTTGTAGATGAGGTATTTTTAATGTTAAACATTCTGTTCTGGTTTTGAAGATTGTTTGTCATGTTTCAGTAACAGATACATTGTTGCCTTGTTAGGGAACCAAAGATCAACACCATGATTCACTCAACTTAGTAAACAGATAAGTAACAAAAAGTAAGACTAAAACCTTGGAGTGCAGACATTGATATTTAAAAAAAGGTGAATATTGTCATGTAAAAGGACCTTGATGTTTCTACAAAGTATGAAACAGCCTTTAAGGTTAAGTTGGTCCCATCGTTAACCTCTGACAGCCAAACTATGAAACAAATCCATTAAAAAAGCTTTAACGAGCAAGGTGTTGCCTGGCAGCCAGTTAAAAACAGAACCAATGAGACATGCTACACCAGCGACTGTGATATAACGTAGATGCAGAAAGTAAACAGCATAGTGGGTCAATTTTCTTTAACAACAAAGTGCGAGGCTCAACTTCTCTGCTGTTTTGGTGCCCTGGCTACCACTCTCTCAGATAGACCCAAACGCCACGCCCACGGAAGTCTGGATCCTGAGGATTCCTAGAACGCCAACATTAACCATTTTGATTAGTCTCAGAAACAGATAGGTGAGCCAGAACACACGTGGGTAAAGCAGCATTTTTGATACCCTGTTTAGATATGAGCCAATCGCTGATGACTTTGGTACAACACCCCTATTTTTGACGTCACCACAAACAAGGGCAGTTTCAGACTGAAGTATGTAGTATTTCACTGAGTCGTCAGGCAAGCACGCTTTAACAGTGTGAAGTGAACCTGTGCACATACTATGTGAGAGAGGTCTTGTATCTCAATCTGCGCTGAGTGTACCTTTTTAAATGTATTTTACGCTTCAAGTCTAAGGACAACATGGAGCATTCATTGTTAGGGTGGAGTTAACCTCTGACCTTTTTAGGGCTCAGAGAGTACTTAGCACCTCCGAATGTGATTTGGTAAGAGTGCGTACCGATGTTCTATATAGAACTACATTAGAGATTAAAGATTTGACAATGATAAACTTATCATAATTACTGCATGTTGCCTCTACAGAGACCCAGTCACACATACAAACCCTTCTTAAAACCCAGAGCAGACATTCAGTAATACTGGAGAATGACAATATAAACAGTCTTTCCTTTCAGGTACGATAAACAAGAATAAAACCATCAGTCAACATCTAATACATACCAGCAGAGACACATAATACTGCCTCAGAGTCCATTGGATCATTCCTGGTTGGTTCTGACATCAGGAGAGAATTCCATCCCCCATGACCACGTTTCACCACGAATGGGAAAGCTTGATCTCCATGATGTAATCGTATTATGTCTGAAGACTAATCATGAGGAAGTAAAAGCAGCCTTTAAAATCGATCTGTTATAAATATTAGAATTGTAATCATGTTGCCCCAGCACTGCCCTCCTAATCCAGGTGTCCAGTGGGAGGAGACTGTTGCCATGGCAGGGTGTCCAGTTGGTTGCTATGATAACCACAGCTGTTAAGTCCATAAATACAACATGTACCAAAAATAGTTCTCTTGTACTGTTAACATTTAAAAAAGGGATCTCCAGTGTCTCTTCCTCTGTCATACCACCACCTCTCTGTGATGTCACCATGATGTCATACCACCACCTCTCTGTGATGTCATACCACCTCCCTGTTATGTCACCATGATGTCATACCACCTCTCTGTGATTCACCATGATGTCATACCACCACCTTCCCCTTTATCTCCATCTTGCTGGCGTTCTCAGAGGGTTTACTGGACTGTTCCTCTGTCAGAGTAATGTAGGAGTACACCAGGCTGCCTGCAATACTGGCACACACACACACACAGCATTAAATGTCTGAAAATAAGTACTATTTCTACTGTTGTGTGACTGGTTCAGTGTAACAAAGTGACTTAAGTCCAAATATACGTCTGCTCCATACCTGATATTTAAACCAATGAAGTTTGTCCAAGAGAAAATGTAGTCTCCACCAAACACCATCCCGATGTATGTCACCAGAATATTCTGGAAGAAAGAACGCAGTAGAAGGATTAAAAACGTTTTATCATGTCATTATTGATGGGTTAGAGGGCGTTTTATCATGTCATTATTGATGGGTTAGGGTTAGAGGGCGTTTTATCATGTCATTATTGATGGGTTAGGGTTAGAGAATGTTTTATCATGTCATTATTGATAGGTTAGAGGGCGTTTTATCATGTCATTATTGATGGGTTCGGGTTAGAGGGCGTTTTATCATGTCATTATTGATGGGTTAGGGTTAGAGGGCGTTTTATCATGTCATTATTGATGGGTTCGGGTTAGAGGGCGTTTTATCATGTCATTATTGATGGGTTAGGGTTAGAGAATGTTTTATCATGTCATTATTGATGGGTTAGAGGGCGTTTTATCATGTCATTATTGATGGGTTAGGGTTAGAGAATGTTTTATCATGTCATTATTGATGGGTTAGGGTTAGAGGGCGTTTTATCATGTCATTATTGATGGGTTAGGGTTAGAGGGCGTTTTATCATGTCATTATTGATGGGTTAGGGTTAGAGGGCGTTTTATCATGTCATTATTGATGGGTTAGGGTTAGAGAATGTTTTATCATGTCATTATTGATGGGTTCGGGTTAGAGGGCGTTTTATCATGTCATTATTGATGGGTTAGGGTTAGAGGGCGTTTTATCATGTCATTATTGATGGGTTAGGGTTAGAGGGCGTTTTATCATGTCATTATTGATGGGTTAGAGGGCGTTTTATCATGTCATTATTGATGGGTTAGAGGGCGTTTTATCATGTCATTATTGATGGGTTAGAGGGCGTTTTATCATGTCATTATTGATGGGTTAGAGGGCGTTTTATCATGTCATTATTGATGGGTTAGGGTTAGAGAACGTTTTATCATGTCATTATTGATGGGTTAGAGGGCGTTTCATGTCATTATTGATGGGTTAGAGGGCGTTTTATGTCATTATTGATGGGTTAGGGTTAGAGAATGTTTTATCATGTCATTATTGATGGGTTAGGGTTAGAGAATGTTTTATCATGTCATTATTGATGGGTTAGGGTTAGAGAACGTTTTATCATGTCATTATTGATGGGTTAGGATTAGAGAATGTTTTATCATGTCATTATTGATGGGTTAGGGTTAGAGGGCGTTTTATCATGTCATTATTGATGGGTTAGGGTTAGAGGGCGTTTTATCATGTCATTATTGATGGGTTAGGGTTAGAGGGCGTTTTATCATGTCATTATTGATGGGTTAGAGAATGTTTTATCATGTCATTATTGATGGGTTAGAGAATGTTTTATCATGTCATTATTGATGGGTTAGTGTTAGAGAATGTTTTATCATGTCATTATTGATGGGTTAGGGTTAGAGAATGTTTTATCATGTCATTATTGATGGGTTAGGGTTAGAGAATGTTTTATCATGTCATTATTGATGGGTTAGGGTTAGAATGTTTTATCATGTCATTATTGATGGGTTAGGGTTAGAGAATGTTTTATCATGTCATTATTGATGGGTTAGGGTTAGAGAATGTTTTATCATGTCATTATTGATGGGTTAGGGTTAGAGAATGTTTTATCATGTCATTATTGATGGGTTAGGGTTAGAGAACGTTTTATCATGTCATTATTGATGGGTTAGGATTAGAGAATGTTTTATCATGTCATTATTGATGGGTTAGGGTTAGAGGGCGTTTTATCATGTCATTATTGATGGGTTAGGGTTAGAGGGCGTTTTATCATGTCATTATTGATGGGTTAGAGAATGTTTTATCATGTCATTATTGATGGGTTAGAGAATGTTTTATCATGTCATTATTGATGGGTTAGAGAATGTTTTATCATGTCATTATTGATGGGTTAGGGTTAGAGAATGTTTTATCATGTCATTATTGATGGGTTAGAGAATGTTTTATCATGTCATTATTGATGGGTTAGAGAATGTTTTATCATGTCATTATTGATGGGTTAGGGTTAGAGAATGTTTTATCATGTCATTATTGATGGGTTAGGGTTAGAGAATGTTTTATCATGTCATTATTGATGGGTTAGAGGGCGTTTTATCATGTCATTATTGGTGGGTTAGGGTTAGAGGGCGTTTTATCATGTCATTATTGACGGGTTAGAGAACGTTTTATGTCATTATTGATGGGTTAGAGAACGTTTTATGTCATTATTGATGGGTTAGAGAACGTTTTATGTCATTATTGATGGGTTAGAGAATGTTTTATGTCATTATTGATGGGTTAGAGGGCGTTTTATCATGTCATTATTGATGGGTTAGGGTTAGAGAATGTTTTATCATGTCATTATTGATGGGTTAGAGGGAGTTTTATCATGTCATTATTGATGGGTTCGGGTTAGAGGGCGTTTTATCATGTCATTATTGATGGGTTAGAGAACGTTTTATCATGTCATTATTGATGGGTTAGAGAACGTTTTATCATGTCATTATTGATGGGTTAGGGTTAGAGGGCGTTTTATCATGTCATTATTGATGGGTTAGAGAACGTTTTATCATGTCATTATTGATGGGTTAGAGAACGTTTTATCATGTCATTATTGATGGGTTAGGGTTAGAGGGCGTTTTATCATGTCATTATTGATGGGTTAGGGTTAGAGAACGTTTTATCATGTCATTATTGATGGGTTAGAGAACGTTTTATCATGTCATGTAATTATTGATGGGTTAGAGAACGTTTTATCATGTCATTATTGATGGGTTAGAGAACGTTTTATCATGTCATTATTGATGGGTTAGAGAACGTTTTATCATGTCATTATTGATGGGTTAGAGAACGTTTTATCATGTCATTATTGATGGGTTAGAGAACGTTTTATCATGTCATTATTGATGGGTTAGAGAACGTTTTGTCATTATTGATGGGTTAGAGAACGTTTTGTCATTATTGATGGGTTAGAGAACGTTTTGTCATTATTGATGGGTTAGAGAACGTTTTGTCATTATTGATGGGTTAGAGAACGTTTTATGTCATTATTGATGGGTTAGAGAACGTTTTGTCATTATTGATGGGTTAGAGAACGTTTTATCATGTCATTATTGATGGGTTAGAGGGCGTTTTATCATGTCATTATTGATGGGTTAGGGTTAGAGAATGTTTTATCATGTTATTATTGATGGGTTAGAGGGCGTTTTATCATGTCATTATTGATGGGTTAGGGTTAGAGAATGTTTTATCATGTCATTATTGATGGGTTAGGGTTAGAGAATGTTTTATGTCATTATTGATGGGTTAGAGAATGTTTTATCATGTCATTATTGATGGGTTAGGGTTAGAGAATGTTTTATCATGTCATTATTGATGGGTTAGAGGGCGTTTTATCATGTCATTATTGATGGGTTAGGGTTAGAGAATGTTTTATCATGTCATTATTGATGGGTTAGGGTTAGAGAATGTTTTATCATGTCATTATTGATGGGTTAGAGAACGTTTTATCATGTCATTATTGATGGGTTAGGGTTAGAGAGCTTTTTATCATGTCATTATTGATGGGTTAGGGTTAGAGAGCGTTTTATCATGTCATTATTGATGGGTTAGGGTTAGAGAGCGTTTTATCATGTCATTATTGATGGGTTAGGGTTAGAGGGCGTTTTATCATGTCATTATTGATGGGTTAGGGTTAGAGGGCGTTTTATCATGGTATTATTGATGGGTTAGGGTTAGAGGGCGTTTTATCATGTCATTATTGATGGGTTAGAGAATGTTTTATCATGTCATTATTGATGGGTTAGAGAATGTTTTATCATGTCATTATTGATGGGTTAGGGTTAGAGAATGTTTTATCATGTCATTATTGATGGGTTAGGGTTAGAGAATGTTTTATCATGTCATTATTGATGGGTTAGGGTTAGAGAATGTTTTATCATGTCATTATTGATGGGTTAGGGTTAGAGAATGTTTTATCATGTCATTATTGATGGGTTAGGGTTAGAGAACGTTTTATCATGTCATTATTGATGGGTTAGGGTTAGAGAACGTTTTATCATGTCATTATTGATGGGTTAGGGTTAGAGAATGTTTTATCATGTCATTATTGATGGGTTAGAGGGCGTTTTATCATGTCATTATTGATGGGTTAGAGAATGTTTTATCATGTCATTATTGATGGGTTAGAGGGCGTTTTATCATGTCATTATTGACGGGTTAGAGAACGTTTTATGTCATTATTGATGGGTTAGAGAACGTTTTATGTCATTATTGATGGGTTAGAGAACGTTTTATGTCATTATTGATGGGTTAGAGAACGTTTTATCATGTCATTATTGATGGGTTAGAGAACGTTTTATCATGTCATTATTGATGGGTTAGAGAACGTTTTATCATGTCATTATTGATGGGTTAGGGTTAGAGAACGTTTTATCATGTCATTATTGATGGGTTAGAGGGCGTTTTATCATGTCATTATTGATGGGTTAGAGGGCGTTTTATCATGTCATTATTGATGGGTTAGGGTTAGAGGGCGTTTTATCATGTCATTATTGATGGGTTAGAGAACGTTTTATCATGTCATTATTGATGGGTTAGGGTTAGAGAACGTTTTATCATGTCATTATTGATGGGTTAGGGTTAGAGAGCTTTTTATCATGTCATTATTGATGGGTTAGGGTTAGAGAGCGTTTTATCATGTCATTATTGATGGGTTAGGGTTAGAGAGCGTTTTATCATGTCATTATTGATGGGTTAGGGTTAGAGGGCGTTTTATCATGTCATTATTGATGGGTTAGGGTTAGAGGGCGTTTTATCATGTCATTATTGATGGGTTAGGGTTAGAGGGCGTTTTATCATGTCATTATTGATGGGTTAGAGAATGTTTTATCATGTCATTATTGATGGGTTAGAGAATGTTTTATCATGTCATTATTGATGGGTTAGAGAATGTTTTATCATGTCATTATTGATGGGTTAGGGTTAGAGAATGTTTTATCATGTCATTATTGATGGGTTAGGGTTAGAGAATGTTTTATCATGTCATTATTGATGGGTTAGGGTTAGAGAATGTTTTATCATGTCATTATTGATGGGTTAGGGTTAGAGAATGTTTTATCATGTCATTATTGATGGGTTAGGGTTAGAGAATGTTTTATCATGTCATTATTGATGGGTTAGGGTTAGAGAACGTTTTATCATGTCATTATTGATGGGTTAGGGTTAGAGAACGTTTTATCATGTCATTATTGATGGGTTAGGGTTAGAGAATGTTTTATCATGTCATTATTGATGGGTTAGAGGGCGTTTTATCATGTCATTATTGATGGGTTAGAGAATGTTTTATCATGTCATTATTGATGGGTTAGAGGGCGTTTTATCATGTCATGATTGATGGGTTCGGGTTAGAGGGCGTTTTATCATGTCATTATTGATGGGTTAGGGTTAGAGAACGTTTTATCATGTCATTATTGATGGGTTAGGGTTAGAGAACGTTTTATCATGTCATTATTGATGGGTTAGGGTTAGAGAACGTTTTATCATGTCATTATTGATGGGTTAGATGGCGTTTTATCATGTCATTATTGATGGGTTAGGGTTAGAGAACGTTTTATCATGTCATTATTGATGGGTTAGGGTTAGAGAACGTTTTATCATGTCATTATTGATGGGTTAGAGAACGTTTTATCATGTCATTATTGATGGGTTAGGGTTAGAGAACGTTTTATCATGTCATTAGTGATGGGTTAGGGTTAGAGAACGTTTTATGTCAGTATTGATGGGTTAGAGGGCGTTTTATCACGTCATTATTGATGGGTTAGAGAACGTTTTATCATGTCATTATTGATGGGTTAGAGAACGTTTTATCATGTCATTATTGATGGGTTAGAGAACGTTTTATCATGTCATTATTGATGGGTTAGAGAACGTTTTATCATGTCATTATTGATGGGTTAGGGTTAGAGAATGTTTTATCATGTCATTATTGATGGGTTAGGGTTAGAGAATGTTTTATGTCATTATTGATGGGTTAGAGGGCGTTTTATCATGTCATTATTGATGGGTTAGAGGACGTTTTATCATGTCATTATTGATGGGTTAGGGTTAGAGAATGTTTTATCATGTCATTATTGATGGGTTAGGGTTAGAGAACGTTTTATCATGTCATTATTGATGGGTTAGGGTTAGAGAACGTTTTATCATGTCATTATTGATGGGTTAGAGAACGTTTTATCATGTCATTATTGATGGGTTAGAGAACGTTTTATCATGTCATTATTGATGGGTTAGAGAACGTTTTATCATGTCATTAATAGGTTAGTTTTATAACCTTATTGATGGGTTAGCGTTTTATCATGTCATTATTGATGGGTTAGGGTTCTGTTCTGGGAACTTACCTTGATACAGCCCACGATGGTGGTGGTTAGAGCTGAGTTGTATTGTGTACAGAGCACTGTAGAATACATCAACACAAACCTGCAATACAAACACACCACAACTCATCTCTCTCGCTCTGATAGAAGAGGGGTAGAATAGATAGAAGAGGGGTAGAGAACAGATAGAAGAGGGGTAGAGAACAGATAGAAGAGGGGTAGAGAACAGATAGAAGAGGGGTAGAGAACAGATAGAAGAGGGGTAGAACAGATAGAAGAGGGGTAGAGAACAGATAGAAGAGGGGTAGAGAACAGATAGAAGAGGGGTAGAGAACAGATAGAAGAGGGGTAGAGAACAGATAGAAGAGGGGTAGAGAACAGATAGAAGAGGGGTAGAGAACAGATAGAAGAGGGGTAGAGAACAGATAGAAGAGGGGTAGAGAACAGATAGAAGAGGGGTAGAGAACAGATCGGGGATAAGGGTCAGGATCTCACCCCATGATACAGGATAGGATGAACTGGCTGAGAAACAGGATGTCAGACCAGCCATCATACTCCACCGCCTGCAGACACACACACCATCATTAAGACAGCAGAGAAAGTCTAGTTAGTAGTAGCTAACAACATAATGGCAACTTTGTTTCTCTTCACTTCCTGAGTTTGGAAAACCAGGTGACTCTCTCTGTCTGTCTCGCGCACTCTTATTACAGCCAGACCGCTCTCCATCTTCACAACCATGGAATCTATGTTTTGACCAGGACAGTTTACCATCTAAGGTAACGCCAAGTCATTTAGTCTCCTCAACTAGTTCAACAGCCACTCCATTCATTACCAGATTCAGCTGAGGTCTGATTTGTACCAAATACAATGCTCTTAGTTTTAGAGATGTTCAGGCCCAGTTTATTACTGGCCATCCATTCCACAACAGACTGCAACTCTTTGTTAAGGGTTTCAGTGACTTCATTAGCTGTGGTTGCTGATGTGTATATGGTTGGATCATCAGCATACATGGACACACAGGCTTTGTTTAATGCCAGATGCAGGTCATTGGTAAAAATAGTAGAGGGCCTAGAGAGCTGCCCTGCGGTACACCACACTTTACATGGTTAACATTACAGAAGCTTTCATTAAAGAAAACCCTTTGAGTTTTATTAGATTGGCAAATCAAGGATTCAAAGCTGGTTATGGTCACTAACATCTAACAGTACAGCTCCTAATCTTATTATTATCAATATATTTAAACCAATCTTAAAGACATTTGTGTCAGTACAATACATGTTGAGGCCCTTCTCGATAAGCATGCTGAAAAAGTATGTTGTTAATTTGTTTACAGAGAAATAGCATTGTATTTGGTAAAAAAATAAATCTAACAGTTTGCTAAGAGCTGACAGCAAGCTGGTAGGTCTGCTGTTAGAACAAGTAAAGGCTGCTTTACTCAGTCTCTCTCTCTCCCCCAATGACTTCAGCACACTGAGCGACTGATGCTGTCACACAGACATATCTTACCCTCTGCACGTCTCCAGTGAGTTGAGCTAGCAGCATTGTTGGAAAGATCATAAACAAGGCATTATAATACAGCAAGCCATACTTCCCCAGCTCCTGAGAAGGAGAGTCAGAGGGGGGAGGAGGAAAAAGAGGGAGAGAATAGAACAGAGGGTTATTCATGATGGTGCATTCCTCTCTAGCCAGCATACAGATGTCACCAGCTCACTGCTCTACAACACACTCTCACACTCTTAGGGGTTGTTGGGACGGCATGCTAACTCCATATATGGTGGTAGAATAGTACCTTAGTGTCTATGCTAGTAGGGTTATCAGTAGTCTTTGGCAGTAGTAGAATAGTATAACTAGTGGTGATGAGATCATGAAACAAGTACACATTAGTAGTCAAAGCAGTAGAGTAAAGTGAATTAGAAAGCTAGCAGACAGTGTAATATGAGTGCAATAGCCAACCAAGTCAACTCCCAAAATTAACTCTCATTCAGAAGTCAGAGGGTGACAGTGGGTCACTTTCTAAACATATCTCAGCCCGTCTGTGCTATACTGGAGTACAATCCCTGATGAGTTAAACTCTGATTAGCTGATTAACCAAATTAACTGGTATCCAGCAATAACATGTGAAGGATAGTTTGCATTCCATTATCTCAACAGACACTACATGACCAAAAGTATGTGGACACCTGCTAGTCAAACATCTCATTCCAAAATAATGTGCATTAATATGGAGTTGGTCCCCCCCCCCTTGCTGCTATAACAGCCTCCACTCTTCTGGGAAGGCTTTCCACTAGATGTTTGAACATTGCTGCAGGGACACAAGAGCATTAGTGAGGTCGGGCACTCATGTTCCAATTCATCCCAAAAGTGTTCGATGGGGTTGAGGTCAAGACTCTGTGCAGGCCATTCAAGTTCTTCCACACCGATCTCGACAAACCATTTCTGTATGGACCTCGCTTTGTGCACAGGGCATTTTCATGCTGAAACAGGAAAGGGCATTCCCCAAACTGTTGCAACAAAGTTGGAAGAACAGAATCATCTAGAATATCATTATATGCTGTAGCTTTAAGATTTCCCTTCACTGGAACTAAGGGGCTGAACCATGAAAAACAGCCCCAGACCATTATTCCTCCTCCAACTATGCATTGGGCAGGTAGAGTTCTCCTGGCAGCCACCAAATCCAGATTTGTCTGTCGAACCGCCAGACGAGGAAGCATGTTTCATCACTCCAGAGAACGCGTTTCCACTGCTCCAGAGTTCAATGACGGCGAGCGTTACCACACCACTTGGCATTACATATGGTGATCTAAGGCTTGTGTGCGACTGCTCGGCCATGGAAACCCATTTCATGAAGCTCCAGACGAACAGTTCTTGTGCTGACGTTGCTTCCAGAGGCAGTTTGGAACTCAGTGAGTGTTGCAACCGAAGAGAGATGATTTTTATACGCTTCAGCACTCTGTGGTCCCGTTCTGTGAGCTTGTATGGCCTACCACCTTGCGGCTGAGCCGTTGTTGCTGCTAGACGTTTCCATTTCACAATAACAGCCCTTACAGTTGACCGAGGCAGCTCTAGCAGGGCATAAATTTGACGAACTTGTTGGAAAAGTGAAATCCTATGATGGTGCCACGTTGAAAGTCACAGAACTCTTCAGTAAGGCCATTCTACTGCTAATGTTTGTCTATGGAGATTGCATGGCGGTGTGCTCGATTTTATACACTTGTCAGCAACGGGTGTGGCCGAAATAGGAGAATACGCTAATTTGAAGGGGTGTCCACATACCTTTGTATATACAATGCATTTGGAAAGTATTCAGACCCCTTTACTTTTTCCACATGTTGTTACGTTACAGCCTTGTTCTAAAATGGATTCAATCATTTTTTCCCCCATCAATCTTCACACAATACCCCATAATGACAAAGCAAAAACTGTTTTTTTTTCATGTTTGCACATTTATAAAAAACACAACTTTTATGACATTTACATAAGTATTCAGACCCTTTACTCAGTACTTTGTTGAAACACCTTTGGCAGGGACTACAGCCTCAAGCCTTCTTGCGTATGACGCTACAAGCTTGGCACAACTGTATTTGGAGAGTTTCTCCCATTCTTCTCTGCAGATCCTCTCAAGCTCTGTCAGGTTGGATGGGAGCATCGCTGCACAGCTATTTTCAGGTCTCTCCAGAAATGTTAGATCGGGTTCAAGTCCGGAATCTGGCTGTGCCCTCAAGGACATTCAGAGACTTGTCTCGAAGCCACTCCAGCGTTGTCTTGGCTGTGTGCTTAGGGTTGTTGTCCTGTTGGAAGGTGAACCTTTGCCCTAGTCTGAGGTCCTGAGTGCTCTGGAGCAGGTTTTCATCAAGGATCTCTGTACTTTGCTCCGTTCATCTTTCCCTCGATCCTGACTAGTCTCCCAGTCCCTGCCTCTGAAAAACAACCCCACAGCATGATGCTGCCCCCACGCTTCACTGTAGGGATGGTGCCAGGTTTCCTCCAGATGTGACACTTGTTTCTCATGGTCAGAGTCCTTTAGATGCCTTTTGGCAAACTCCAAGCGGGCTGTCATGTGCCTTCTACTGAAGAGTGGCTTATGTCTGGCCACTCTACCATAAAGGCCTGATTGGTGGAGTGCTGCAGAGATTGTTGTCCTTCTCGAAGATTCTCCCATCTCCACAGAGGAACTCTGGAGCTCTGTCAGAGTGACCATCGGGTTCTTGGTCACCTCCCTGACCAAGGCCCTTCTCCCCAGATTGCTCAGTTTGGCCGGGCGGCCATCTGTAGGAAGAGTCTTGGTGGTTCCAAACTCATTCCATTTAAGAATGACGGAGGCCACTGTGTTCTTGGGGACCTTCAAATCAGATCTGTGTCTCGACACAATCCTTTCTCGGAGCTCTATGGACAATTCCTTTGACCTCATGGCTTGTTTTTTGCTTTGACATGCACTGTCAACTGTGGGACCTTATATAGACAGGTGTGTGCCTTTCCAAATCATGTCCAATCAATTGAATTTACCACACGTGGACTCCAAGGATGATTTTAAACTAGGCAAGTCAGATAAGAACAAATTATTATTTACAATGATGACCTACAGGATCAGCCCCTGGAGCAAATTAGGGTTAAGTGCCTTGCTCAAGGACACAGACAGGTTTTTCACAATGTAGGTTCAGGGTATTCGAACAAGCGACCTTTCGGTTACTGGTCAATGGAAACAGGATGCACCTGAGCTCAATTTTGAGTCTCATAGCAAAGGGTCTGAATACTAATGTAAATAAGGTATGTTTTTTGTTTTTAATACATTTGCAAAATGCTACTTATTAGTCCAGCTAGCTGCTACATACAGTTGAAGTCGGAAGTTTACATACACTTAGGTTGAAGTCATTAAAACTCATTTTTCAACCACTCCACAGATTTTATGTTAACTTAGTGCATGACAAGTAATTCTTCCAACAATTGTTTACAGACAGATTTTCACTTATAATTCACTATATCGCAATTCCAGTGGGTCAGAAGTTTACATACACTAAGTTGACTGTGCCTTTTCCAGAAAATGATGTCATGGCTTTAGAAGCTTCTGATAGGCTAATTTACATAATTTGAGTCAATTGGAGGTGTACCTGTGGATGTATTTCAAGGCATACATTCAAACTCAGTGTCTCTTTTGTCGACATCATGGGAAAATGAAAAGACATCAGCCAAGACCTCGGAAGAAAAAAAAAAAGACCTCCACAAGTCTGGTTCATCCTTGGGAGCAATTCCCAAACGCCTGAAGGTACCACGTTAATCTGTACAAACAATAGTATGCAAGTATAAACACCATGGGACCACGCAGAAGTCCTACCGCTCAGGAAGGAGATGCGTTCTGTCTCCTAGAGATGAACGTACTTTGGTGCGAAAAGTGCAAATCAATCCCAGAACAACAGCAAAGGACCTTGTGAAGATGCTGGAGGAAACAGGTACAAAATTATCTATATCCACAGTAAAACAGTAAAAGCAAGGAAGAAGCCACTGCTCCAAAACCACCATAAAAAAAAAGCCAGACTACGGTTTGCAACTGCACATGGGGACAAAGATCGTACTTTTTGGAGAAATGTCCTCTGGTCTGATGAAACAAAAATAGAACTGTTTGGCCATAATGACCATCGTTATGTTTGGAGGAAAAAGGGGGAGGCTTGCAAGCCGAAGAACACCATCCCAACCGTGAAGCACAGGGGTGGCAGCATCATGTTGTGGGGGTGCTTTGCTGCAGGAGGGACTGGTGCACTTCACAAAATAGATGGCATCATGACGAAGGAAAATTATGTGGATATATTGAAACAACATCTCAAGACATCAGTCAGGAAGTTAAAGCTTGGTCGCAAATGGGTCTTCCAAATGGACAATGACTCCAAGCATACTTCCAAAGTTGTGGCAAAATGGCTTAAGGACAACAAAGTCAAGGTATTGGAGTGGCCATCACAAAGCCCTGACCTCAACCCTATAGAACATTTGTGGGCAGAACTGAAAAAGCGTGTGCGAGCAAGGAGGCCTACAAACCTGACTCAGTTACACCAGTTCTGTCAGGAGGAATGGGCCAAAATTCACCCAACTTATTGTGGGAAGCTTGTGGAAGGCTACACGAAACGTTTGACCCAAGTTAAACAATTTAAAGGCAATGCTACCAAATACTAATTGAGTGTATGTAAACTTCTGACCCACTGGGAATGTGATGAAAGAAATAAAAGTTTAAAACTGAGTTTAAATGTGTTTGTCTAAGGTGTTACTTCGAATTCAATTGTATGTTAGTCCAGCTAGGTGCTACATACCTTTGAGTCTAGCTTCTGCTTGACGTAGGCTCCGTTAGCTGCAGTCAGAACATCATTTAGCAGAATAAACACATAGCCTTGAAGGTCGAAAGACAGGTCAGCACTGGAGAGAGAGACACGGACACACACACACACACACAGCAGGTCAGTAGAGAGCACTCCACTAGTTATACCACACGGCTGTAAAGATGTTAACATTCTAGAGAGGGCATGACTCCTCCAGCACAACTCAGAGATTATTTTAACACTTCATGAATTGATAGATTTTATTTTAGGTAAAACAATTTGTACAGTTTAAAACAGTTTTTAAAATACAAGAAACCCAGAGGATGACACAAATGCTTAAAAACACTTTCCAATGTGGTCCTCGGTGTAGGACAAAAACAGGACATAACACTGGAAAATACATGGAGATACAATGTTGGTGTGGACCCTCACCCTTCTCTATGCACCAGGAATAAAGCTGACCTATATATTATATACCATATGAATAAAGCTGACCTATATGTTATATACCATATGAATAAAGCTGACCTATATGTTTTATACCATATGAATAAAGCTGACCTACAGTACCAGTCAATAGTTTGGACACACCTACTCATTCAAGGGTTTTTCTGAATTCTTTGCTATTTTCTAACCCTAACCCTAACCCTATGAAATAAGTTACAACTATGAATCATGTAGTAACCACAAAGTGTTGAACACCTCAAAATATATTTTAGATTATTCAAAGTAGCCACCCTTTGCCTTTACAGCTTTGCACTCTTGGCATTCTGCCAACCAGCTTCACCTGGAATGCTTTTCCAACAGTTTTGAAGGAGTTCCCACATATGCTGAGCACTTGTTGGCTGCTTTTCCTTCACTCTGCGGTCCGACTCATCCCAATAGTGAAGACATCAAAACCATGAAATAACACATATGGAATCATGTAGTAACCAAAAAAGTTTTATATTTGAGATTCTTAATGACAGCTTTGCACACTCTTGGCATTCTCTCAACCAGCTTTATAACATAATCTGTGACAACAGATGCATATCTGTATTCCCAGTGATGTGAAATCCGTAGATTAGGGCCTAATGCATTTATTTACATTGACTGATTTCCTTATGAACTGTAACGCTGTAAAATCTTTTAAATTGTTGTATTTATATTTTTTGTTCAGTATACATAAGAAAATAAGAAATAAAACATTATTAAAGTGACCAAGGATTCCATGTCTATGTATATATATACAGGGCAGCAGCCTCTAAAGTTCAGGGCAGGGTACTGGGTGGAGGCCGGCTAGTGAAAGTGACTAAGTTCAGGGCAGGGTACTGGGTGGAGGCCGGCTAGTGAAATTGACTAAGTTCAGGGCAGGGTACTGGGTGGAGGCCGGCTAGTGAAAGTGACTAAGTTCAGGGCAGGGTACTGGGTGGAGGCCGGCTAGTGAAAGTGACTAAGTTCAGGGCAGGGTACTGGGTGGAGGCCGGCTAGTGAAAGTGACTAAGTTCAGGGCAGGGTACTGGGTGGAGGCCGGCTAGTGAAAGTGACTAAGTTCAGGGCAGGGTACTGGGTGGAGGCCGGCTAGTGAAAGTGACTAAGTTCAGGGCAGGGTACTGGGTGGAGGCCGGCTAGTGTTGGCTATTTAACAGTTTGATGGCCTTGAGATAGAAGCTGTTTTTCAGTCTCTCGGTCCCAGCTTTGATACACCTGTACTGACCTCTCCTTCTGGATGATAGCGGGGTGAACAGGCCGTGGCTCGGCTGGCTGAGATCCTTGATGATCTTCTTGGCCTTCCTGTGACACCGGGAAATGTAGGTGTCCTGGAGGGCAGGTAGTGTGCCCCTGCAGTTGCCGTACCAGGCGGTGATACAGCCCGACAGGATGCTCTTAATGGTGAATCTTTAAGAGTTTGTGAGGGTCTTAGGGGCCAAGCCACATTTCTTCAGCCTCCTGAGTTTGAAGAGGCGCGGTTGAACCTTCACCACACGGTCTGTGTGGGTGGACCATTTCAGATTGTCAGCGATGTGTACGCCAAGCTTTTCACCTTCTCCACTGCGGCCTTGTCGATGTGATTGGGAGCGTTCTCCCTCTGCTGTCTCCTGAAGTCCATGATCAGCCTCCTTGATTTGTTGATGTTGAGGGAGAGGTTATTTTCCTGGCACCACTCCGCCAGGGCCGTTACCGCCTCCCTGTAGGCTGTTTCATTGTTGTTGGTAATCAGGCCTAGCACTATTGTGTCTGCAAACTTGATTATCTAGTTGGAGGCGTGCGTTGCCACGCAGTCATGGGTGAACAGGGAGTATCACTAACCTTGCTTTGGGTCAAAGACTTGTACGAGTCGGAGGCGAAAGACATAGATTATCCCGGACCAGAGGCCCAAATCTAAAAGGACAGCGTGAGGGAGACCTGACCACACTACGTCGCCTCTACCCTCTGTTCTATTGGTGAAAGTGTAACCACTGGAGAATAAACTGGTTGAGCTGTCCAATGTCACGAGCCTACCAGAGGAGCTAAATACCTTCTATGCTCGCTTCGAGGCTAGCAACACTGAACCATGCATGAGAGCACCAGCTGTTACGGACGACTGTAATCACGCTCTCCGTAGCCGATTGTGAGCAAGACCTTTAAATAGGTTAACATTCACAAGGCCACAGGGCCAGACGGATTACTAGGACGCGTACTCGGAGCATGTGCTGACCAGCTGGCAAGTGTCTTCACTGACATTTGCAACCTCTCCCTGGCCCAGTCTGTAATAGCTACATGTTTCAAGCAGACCACCATAGTCCCTGTGCACAAGAACGCAAAAGTAACCTTGGCTATCGCCCCGTAGCACTCACATCTGTATCCATGAAATGCTTTGAAAGGCAGGTCATGGCTCACAACACCATCATCCCAGACACACTCCAAGTCGCATCCCGCCCCAACAGATCCACAGATGACGCAATCTCTATTGGACTCCAAACTGCTCTTTCCCACCTGGATAAGAGGAATGCTGTTCATTGACTACAGCTAAGTGTTCAACACCATAGTGCCCTCCAAGCTTATCAATGCGGCTGGATCCTGGACTTCCTGACGAGCCGCCCCAAGGTGGTGAGGGTAGGCAACACATCCGCCACGCTGACCCTCAGGGGTGCGTGCTTAATCCCCTCCTGTACTCCCTGTTCACGACTCCAACACCAAGTCAGAGACCTGGCAGTGTGGTGCCAGAACAAACAACCTCTCCCTCAATGTCAGCAAGACAAAGGAGCTGATGGTGGACTACAGGAAATGGAGGGCAGAGCACGCCCCATTTACATGGACAGGGCTGTAGTGGAGCAGGTTGAGCATATTCCTCTGTGTCCACATCACTGAGGACTTTTCATGGTCCACACACACAAACACAGTCGTGAAGAGGGCATGACAACATCTCTTCCCTTCAGGAGGCTGAAAAGATTTGGCATTGGCCCATATAGATCCTCAAAAAGGTTATACACCATTGAGAGCATCTTAACTGGCTGCATCACTGATTGGTACGGCAACTGCTTGGCATCCAACCGCAAGTCGCTACAGAGGGTAGTGCGTTTGGCCCAGTACATCACTGGGGCCGTGCTCCCTGCCATCCAGGACCTCTATACCAGGCGGTGCAGAGGATTGTCCAAAAAATGGTCAGACTCCAGCCACCCTAGTCATAGACTGTTCTCTCTGCTACAGCACGGCACCGATGCACCAAGTCTAGGATCAAAAGGCTTCTTAACAGCTTCTACTCCCAAGCCATAAGACTGCTGAACAGCTAATCAAATAGCCACCCGAACTATTTACATTGACCCCCACATTGCTACCCGCTGTCTATCTATGCATTGTCACTTTGCCCCTACCTACATGTACAATTTACCTAAACTACCCTGTACCCCTACACATTGACTCAGTACCGGTACCCCCTGTATATAGCTTGTTATTGTTACTTGACTCTTTCTTGAACTGTATTGTTGGTTAAGGGCTTGTAAGGTCTTCACCGGGTGTATTCGGCGCATGTGACAAAAAGTTTGATTTGAGTACCCAGCCTATCTGCACTAACTCTTTAGATTCATCACATAGGCTGCTGTTACTGTTTATTATCTATCCATGTCCCCCTGCACATCGACTCAGTATTTGTACCCAGTGTATGTATGTAGTGAAGGGCCCATAAGCACATCGTTATTTTGAATGGGGCAGGGCAGCAGCAAGTCAGGAAGTTTGAACTAGCGTTTTCACATTGGGCATGCTAACTAACGTAAAAACACAACTTGTAAATTACATTTTATACATTACAATACATTATACATTACATACACTATTTATACATTACAATACATTACACATTACAATACATTATACATTACATACACTATTTATACATTACAATAAAGTAAAGTATCCAAAATCTCAATTTCCACCACATTTTGGCTTGTTAGGTTAAAGCTGACCTAAAGATATTATACCATATGAATAAATCTGACCTAAAGATATTACACCATATGAATAAATCTGACCTAAAGATATTATACCATATGAATAAATCTGACCTAAAGATATTATACCATATGAATAAATCTGACCTAAAGATATTATACCATATGTATAAAGCTGACCTAAAGATATTACACCATATGTATAAAGCTGACCTAAAGATATTACACCATATGTATAAAGCTGACCTAAATATATTATACCGTATGAATAAAGCTGACACCAGAGACTTCACACCATATGTATAAAGCTGACCTAAAGATATTACACCATATGTATAAAGCTGACCTAAAGATATTACACCATATGTATAAAGCTGACCTAAAGATATTACACCATATGTATAAAGCTGACCTAAAGATATTACACCATATGAATAAAGCTGACCTAAAGATATTACACCATATGTATAAAGCTGACCTAAATATATTACACCATATGTATAAAGCTGACCTAAAGATATTACACCATATGTATAAAGCTGACCTAAAGATATTACACCATATGTATAAAGCTGACACCAGAGACTTCACACCATATGAATAAAGCTGACACCAGAGACTTCACACCATATGAATAAAGCTGACACCAGAGACTTCACACCATATGAATAAAGCTGACACCAGACTTCACACCATATGAATAAAGCTGACACCAGAGACTTCACACCATATGAATAAAGCTGACACCAGAGACTTCACACCATATGAATAAAGCTGACCTAAAGATATTACACCATATGTATAAAGCTGACACCAGAGACTTCACACCATATGAATAAAGCTGACACCAGAGACTTCACACCATATGAATAAAGCTGACCTAAAGATATTACACCATATGTATAAAGCTGACCTAAAGATATTACACCATATGTATAAAGCTGACACCAGAGACTTCACACCATATGAATAAAGCTGACACCAGAGACTTCACACCATATGAATAAAGCTGACCTAAAGATATTACACCATATGTATAAAGCTGACCTAAAGATATTACACCATATGTATAAAGCTGACCTAAAGATATTACACCATATGTATAAAGCTGACCTAAAGATATTACACCATATGAATAAAGCTGACACCAGAGACTTCACACCATATGTATAAAGCTGACACCAGAGACTTCACACCATATGAATAAAGCTGACACCAGAGACTTCACACCATATGAATAAAGCTGACACCAGAGACTTCACACCATATGAATAAAGCTGACACCAGAGACTTCACACCATATGAATAAAGCTGACACCAGAGACTTCACACCATATGAATAAAGCTGACACCAGAGACTTCACACCATATGAATAAAGCTGACACCAGAGACTTCACACCATATGTATAAAGCTGACACCAGACTTCACACCATATGTATAAAGCTGACACCAGAGACTTCACACCATATGTATAAAGCTGACACCAGAGACTTCACACCATATGTATAAAGCTGACACCAGAGACTTCACACCATATGTATAAAGCTGACACCAGAGACTTCACACCACATGAATAAAGCTGACACCAGAGACTTCACAGCTGGAGCAGTAGAACGTACCTTGCCGCTACAAACGCCCCCAGGATCATAGTAAATACTGTTAGCTGGACAGGCCTGGAGAATGTCTTCCTGAAGGGTTCAAGAGTAAAAGGTTAGAGACTAATAAGTACAGGCCTTCAGACAGCATTCATACCTCTTCATTTATTCCACGCTGTGTTTCAGCCTGAATTCTAAATGGATTCAATAGATTTCCTCACCTTTCAAAACACAATAATCTATTATGACAAAGTTTAAATTTGTATTTAGACATTTTGGCAAATTTAAATGAAAATGAAATTCAGAAATATCTCATTTCCATAAGTATTCATAAATTTGGCAGTGATTACAGTTAGCTTTGCACACCAATATTTGCACATTATTATTTTAAAAAATTCTTCAAGCTCTGTCAAGTTGGTTGTTGATCATTGCTAGACAGACATTTTCAAGTCTTGACAGATTATCCAGCCAATTTACACTGAACTAAAATAAAAACGCAACATATAGTGGGGAGAACAAGTATTTGATACACTGCCGATTTTGCAGGTTTTCCTACTTACAAAGCATGTAGAGGTCTGTAATTTTTATCATAGGTACACTTCAACTGTGAGAGACGGAATCTAAAACAAAAATCCAGAAAATCACATTGTATGATTTTTATATAATGAAATTGCATTTTATTGCATGACATAAGTATTTGATCACCTACCAACCAGTAAGAATTCCGGCTCTCACAGACCTGTTAGTTTTTCTTTAAGAAGCCCTCCTGTTCTCCACTCATTACCACTCATTAGTAAAAAAATGCATATCAGTCAATTTAAATAAATGAGGCCCTAAACTATGGATTTCACATGACTGGGAATACAGATATGCTTCGGTTGGTCACAGATACCTTAAAAACAGTAGGGCCATGGATCAGAAAACCAGTCAGTATCTGGTGTGACACCATTTATCTCATTCAGCGCTACGTCTCCTTCACATAGAGTTGATCAGGTTGTGGAATGTTGTCCTACTCCTTTTCAATGGCTGTGTGAAGTTATTGGATATTGGCAGGAACTGGAACCTGCTGTCGTACACGTTGATCCAGAGCATCCCAAACATGCTCAATGGGTGACATGTTTGGTCAGTATGCAGGTCATGGAAGAACTGGGACATTTTCAGCTTCCAGGAATTGTGTACAGATCCTTGCGACATGGGGCCATAAATTATCATTCTGAAACATGAGGTGATGGCGGTGGACGAATGGCACTGAAATGGGCCTCAATCTCATCAAGGTACACTACATAACCAAAAGTATCTGGACACATGCTTGTCAAACATCTCATTCCAAAATCATGTCAGGGACTTGTGCAGGCCAGTTAAGTTCTTCCACACCGATCGACAAACAATTTCTGAATGTACCTCGCTTTGTGCATGGGGGCATTGTCATGCTGAAAAAGGAAAGGGCCTTGTGTGCGGCTGCTCGGCCATGGAAACCCATTTCATGAAGCTCCCGAGGCAATTCAGAGGCAATTTTTATCTTGGCGAAGTGGAAATGCTCACTAACAGTGATGTAAACAAATGTATGCACAACATTTTAGAAAAATAAGCTTTTTGTTCTTATTTCAGCTCATGAAAATTGAGACTAACACATTACATGTTACGTTTATATTTTTGTTCAGTAGAAGTCAAAACTGTAACTAGGCCACTAAAGAACATTCAATGTCGTCTTGGTCAGCAACTCCAGTGTATATTTGGCCTTGTGTTTTAGGTTATTGTCCTGCTGAAAGGTGAATTGGAAAGCAGTATCAGCTCAAAGATACAGTTGAAGTCGGAAGTATTTCAAGGCCTACCTTCAAACTCTGTGCCTCTTTCCTTGACATCATGGGGAAAATAAATTCAAAAGAAATCAGCTAAGACCTCAGAAAAAAATTGTAGACCTCTACAAGTTCATCCTTGGGAGAACCTGGTTCATCCTTAGGAGCAATTTCCAAATGCCTGAAGGTACCAAGTACAAACAATAGTACGCAAGTATAAACACCATGGGACCACGCAGCCGTCTTACCGCTCAGGAAAGAGACGCGTTCTGTCTCCTAGAGATGAACGTACTTTGGTGTGAAAAGTGCAAATCAATTCCAGAACAACAGCAAAGGACCTTGTAAAGATGCTGGAGGAAACAGGCACAAAAGTATCTATATCCACAGTAAAACAAGTCCTATATCGACATAACCTGAAAGGCCGCTCAGCAAGGAAGAAGCCACTGCTCCAAAACTGCCATAAAAAAGCCAGACCACAGTTTGCAACTGCACATGGGGACAAAGATCATACTTTTTGGAGGAATGTACTCTGGTCTGATGAAACAAAAATAGAACTGTTTGGCCATAATGACCATCGTTATGTTTGGAGGAAAAAGGGGAGGCTTGCAAGCCGAAGAACAACATTTGTGGGCAGAACTGAGAAAGCGTGTGCCAGCAAGGAGGCCTACAAACCTGACTCAGTTACACCAGTTCTGTCAGGAGGAATGGGCCAAAATTCACCCAACTTATTGTGGAAGGTTACCCAAAATGTTTGACCCAAGTTAAACAATTTAAAGTCAATGCTACCAAATACTAATTGAGTGTATGTAAACTTCTGATCCACTGGGAATGTGATGAAAGAAATAAAAGCTGAAATAAATAATTCTCTCTACTATTATTCTGACATTTCACATTCTTAAAATAAAGTGGAGATCCTAACTGACCTAAGACAGGGAATTTTACTAGGATTAAATGTCAGGAATTGTGAAAAACTGAGTATGTATTTGGCTAAGGTGTATGTAAACTTCCGACTTCAACTGTAAATATCGCTATCATGTCTACCTCTGATAAGCCTTGCAGTAAAGCAGTAAAAACTATCAAGAATCCCGGAAAAGCACAAAAATAGCCCACATTAACATATCATTTTACAGTTACGTCATCCAGAGCGACTTACATTTATTTTCATACTAGTCCCCCGTGGGAATCAATCCCACAACCCTGGCGTTGCATGCGCCATGCTCTACCAACTGAGCTACACAGGACTAATATATGTAGCTTGAGAAACAAGGTTCATGAAATCAATAACTTGCTAGCAACAAAAAGCATTCATATACTGGGTATCTCTAAAACTCACTTAAGACAATACCTTTGATGATACAGTGGTAGCAATGGTAATGGTAATGGTAATGGTAGCAACACAACATGACAACAACATGGTAGCAACACAACATGGTAGCAACACAACATGACAACAACATTGTAGCAACACAACATGGCAGCAACACATGACAACACATCATGGTAGCAACACAGCATGGTAGCAACACAACATGACATCATGGTAGCAACACAGCATGGTAGCAACACAACATGACATCATGGTAGCAACACAACATGACATCATGGTAGCAACACAACATGACAACAACATTGTAGCAACACAACATGGCAGCAACACATGACAACACAGCATGGTAGCGACAACATGGTAGCAACACAGCATGGTAGCAACGTAACATAACAACATGGTAGCAACACAACATGGTAGCAACGTAACATAACAACATGGTAGCAACACAACATGGTAGCAACGTAACATGACAACATGGTAGCAACACAACATGGTAGCAACGTAACATAACAACATGGTAGCAACACAACATGGTAGCAACACAACATAACAACATGGTAGCAACACAACATGGTAGCAACGTAACATGAAAACACATGTGAAATTAAATTTCCCCCCCGGGGGATCAATAAAGTACCTATCTATCTATCATGGTAGCAACGTAACATGACAACAACATGGTAGCAACACAACATGACAACAACATGGTAGCAACACAACATGACAACAACATGGTAGCAACACAACATGACAACAACATGGTAGCAACACAACATGACAACAACATGGTAGCAACACAACATGACAACAACATGGTAGCAACACAACATGACAACAACATGGTAGCAACACAACATGACAACAACATGGTAGCAACACAACATGACAACAACATGGTAGCAACACAACATGACAACATGGTAGCAACACAACATGGCAGCAACACATGACAACACAGCATGGTAGCAACGTAACATGACAACAACATGGTAGCAACACAACATGGTAGCAGCACAAAACATGGTACAAACATTATTGGACACAGACAACAGCACAAAGGGCAAGAAGGTAGAGATGACAATACATCACACAAAGCAGACACAACTGTCAGTAAGAGTGTCCATGATTGAGTCTTTGAATGAAGAGATTGAGATAAAACTGTCCAGTTTGAGTGTTTGTTGCAGCTCGTTCCAGTCGCTAGCTGCAGGGAACTGAAAAGACGAGCGACCCAGGGATGTGTGTGATTTGGGGACCTTTAACAGAATGTGACTGGCAGAACGGGTGTTGTATGTGGAGGATGAGGGCTGCAGTAGAAATCTCAGATAGGGGGGAGTGAGGCCTAAGAGGGTTTTATAAATAAGCATCAACCAGTGGGTCTTGTGACGGGTATACAGAGATGACCAGTTTACAGAGGAGTATAGAGTGCAGTGATGTGTCCTATAAGGAGCATTGGTGGCAAATCTGATGGCCGAATGGTGAAGAACATCTAGCCGCTGGAGAACACCCTTACCTGCCGATCTATAAATGATGTCTCCGTAATCTAGCATGGGTAGGATGGTCATCTGAATCAGGGTTAGTTTGGCAGCTGGGGTGAAAGAGGAGTGATTACGATAGAGGAAATCAAGTCTAGATTTAACTTTAGCCTGCAGCTTTGATATGTGCTGAGAGAAGGACAGTGTAAATAGATAAAGAAATGTCCCCTCTGGGATCAATAAAGTGTCATTTAACCAGGCAAGTCAGTTAAGAACAAATTCTTATTTACAATGACAACCAACCTACAGGGTCAGCCCCTGGAGCAAATTAGGGTTAAGTGCCTTGCTCAAGGACACAGACAGGTTTTCACCTTGTCGGCTCGGGGATTCGATCCAGCAACCTTTCGGTTACTGGCCCAAAGGCATTGCATAGTATGAGTGAATGACTGAATATGTACACTATACATTGTTATAGAATGTTCGGTGGAAAGAAATATACAATTATTGCAAGTTGATATAAATAAATATTTGCATGGTTAACTATACTATACAGGTCGATGGCAGAGAAAGATACTTAAATAGCTAAATGTGGTTATGATATAAGTTAAGGTAAAAATAGTTTACTTAATATACTGTCTGGTTAAATGAACAGGTATGTGAATATTTGCATGGTTATATTAACTGTACAGGTAAATGACAGGAAGAGATACTTAAATAGCTAAATGTGTGTATGATATAATTTAGGGTAATAATAATCTTAAAATACAGTCCTTAGTGCGCAGGTTTTCAATATACTATAAGCAATGAAAAAATAAAATAAAAACACTCCCAAGTACTTGATGTGACTACCTCAAGCTCTAAACCCTCAAGAGTTAGTAATCACACCTGTGGGGATTGTGTTGAAGTAATATGGCTACAGGTTCATCTGCCTCAACTAAAAGCCCATTTTTGTGGGAAGCTGCTATAGGCCAAGTGGTAACAGTCAGTATCTCGATAATGTGTGAAATGCTTGATAATGTACAGAAAAGTTTGGACACTTATTACTGTAGAATAATAGTAAAGACATCAAAACTTTGAAATAACACATATGGAATCATGTAGTAACCAAAGAAATGTTAAACAAATCAAAATATATTTTATATTTGAGATTCTTCAAAGTTGCCATCCTTTGCCTTGACAGCTTTGCACACTAGGCATTCTCTCAACCAGCTTCATGAGGTAGTCACATGGAATGCATTTCAATTAACAGGTGTGCCTTGTTAAAAGTTAATTTGTGGAATTTCTTTCCTTCTTAATGCATTTGAGCCAATCAGTTGTGTTGTAACAAGGTAGGGCTGGTATACAGAAGATAACCCTATTTGGTAAAAGACCAAGTCCATATTATGATAAGAACAGATCAAATAAGCAAAGAGAAACGACAGTCACTACTTTAAGACATGAAGTTCAGTCAATACAGAACATTTCAAGAACTTTTAAAGTTTCTTCAAGTGCAGTCACGAAAACCATCAAGCGCTATGATGAAACTGTCTCTCATGAGGACCAGGAAAGGAAGACCCAGAGTTACCTCTGCTGCAGAGGATAAGTTCATTAGAGTTACCAGACTCAGATTGCAGCCCAAATAAATGCTTCAGAGTTCAAGTAACAGACACATCAACATCAACTGTTCAGAGGAGACTGTGTGAATCAGGTCTTCATGGTTGAATTGCTGCAACGAAACCACTACTAAAAGGACACCAATAAGAAGAACTTGATTGGGCCAAGAAACACCAACAATGGACATTAGACCGGTGGAAATCTGTCATTTTGATCTGATGAGTCCAAATTGGAGATTATTGCTTCCAACCGCCATGTCTTTATGAGACGCGATGTGGGTGAACGGATGATCTCTGCATGTGTATTTCCCACCGTAAAGCATGGAGGAGGAGATGTTATGGTGTGGGGGTGCTTTGCTAGTGACACTGATTTATTTAGAATTCAAAAAGGCACACTTAACCAGCATGGCTACCACAACATTATGCAAAGATACGCCATCCCATCTGGTTTGGGCTTAGTGGGACTACTTTGTTTTTCAACAGGACAATGACCCAACACCTCCAGGCTGTGTAAGGACTATTTGACCAAGAAGGAGAGTGATGGAGTGCTGCATCAGATAACCTGACCTCCACAATCACCAGACCTCAATCCAATTGAGATGGTTTGGGATGAGTTGGACCGCAGAGTGAAGGAAAATCAGCCAACAAGTGCTCAGCATATGTGGAAACTCCTTCAAGACTGTTGGAAAAGCATTCCAGGTGAAACTGGTTGAGAGAATGCCAAGAGTGTGCAAAGCTGTTATCAAGGCAAAGGGTGGATACTTTGAAGAATCTCATATATAAAATATTTTAATTTGTTTAATAAAAAAAATATTACCAAATGATTGATTACCACATGTGTTGTTTCATAGTTGATGTTTTCACTATTATTCTACAATGTAGAAAATAGTAAAAATAAAGAAAAAGCAGGTTTCCAAACTTTTGACTGTATATTATGCATTTTATTTGTTGTTTCCTGTTTGGACAGCAGGACGAGTAGCCACGGCCTCTGCAGATAATAAACACTGAACCAGGTTTTCCTCTAGGATTTTGCCTGTGCTTAACTCTAGTTCTTGCCATGACAAGCATACCCATAACATGATGCAGCCACCACTATGCTTGAACATATGGAGAGTGGTACTCAGTGAGGTGTTGTTGGATTTGACCCAAATATAATGCTTTGTATTCAGGACATAAAGTTAATTTCTTTGCCACATTTTTACTTAAGTGCCTTATTGTCGACAGGATGCATGTTTTTTATTCTGTACAGGCTTCCTTCTTTTCACTCTGTGATTTAGGTTAGTATTGTGGAGTAACTACAATGTTGTTGATCCATCAGTTCTCTCCTATCACAGCCATAAAAATCTTGAACTGTTTTAAAAAGTCACCATTGGCCTCATGTTGAAATCCCTGAGCGGTTTCCTTCCTCTCCGGCAACCTGTATCTTTGTAGTGACTGGGTGTATTGATAGCCCATCCAAAGTGTGATTAATAACTTCACCATGATCAAAGGGATATTCAATGCCGGCTTTATTTTACCATCTACCAATAGGTGCCCTTCTTTGCAAGGCATTGTAAAACCTCCCTGGTCTTTGTGGTTGAATCTGTGTGAAATTCACTGCTCGACTGAGGGACCTTACAGATAATTGTATGTGTGGGGTACAGAGATGAGGTAGTCATTAAAAAATTAAACAATTACTGAGTCCATGTAACTTATTTTGTGACTTGTTAAACACATTTTTACTCCTGAACTGATTTAGGCTTGTTATAACAAAGGGGTTGAATACTTATTTACTTAAGACATTTCATACTTTCATTTTTTATTAATTTGTAAACATTGACATTATCGGGTATTGTGTGTAGGCCAGTGACAAAAAAATCTCAATTTAAACCATTTTAAATCCAGGCTGTAAGAAAACAAAATGTGGAAAAAGTAAATGGGTGAATACTTGGTGAAGGCACCATTTTATTACAGACTGGTCATTTACAGTCGTGGCCAAAAGTTTTGAGAATGACTCAAGTATTGGTCTCCACAAAGTTTGCTGCCTCAGTGTTGATGATGGCAATTTGCATATACTCCAGAATGTCATGAAGAGTGATCAGATGAATTGCAATTAATTGCATGAAAATTAACTTAATCCCCCAAAAACATTTCCACTGCATTTCAGCCCTGCCACAAAAGGACCAGCTGCCATCATGTCAGTGATTGTCTCATTAACACAGGTGAGAGTGTTGACGAGGACAAGGCTGGAGATCACTCTGTCATGCTGATTGAGTCAGAATAACAGTCTGGAAGCTTTAAAAGGAGGGTGGTGCTTGAAATCATTGTTCTTCCTCTGTTAACCATGGTTACCTGCAAGGAAACACGTGCCGTCATCATTGCTTTGCACAAAAAGGGCTTCACAGGCAAGGATATTGCTGCTCGTAAGATTGCACCTAAATCAACCATTTATCAGATCATCAAGAACTTCAAGGAGAGAGGTTCAATTGTTGTGAAGAAAGCGTCAGGGCGCCCAAGAAAGTCCAGCAAGTGCCAGGACCGTCTCCTAAAGTTGATTCAGCTACGGGATCGGGGCACCACCAGTGCAGAGCTTGCTCAGGAATGGCAGCAGGCAGATGTGAGTGCATCTGCACGCACAGTGAGGCGAAGACTTTTGGAGGATGGCCTGGTGTCAAGAAGGGCAGCAAAGAAGCCACTTCTTTCCAGGAAAAACATCAGGGACAGACTGATATTCTGCAAAAGGTAAAGGGATTGGACTGCTGAGGACTGGGGTAGAGTCATTTTCTCTGATGAATCCCCTTCCCGATTGTTTGGGCCATCTGGAAAACACCTTGTCCAGAGAAGACAAGGTGAGCGCTACCATCAGTCCTGTGTCATGCCAACAGTAAAGCATCCTCAGACCATTCATGTGTGGGGTTGCTTCTCAGCCAAGGGAGTGGGCTCACTCACAATTTTGCCTAAGAACACAGCCATGAATAAAGAATGGTACCAACACATCCACCGAGAGCAACTTCTCCCAACCATCCAAGAACAGTTTGGTGACGACCAATGCCTTTTCCAGCTTGATGGAGCACCTTGCCATAAGGCAAAAGTGATAACTAAGTGTGTCGGGGAACAAAACATCAACATTTTGGGTCCATGGCCTGGAAACTCCCCAGACCTTAATCCCATTGAGAACTTGTGGTCGATCCTCAAGAGGCGGGTGGACAAACAAAAACCCACAACTTCTGACAAACTCCAAGCATTGATTATGCAAGAATGGCCTGCCATCAGTCAGGATGTGGCCCAGAAGTTAATTGACAGCATGCCAGGGCGGATTGCAGAGGTCTTGAAAAAGAAGTGTCAACACTGCAAATATTGACTCTGCATAAACTGAATGTCATTGTCAATGAAAGCCTTTGACACTTATGGAATACTTGTAATTCTACTTCAGTGTTACCATAGTAACTACTGACATAAAGATCTAAGAACACTGAAGCAGAAAACTTTGTGGAGACCAATACTTGTGTCATTCAAGACTTTTGGCCACAACTGTAGAGGTGAATCTTAACTGCCACTTCAATAAAAATGTTCCCTTGACAATGACAACGCATGACTACAGGAAGATCCTGTAGTAGAAGTTAGGATTCATAAAACAAAGCTTTAACCTACAGTTTTCCAATATTCAAACAAAATGAATATATTTAAATAATAATAAATTGTAAATCATACTTGAGCAGCATAACTTCAGCCATCATGGTGAAGAGGATGGAGAACCTCCTGAGGACTGTGAACATCGGCAGGCTGGGAGAGAGAACAATATCATCATCATCATCATTACCACTTAACCCTTACCAGACTGGGAGTGGAAGACATAAGAACAATATCATCATCATCATCATCATCATCATCATCATCATCATCAAGCCCCTACCCCCAAAACAAAGGTTACGTATGTAACCACGGTTATGTGAGCTATATGGATCACTCCAATATATTGATATCACTCCGCGGCGGAGGGATACATCTGAGGTGAGGATTTACAGAGACTGTTTTATTTATTTATTTCACCTTTATTTAACCAGGTAGGTCAGTTGAGAACAAGTTCTCATTTACAACTGTGACCTGGCCAAGACAAAGCAAGGCAGTGCTACAAAAACAACACAGAGTTACACAGTAAACAAACAGTCAAAAACACAATAGAAAATCTATATACAGAGTGCAAATGTAGTGCAAAATGCAGTAAGGTTAGTAATGTTCACATGCCTGTCTGACAGAACCTTCAGGAGTGAAGGGTTGGGGTGGAGAGATATACTCCTCCTACTGGGTCCATCCGGTACCACTCAGAAATTACGGAAAAAGCATGGAGCTCACCCCCCCTCTTCATGGAAGTAATTGCAACCAAGAAAGCCACCTTCATATAGAGGTGTTTCAGGAAGGCAGACTCCAACGGTTCGAAAGGCAGCTTTGCCAAAGCTGCCAAGACCACATCCAGATCCCTGCTCGCCATTGAGCAGGTCCTAGCTGGACGTAGGCGATGAACCCCCCTCATAAACCTGGCGACCAAGGGATGGCGCCACACTGGCCTGTCCATTCACCCCACATGGCAGGCAGATAAAGCAGCCAAATACCCTCTCAGTGTAGAGGCTGCCAAGCCCTCATCCAAGCGAGACTGTAGGTATTGGAGGACATACTGCACCCCGCATGACTCAGGCACAACCTCAATAGCAGTGCACCAAGTGCAGAACAACCGCCAGCGCAACTGGTATGCCGCGGTTATATCCGGTGCCCTTGCGTTCTGCATGGTCTTCATTACACCCTCCTGTAGTCCTAACATGGACCATTGGTGCCGTTCAGCAGACAAGCCCACAGACTGAGGCGGCGCGGTCTCGGATGCCACAGAGTTCCCCCGGCCTGAGACAGGTCGGGTCTCAGAGACAGTTGCCAAGGTGTCCCAGACAACAGGGACAGGAGAAGGCTGAACCAGGGTTGTCTGGGCCAGTATGGGGCCACCTACTGCAGGGAGGCAAACAGGTCCACCTGCGCCCTCCCGAACTTGGGCCACATGTGCTGCACCACCTGGGGATGTAGGCTCCAGTCCCAAGGTGGCGGGCCCTCCCTCGAGAGCATATCCGCTGCCACATTCAGGATGCCAGGTACGTATGCTGCATGTAGAGATGCTAGACGTCCCTGA
>CM042393.1:87500-265000 GCA_023634145.1 Thymallus thymallus
CAGTTTGTGAATAGCCTGAGTAGAATGAACGGCTGTCTGTTACTGCAGCTAGTTAACCCTCAGCTAGCTAACCCTCAACTAGCTAACCCTCAGCTAGCTAACCCTCAGCTAGCTAACCCTCAGCTAGCTAACCCTCAACTAGCTAACCCTCAACTAGCTAACCCTCAGCTAGCTAACCCTCAACTAGCTAACCCTCAGCTAGCTAACCCTCAGCTAGCTAACCCTCAGCTAGCTAACCCTCAGCTAGCTAACCCTCAACTAGTTAACCCTCAGCTAGCTAACCCTCAGCTAGCTAACCCTCAACTAGCTAACCCTCAACTAGCTAACCCTCAACGGAAACCAGACAAACCTGTAGTTTGTGAGGATGCTCTTGTTTACCACGACGATGAGGAAGGAGCTGAGACCGTAAAACACCGCGGCGAACAGCTTCACGAACACGGTGAGAGATTTGTCCGCCATCCCCGACACTCATCCCTCTCTGGCGTGCTCCAAACGGGATCCTCCGGACGTCCCATCCGTCCAAGTTAAAACGTAAACCGTTTAACGGTAGACTCAACCAAATGACGCTGCCACGAGATGTTCGAGATAATCAAAACGAGTGCAGACTGATCTACAAATCACCTTGCATCATAAATAATTCTTTATTATTTGTAGATCAGTCTGTCACAATTAACCATGATACATAACGGTTTGGATTATTTCTTACACGGCCAGTATCTGCGCATGTGCGCGCCTCAACACTATGGCATCTATGTTATATCGCTGAGTCTACCTTTAAAGTGGAGTTACAGTTAGGTCGAGTTACAGTTAGGGTTAGGTCGAGTTACAGTTAGGGTTAGGTCGAGTTACAGTTAGGTCGAGTTACAGTTAGGTCGAGTTACAGTTAGGGTTAGGTCGAGTTACAGTTAGGGTTAGGTCGAGTTACAGTTAGGTTGAGTTACAGTTAGGTTTAGGTCGAGTTACAGTTAGGTCGAGTTACAGTTAGGTCGAGTTACAGTTAGGTTTAGGTCGAGTTACAGTTAGGTCGAGTCACAGTTAGGTCGAGTTACAGTTAGGGTTAGGTCGAGTTACAGTTAGGTCGAGTTACAGTTAGGTCGAGTTACAGTTAGGTTTAGGCGAGTTACAGTTAGGTCGAGTTACAGTTAGGTCGAGTTACAGTTAGGTTTAGGTCGAGTTACAGTTAGGTCGAGTTACAGTTAGGTCGAGTTACAGTTAGGTGTAGGTCGAGTTACAGTTAGGTCGAGTTACAGTTAGGTCGAGTTACAGTTAGGGTTAGGTCGAGTTACAGTTAGGGTTAGGTCGAGTTACAGTTAGGTTGAGTTACAGTTAGGTTTAGGTCGAGTTACAGTTAGGTCGAGTTACAGTTAGGTCGAGTTACAGTTAGGTTTAGGTCGAGTTACAGTTAGGTCGAGTCACAGTTAGGTCGAGTTACAGTTAGGGTTAGGTCGAGTTACAGTTAGGTCGAGTTACAGTTAGGTCGAGTTACAGTTAGGTTTAGGCGAGTTACAGTTAGGTCGAGTTACAGTTAGGTCGAGTTACAGTTAGGTTTAGGTCGAGTTACAGTTAGGTCGAGTTACAGTTAGGTCGAGTTACAGTTAGGTGTAGGTCGAGTTACAGTTAGGTCGAGTTACAGTTAGGTCGAGTTACAGTTAGGTCGAGTTACAGTTAGGTTTAGGTCGAGTTACAGTTAGGTCGAGTTACAGTTAGGTCGAGTTACAGTTAGGTCGAGTTACAGTTAGGTTTAGGTCGAGTTACAGTTAGGTCGAGTTACAGTTAGGTCGAGTTACAGTTAGGGTTAGTTCGAGTTACAGTTAGGTCGAGTTACAGTTAGGTCGAGTTACAGTTAGGTTTAGGTCGAGTTACAGTTAGGTTTAGGTCGAGTTACAGTTAGGTCGAGTTACAGTTAGGTTTAGGTCGAGTTACAGTTAGGTCGAGTCACAGTTAGGTCGAGTTACAGTTAGGTTGAGTTACAGTTAGGTTTAGGTCGAGTTACAGTTAGGGTTAGGTCGAGTTACAGTTAGGTCGAGTTACAGTTAGGTTTAGGTCGAGTTACAGTTAGGTCGAGTTACAGTTAGGTCGAGTTACAGTTAGGTTTAGGTCGAGTTACAGTTAGGTCGAGTCACAGTTAGGTCGAGTTACAGTTAGGTTGAGTTACAGTTAGGGTTAGGTCGAGTTACAGTTAGGTCGAGTTACAGTTAGGGTTTAGGGTATGTACGTATCAAGGATCCCAGATAGCTCTAACGATACTCCTCTCTCAGCCATCGCTTGCTTGGCCTTCGTCAGAGAGGAAGAGGAAGAGAGAGGCCCAACTCGGCGCAAAATCTGTCTCCCTCCAGCAGGTGGGGTTTTCCGTTGTTTCGCCCAACAAGCAAGGAGTTTTTGTATGGAGGTCCGTGAGTCTTGAATGTGGTCAACAAAACAATTAATGGCTTATTTGCTACGTGAGGTTTATTTGATCGCATTGATGTTTCTTAATGCTTGTTACTAGGGTACTGCTATAACTAGGACACGTGACATCCCGGCAACATTGAGAAAATAACCTTTATTTCGGAGATGTCTCGAGATGGCTATGAATATTCATGGTATTAGGCTAGTGACATAGCATCTCTCGCTCTTGAATACAGGCGGTTGAAGTCAACAACTCATCAAATATTAAAAAATCAGATTACAATAATGAGCTGTATCCACCAATCCAAAAGATAGGCGGGAGTTAGACACACTGCCGTGCTGTTTTGTGGATAACGACTCACATTGTTAGGGCGGAGAGACATATCTTGTTACTATATCCATAATCTTTGCCTGCGTACACGCTGAAGGGTTACAACTTCCGCAAGGTTGTGTCGTCATCAGTATCTCTGGCGGAGTCAAATGGTTATGTCTCTATCTAGTGGAAAGTGTATGCATCGTTTGAGAAATAGATTAAATAAACAGACATGTCATCAAAAATGTATTGTAAAAACATGTAACGTAATTTCTATGTTATAGAATATATAGCTAGCAAGATAACATATAGTCCTACTCTCCATTCCTGGTAAGAGAACATTCTCTGCTGTAGGGATGCTGATAGCCTGCTGAGGGTTGAAGGAGAAGTTGGGTCTCAGTGTTTTTTTTTTATTATTTTTTTTTAACCTTTATTTTTACTAGGCAAGTCAGTTAAGAACAAATTCTTATTTACAACGACGGCCTAGGAATAGTGGGTTAACTGCCTTGTTCAGGGGCAGAACGACAGATTTTTATCTTGTCAGCTCGGTGATTCGATCAGGCAACCTTTCAGTTACGGGCCCAACACTCTAACCACTCGGCTACCTGCCGCCCCAAGGCAAGCAGGTTTGCGAATGGTTTAAGGCAAGCAGGTTTTCAATGTGTGTTCTGTGGGAGGGGGGGGGGGGGGGCAGCTGGTTGCTATGCATTAGGAGTTGTCCCAGGTCTGAAGCCTTACCCACCCTCCCAGCAGCAGACAGAACCCAGAGGCTCACACTGTGGGTCCCTGCCACACCCTGTTCCTCCTCCCTCTCTTTAAATAGATAGATACTTTATTGATCCCAGAGGATAATTTTTTCTTTATTTATTTTTTTAGGATAGATAGGTACTTTCTCCCTTTCACCTCACCCTTCTCCCATCTCGCCCCTTCTTTCTCTCTCTCGCTCACTCTCTCTCCTCTCCCTCACCATGATGTCTGCCTGCAAGGAGTCAGTGATTCGTACGATAGCAGAGTGAACAGTGGTCCTGCTGGGGTTGGGGCTAGGGTTAAGGTTGGGATTACGGTCTTCCAGGAAGTGGTGTCCAGAGGAGGTGAAGGGCTTGTGTTGGTACGGATCACTGTTGCACACCACAGGGTGTCTCACTGACTATCTGTGAAAACACACAACAAAAAAGTAGGAAATAAACACACAGGACTTACAGAGGCGAATAAGGGCCCTGTCGCGAAGTGGTCGGCCACACAAGCTCACAGAACAGGACCGCCAAGTGCTGAAGCGCATAGCGCGTAAAAATCGTCTGTCCTCGGTTGCAACACTCACTACCGAGTTCCAAACTGCAAAGTCAGCACAAGAACTTAGTCGGGAGCTTAATGAAATGGGTTTCCATGGCAGAGCAGCCGCGCACAAGCCTAAGATCACCATTAGCAATGACAAGCGTCGACTGGAGTGGTATAAAGCTTGCCGCCATTGTACTCTGGAGAATTGGAAACGCGTTCTCTGGAGTGATGTATCACACTTCACCATCTGGCAGTCCAACAGACAAATCTGGGTTTGGTGGATGCCAGGAGAAAGCTACCTGCCCCAATGCATAGTGTGAACTATAAAGTTTGGTGAAGGAGGAATAATGGTCTGGCCTGTTGTTCATGGTTCGGGCTAGAACCTTAGTTCCAGTGAAGGGAAATCTTAACACTACAGGCGACTCCGGGATGCTGGCCTTCTAGATAGATAGATAGATAGATAGATAGATAGATAGATAGATAGATAGATAGATAGATAGATAGATAGATAGATAGATAGATAGATAGATAGATAGATACTTTATTGATCCCCCGGGGGGGAAATTTCATTGTCAAGCAGCTACAACAAAAACACAGGGCAGGTGCAAAATGCCACAACGAAAGTACACAAAAGACAGATACACGGTACATGATACATAGAGCGGCAGTATGAAAAAGTATAGAAATACAAGATATCTGGAGTGCAAAAAAAATAAAAGCTATAAAAAAGACATAGCATAGTATGGGTGGTTGGCTGAATATGTACACTATACATTGGTGGATGTTGGATGGTTAACTATACTATACAGGTCGATGGCAGAGAAATACTTCAGTAGCTAAAAATGCGTATGATATGAGCGAGGGTAATAATAGTTTACTTAATAGACAGACTGGGTAAATGAACAGGTAAGTGAATATTTTGCATGGTTAAATTAGCTGTACAGTTAGGTATACAGTTATATTTACAGATAAGTGAATACTTGCATGGTTACACAAACTGTACAGGTAAATGACAGGAAGAGATACTTTAATAGCTAAATGTGTGTATGATATCATTTGGGGTAATAATAGTAATTCCCTTAAAATACAGTCCTTAGTGCGCAGGGTTTAATTACAGACAACTGCACGTATTGCACATTCGATATACTAAAAGCAATGAGAAAAGGTGCAACTGACAGGATACTAATATGCATTCCTGAGTGAATGCCTACGTAAGTTAGGTCCAAGAATTACTAGCAATATTGCACATGATATGATATAACAACTGTACATGAGTATGTATATACAGACCTGCATGAATAAATAAGTCCTGAGTGAATGAGTGCTGACGGACCAGAGTTACTCACGGATGGATGCATAATTGTTAAACTAGGTCCTAGCACCCCAACAGTTCCAGATCTATGTTGCCGACGGCACGGCACCCCGGTGAGGCATTATATAGTCTAATAGCCGCCGGCAGGAAGGACCTCCTTTTAGTCACAGACCTCCTCCAGTCTGTGACTAAAAGTGCTCCTCTGCGTCATAACCATAGCGTGCAGAAGGTGGGTGACGATGTCCATGATGGCCAGCAGTTTGGCCAGGATTCGTCTCTCCACCACCTCCTCTAGAGTGTCAAGGCTCATCCCCAGGACAGAGCTAGCCTTCCTGATCAGCTTATTTACCCGAGAAGCAGAGCTGACACACAGCTCTGTAGTCGCACAAATTGTGGCCTACCGGTCAGGTAGTCCGTGACCCAGGAGACTAAGGGTGCTTCCACTTTCATCCTCCTCATCTTCTCACCCAGTAGCAGGGGCTGAATGGTATTGAAGGCACTGGAGAAGTCAACAAACATAACCCTCACAGTCCAGGTGAGAGTAGGCCCTCTGCAGAAGGTAGATGAATGCATCATCCACCCCGATGTTGCGCTGGTATGCAAACTGCAGGGGGTCCATTGATGAACACACCATACAACACTCCTTCCGTGGCTCCAACTGCTCTTAAATGCTAGTAAAACTAAATGCATGCTTTTCAATAGAACGCTGCCAGCACCCGCCCACCGGACTATCATCACTACTCTCGACGGGTCTGACTTAGAATATGTGGACTCCTACAAATACCTAGGCGTCTGGTTAGACTGTAAACTCAACTTCCAGACTCACATCAACCATCTCCAATCCAAAATTAAATCCAGAATCGGCTTCCTATTTCGTAACAAAGCCTCCTTCACTCATGCTGCCAAACATGCCCTTGTAAAACTGACTATCCTACCGATCCTTGACTTCGGCGATGTCATTTACAAAATAGCCTCCAACACTCTACTCAGCAAATTGGATGTAGTCTATCACAGTGCCATCCGTTTTATTACCAAAGCCCCATATACTACCCACCACTGTGACCTGTATTCTCTCGTTGGCTGGCCCTCACTACATATTCGTCACCAAACCCACTGGCTCCAGGTCATCTATAAGTCTTTATTAGGTAAATCCCTGCCTTATCTCAGCTCGCTGGTCACCATAGCAACACCCACCCGTAGCATGCGCTCCAGCAGGTATATCTCACTGGTCATCCCCAAAGCCAACACCTCCTTTGGCCGTCATTCCTTCCAGTTCTCTTCTGCCAATGACTGGAACGAATTGCAAAAATCACTGAAGCTAGAGGTTCCTATCTCCCTCACTAACTTTAAGCATCAGCTGTCAAAGCTGCTTATCGATCACTGCACCTGTATACAGCCCTTCTGTAAATAGCCCATCCTACTACCTCATCCCCATATTTATTATTTTTGCTCATTTTGCACTCCAGTATCTTTATTTGCACATCATCATCTGCACATCCTTCATTCCAGTGTTAATGCTAATCTGTAATTTATTTCACCACTATGGCCTATTTATTGTCCTACCTTCCTAATCTTACTACATTTGCACTACATTTGCACTCTGTATATAGATTTTCTATTGTGTTTTTGACTGTATGTTTGTTTATTCTCATGTGTAACTCTGTGTTGTTTTTGTCGCACTGCTTTGCTTTGTCTTGGCCAGGTCACAGTTGTAAATGAGAACTTGTTCTCAACTGGCCTACCTGGTTAAATAAATAAAATAAAATAAAAATAGTTGATACAATGTTTAAAGTTCCTTGCAGACAGGCCATGTGTAGATAATGTGATTTATAGGATATTTATTTTTATCAGGATATTTTCTACCTGCAGGCTGCAATGTTTTCATTTGTTGGCTTTACATAGACTACTTTTACATAGTTTGCAATGGCAATATAAGTTACTTTTAGATTTGTATCATTTTCATTTAGATAGAATTTAGAACCACGTGACAATTTTGAGATAAAGAGTATTATAAATGAAATGAAACTGTTCTACGAAAATGTGCATATGAAAACAATAACTGGCACGCAGATAGGTAGAAATGGTAAGATAAATTGGCATTCCAAATCGAAAAGGTTGCCGACCCCTGGTTTAGCCTTTTACCGGCAACTTCAGGAGCGGAGTGGCAGAATCTGCAAAGGCCAGCAGCAGAGGAGGGTCGGGAACAGGTTGTTTTGTTCTCTGGCTCCCTGTTGAGTAATTTGTGTGTCTTAATTAGTTAATCAAGCATTGTGCTTAAAGCATCAGACAAGCTCAGTACATACAGTATACAGTTGTATGAAAAAGTTTGGGCACCCCAGACAATTTCCATGATTTCCATTTATAAATAATTGGGTGTTTGGATCAGCAATTTCATTTTGATCTATCAAATAACTGATGGACACAGTAATATTTCAGTAGTGAAATGAGGTTTATTGGATTAACAGAAAATGTGCAATATGCATCAAAACGAAATTAGACAGGTGCATAAATTTGGGCAACAGAAAAATCACATCAATATTTAGTAGAGCCTCCTTTTGCTAAAATAACAGCCTCTAGACGCTTCCTATAGCCTCTAATGAGTGTCTGGATTCTGGATGAAGGTATTTTGGACCATTCCTCCTTACAAAACATCTCCAGTTCAGTTCGGTTTGATGGTTGCCGAGCATGGACAGCCCGCTTCAAATCATCCCACAGATTCTCAATGATATTCAGGTCTGGGGACTGGGATGGCCATTCCAGAACATTGTACTTGTTCCTCTGCATAAATGCCCGGGTAGATTTTGAGCAAATAATTAATCTCAAGTATTGACTGTAGACGTTGTTGGTTGGCTAGCAAGTTTGGCAAGTTTGACATTAAACGTTGTTAACTTTTGGGAAAACTGGTCCAGCCACTTGGTAGATAACTATTGTTAGTTCAAATAAAGCAAAATGATGTCCTAATATGAAAGTATAAACCCATCATAGTGATGACGGTGAAGAAATTATGAATTATGTCCCAGGCGGAGGGTTCACAGTTGAACGTGGACGCGCATTGGACAGTCGTTGCACTTTGAAACCCACGCCCACCGTGATGTATAGCACCACCTACCGCAATGTATAGCACCGCCCACTGTGAAGTATAGCACCGCCCACCGTGATTTATAGCACCACCTACCGCGATGTATAGCACCGCCCACTGTGAAGTATAGCACCGCCCACCGTGATTTATAGCACCACCTACCGCGATGTATAGCACCGCCCACTGTGAAGTATAGCACCGCCCACCGTGATTTATAGCACCACCTACCGCGATGTATAGCACCGCCCACTGTGAAGTATAGCACCGCCCACTGTGAAGTATAGCACCACCCACTGTGAAGTATAGCACCGCCCACCGTGATTTATAGCACCACCTACCGCAATGTATAGCACCGCCCACTGTGAAGTATAGCACCGCCCACCGGGCGAAATGGTGTGAACAGAGTGTGTCCCACATGGACACAGGGAGAGTGAAGAGGCCCTTAAAGATGCACTATGCAGAAATCGCTCCCGCCATTTCCTGGTTGCTAAAATTTTAATTGTAATAATTTCAGTTTGTGACAAAACAAGTACCATCTATTGTATTTTTAGCTGTTCAAAGCTGGTGTACAAAACTGAAAGACAAAGAAACGGGAAGCAGAGAAATAGTGCACATAGAACACATCTACCGCTTCTTAGACTTGCTTTCAATGAGTGACTGATCTATAACATACATATCTATGTGAATTTGGTTCAGGTCACCCAAAAAAATTACATATTGCTGCTTTAATAACTTTTTTCAAATTTAGATAGATAGATAGATAGATAGATAGATAGATAGATAGATAGCCGAACTCGATGACGACGCTGCTGGAGTCAGCGTAGTTGAAGTCAGTACCGCCGTCGCAGACACAGGCAGTCCCAGTGATGAAGGTGCAGGTAAATCAGGCACCCGTTCAGCGAAGCTATTCCTAATTTCAATCTGCTCCGAACCTCACAGTCACTCCAGTCCGCTAACCAGCATGCCACTGCCTTCTATTATACTGTTCTGTTATACATTTATTTTCAAATAATTTTTGTTCACTCACATGGCAATCATAAACTGAAATACTGAGGAGGTGGTTACAGTGTGGAATATAGAGGAGGTGGTTACAGTGTGGAATATAGAGGTGGTGGTTACAGTGTGGAATATAGAGGTGGTGGTTACAGTGTGGAATATAGAGGTGGTGGTTACAGTGTGGAATATAGAGGAGGTGGTTACAGTGTGGAATATAGAGGTGGTGGTTACAGTGTGGAATATAGAGGTGGTGGTTACAGTGTGGAATATAGAGGTGGTGGTTACAGTGTGGAATATAGAGGTGGTGGTTACAGTGTGGAATATAGAGGTGGTGGTTACAGTGTGGAATATAGAGGAGGTGGTTACAGTGTGGAATATAGAGGTGGTGGTTACAGTGTGGAATATAGAGGAGGTGGTTACAGTGTGGAATATAGAGGTGGTGGTTACAGTGTGGAATATAGAGGTGGTGGTTACAGTGTGGAATATAGAGGTGGTGGTTACAGTGTGGAATATAGAGGTGGTGGTTACAGTGTGGAATATAGAGGAGGTGGTTACAGTGTGGAATATAGAGGTGGTGGTTACAGTGTGGAATATAGAGGAGGTGGTTACAGTGTGGAATATAGAGGAGGTGGTTACAGTGTGGAATATAGAGGAGGTGGTTACAGTGTGGAATATAGAGGAGGTGGTTACAGTGTGGAATATAGAGGAGGTGGTTACAGTGTGGAATATAGAGGTGGTGGTTACAGTGTGGAATATAGAGGTGGTGGTTACAGTGTGGAATATAGAGGAGGTGGTTACAGTGTGGAATATAGAGGTGGTGGTTACAGTGTGGAATATAGAGGAGAGGGCCCTGGCGGAGCGGTGCCAGGAAAATAACCTCTCACTCAACGTCAACAAAACGAAGGAGCTGTTTGTGGACTTCAGGAAAAATCAGAGGGAGCATCCCCCCTATCCACATCAACCGGACCACAGTGGAGAAGGTGGAAAAGTTCCTTGGCGTACACATCACTGACAAACTGAAATGGTCCACCCACACAGACAGTGTGGTGAAGAAGGAGCAACAGAGCATCTTCAACCTCAGGAGGCTGAAGAAATTTGGCTTGGCCCCTAAGACCCTCACAAACCTTTACAGATGCACAATTGAGAGCATCCTGTCAGGCTGTATCACCGCCTGGTAAGGAAACTGACCCGCCCGCAACCGCAGGGTTCTCCAGAGGGTGGTGCGGTCTGCCCAACGCATCACCGGGGGCAAACTTCCCGCCCTCCTGGACACCTACAGCACCCGATGCCACAGGAAGGCCAAAAAGATAATCAAGGACATGAGCCACGGCCTGTTCACCCCTACAGAAGGCGAGGTCAGTACAGGTGCATCAAAGCTGGGACAGAGACTGAAAAACAGCTTCTATCTCAAGGTCATCAGACTGTTAGCCATCACTAGCCGGCCACCACCCGGTTACTCAACCCTGCACCTTAGAGGCTGCTGCCCTATATAGACATGGAATCACTGGTTACTTTAATAATGTTTACATACTGCTTTACTCATCTCATATGTACAGTGGGGAGAACAAGTATTTGATACACTGCCGATTTGGCCAACAACCTCCTTCCCTCAGTAAGAGCATTGAAGATGGGTCGTGGCTGGGTCTTCCAGCATGACAACGACCCGAAACACACAGCCAGGGCAACTAAGGAGTGGCTCCGTAAGAAGCATCTCAAGATCCTGGAGTGGCCTAGCCAGTCTCCAGACCTGAACCCAATAGAAAATCTTTGGAGGGAGCTGAAAGTCCGTATTGCCCAGCGACAGCCCCGAAACCTGAAGGATCTGGAGAAGGTCTGTATGGAGGAGTGGGCCAAAATCCCTGCTGCAGTGTTTTTTTTAATTTTTTTTATTTCACCTTTATTTAACCAGGTAGGTCAGTTGAGAACAAGTTCTCATTTGCAACTGCGACCTGGCCAAGACAAAGCAAAGCAGTGCGACAAAAAAAAAAAAAAAACACAACAACACAGAGTTACACATTAAACAAACAGTCAAAAACACAATAGAAAATCTATAAACAGAGTGCAAAATGTAGTGCAAAAATGCAGTAAGGTTGGGAGGTAGGACAATAAATAGACTATAGAGTAGAAATAAATTACAGAATTATCATCATTAACACAGGAATGAAGGATGTGCAAATTATGATGTGCAAATAGAGATACTGGAGTGCAAGATTAGTGAAAAATAAACGAAAATAAATATGGGGATGAGGTAGTAGAGTGGGCTATTTACAGAAGGGCTATATACAGGTGCAGTGATCGATAAGCAGCTTTGACAGCTGATGCTTAAAGTTATTGAGGGAGATAGGAACCTCCAGCTTCAATGATTTTTGCAATTCGTTCCAGTCATTGGCAGCAGCGAACTGGAAGGAATGGCGGCCAAAGGAGGTGTTGGCTTTGGGGATGACCAGTGAGATATACCTGCTGGAGCGCATGCTACGGGTGGGTGTTGCTATGGTGACCAGTGAGCTGAGATAGGGGTGTGTGCAAACCTGGTCAAGAACTACAGGAAACGTATGATCTCTGTAATTGCAAACAAAGATTTCTGTACCAAATATTAAGTTCTGCTTTTCTGATGTATCAAATACTTATGTCATGCAATAAAATGCAAATTAATTACTTAAAAATCATACAATGTGATTTTCTGGATTTTTGTTTTAGATTCCGTCTCTCACAGTTGAAGAGTACCTATGATAAAATTACAGACTTCTACATGCTTTGTAAGTAGGAAAACCTGCAAAATTGGCAGTGTATCAAATACTTGTTCTCCCCACTGTATATACTGTATTCTATTCTACTGTATTCTAGTCAATGCCACTCCAACATTGCTCATCCTAATATTTATATATTTCTTAATTGCATTATTTAACTTTTAGATGTGTGTGTATTGTTGTGTATTGTTAGATATTACTGCACTGTTGGATCTAGGAACACAAGCATTTTGCTACACCTAATATCTGCTAAATATGTTTGTGACCAATAAAATGTTATTTGATTTGAAGTGCAAGCTAAATAAAACTGTCTGGCTAGCTAGCTAGATGGTTAGATGACTAGGCAGGCTGAGTACAGTAGCTAGCAATGTCAAATCTAAAAACAGCTTGAAATGATTGATTCCTATTTAACAATATTTTATTATATAAAGACAAATATGGTAAAGTAAGTGTTCTCTTTCCATTTTGTTCAGTCCTCAGAAGCAGTAGGTTAGTCACCGTCAAACATACCGTCCTTTGAGAGCAATTGAGATGAAATGGAACTAGAACTGCCTGCGTCTATGAGGTCAAATAGAGCCAAGCAACCAGTATAGCAACGGACGCTTTGATTCCTTACTTAGGCCGGTCAGAATGTTGCAAGTCTTTTTGCCTTCCCACAAGACCGTTACTATCACTGGAAATTATTTGCCAGATAGCTATTAGGTTTGGCTTTTTAAACCAATAGTGACTAACCAGGGTTGGGATAGTATCAAAGTGGCTTTAATTGAATAGTAGCTGGGAGATTTATATTTGACAGTTTGTGGATGGAACAAATTGCATCTACTTTCAGAATTGCTTGGCAAGCTACTCATAGGTGGGCTGTGGAGGCTCGCTCGCAATCTACCTGTTGGAGACCATGGCTCTGGACCACGCACAATAACCAGGGGACGGGCACAATAACCAGGGGACGGGCACAATAACCAGGGGACGGACACAATAACCAGGGGACGGACACAATAACCAGGGGACGGACACAATAACCAGGGGACACAAGCTGCTTTCATTTGGCAGTTTTTATCAAATACAAAATACACTTTTGTTTCAGGTGTAACTTTAAAAACAATCATTAATTTGAGATGCTTTAAGAGAATTTAACAAGAACACTATGTTCTTGCGTTGCTTTATGGCACAACGGGTCCTTAACTTCAACTCAACAACAGAAGAATGGTTTAGAATAACCAGAACAGAATGGTTTAGAATAACCAGAACAGAATGGTTTAGAATAACCAGAACAGAATGGTTTAGAATAACCAGAACAGAATGGTTTAGAATAACCAGAACAGAATGGTTTAGAATAACCAGAACAGAATGGTTTAGAATAACCAGAACAGAATGGTTTAGAATAACCAGAACAGAATGCTAGAAAAATTATTAAGATCCTGAGAGATCTGAGGAAAGGAAGGCAGGTTCTGTTGTATTATGTTGAGGTTGTTTCAACTAAAATATGTATAAAGCAGTATGGAATACATTGTCCCTCCCTCACCCATAATCTTCACATTTCTACTTCTTATATACAATTTCATTAAAATATTTATTTTCTACAAAAATGTACATTCTTGTGTCTGATATTCATGGTTAAACCCATGTACAGCTGTTTTAACAATGGTCCAACTGACAACATGACGTCCTGAAGGGCCCAATAACAGGTTGGAGGCTGACGGTCTGTGTGTCTGTCAGTCTGACAGGCATTAGATATAACGTCCAGCTGTTTAAGACAATGACCATCTTAAATTGGGGAAAGTCACCTGCTAACACTAGTAACAGATGTGAGGCTAGTGGCGGTCATGGCAACAGGGCAAAAGTCTACCTTAGACTGCAGATCATCCAGCATCATGGACACATTATTGAACTGACAGGAAATTAAATAGACAACAGACTTTCTGCAGCTGTAAACAGGTGTGGCTTCTATCTAATATCATAACTGTTACATCTATATACACACGCCCTCCTTATTAACAGGATATTAATGATAATACAAATATAACATCATAGAAGAAAACATTGTACATCTTTGGGATCCAGAACCAGGATCAAACATTACCCAGTAAAAAGGCTTAGCATGTCCTAGTGTAGGTTAGTCAGCTTGTGCTGTTCAATGTAAACACAATAGAGAGAGAGTCTGTTGTTTTGGGATCCAACCAATCACAGTCTTCTCTCTGTTTGGCTTTGCCAGCTCTGATTGGCTGAGGAGGAGATGAGGTAATGTGGTGTCAGCGATGCACGGCGCATGTTTTCACTGATCCACACAGTCTGTATGTTAGAGGCATGTTACCGGAGTGAGAGAGCTCACAAATAGAGAGCTTAGGGCAGGCTGGGGGCTGGAGTTGGAGGGGTCTGTGGGCACCTGTCAGTCTGTCACAACTCTACAGTTTCCACTGTTTCAGTCAGTTTCAGCTCTATTGTTCAGTTTCAGCTGTACAGTTTTCCCTGTTTCAGCCGCTCTATGTGGTGACACAGCTTCAGGGCGGGGCCCAGCTTCAGACCCATGTACTTCATCACCATGTCACTCCTCAGTAGCATCAGGGCCTTGCCGTCAATCTCCTGAGGATGGGCGGGCAGGCAGGCAGGCAGGCAGGCAGGCAGGGAAATCAGCCAGGATTAGCATCATGTAGGAAAAAAACACGCACACTGGTAAATTAACATCATTACCCTCTACTCTAGTGGTTAGAAGTATGGTCAATAACAACAGTAGTTTTCCCTCTATAGTCAGTGGTGACTCACGTGTTTCCTGAACAGCTCAGCGTGCGGCGCCAGGGCTGAGGGGTCGGCATGGCTCACAAACTGTATGACCTGGTCGATGGACCAGGTAGAGGGGTTCCTGCCCAACCCCGCCTCCCTGGGGGTCTGTCTGTCTGGGGCCAGGGCCTCGGGGCCTGTGGTGGAGCTGGCAGCTGGACAACAAAACAGTAAGACAGGTTGAACTCTACACCATAATCTACAGCTGACAGTAGCATCAAAGATACACAGTAGGGGACAAAAAAGAGGTCTTCCTTTTGGCACTCCGCAGATATTAGAGATATTAAAAAGAGGTCTTCCTTGTGGTACTCTGCAGATATTAGAGATATTAAAAAGAGGTCTTCCTTGTGGTACTCTGCAGATATTAGAGAGATATTATATATTATATTATTATTATTACTACTACATCTTCAAACTAAGGGCAACCATGGCATCCGTGACAGGAAGATGGTCCATCCATGCATGATGAATATGGTTAAGATAGTCTAGCTAGCTACATTTTCAGAAACTAATTTTGACAGAAAGTGGTTTTATTTCAAGTTAAAGTGTACTGTCAGCTAGCTAGCTAGCTAACGTGTATGATCTTATTATTCGTATCTCAGAGACATTTGCTTGAATAGTATACATGCATATACAGTGGGGAGAACAAGTATTTGATACACTTCCGATTTTGCAGGTTTTCCTACTTACAAAGCATGTAGAGGTCTGTAATTTTTATCATAGGTACTCTTCAACTGTGAGAGACGGAATCTAAAACAAAAATCCAGAAAATCACATTGTATGATTTTTAAATAATTAATTTGCATTTTATTGCATGACATAAGTATTTGATCACCTACCAACCAGTAAGAATTCCGTCTCTCACAGACCTGTTAGTTTTTCTTTAAGAAGCCCTCCTGTTCTCCACTCATTACCTGTATTAACTGCACCTGTTTGAACTCGTTACCTGTATAAAAGACACCTGTCCACACACTCAATCAAACAGACTCCAACCTCTCCACAATGGCCAAGACCAGAGAGCTGTGTAAGGACATCAGGGATAAAATTGTAGACCTGCACAAGGCTACAGGACAATAGGCAAGCAGCTTGGTGAGAAGGCAACAACTGTTGGCGCAATTATTAGAACATGGAAGAAGTTCAAGATGACGGTCAATCTCCCTCGGTCTGGGGCACCATGCAAGATCTCACCTCGTGGGGCATCAATGATCATGAGGAAGGTGAGGGATCAGCCCAGAACTACACGGCAGGACCTGGTCAATGACCTGAAGAGAGCTGGGACCACAGTCTCAAAGAAAACCATTAGTAACACACTACGCCGTCATGGATTAAAATCCTGCAGCGCACGCAAGGTCCCCCTGCTCAAGCCAGCGCATGTCCAGGCCCGTCTGAAGTTTGCCAATGACCATCTGGATGATCCAGAGGAGGAATGGGAGAAGGTCATGTGGTCTGATGAGACAAAAATAGAGCTTTTTGGTCTAAACTCCACTCGCCGTGTTTGGAGGAAGAAGAAGGATGAGTACAACCCCAAGAACACCATCCCAACCGTGAAGCATGGAGGTTGAAACATCATTCTTTGGGGATGCTTTTCTGCAAAAGGGACAGGACGACTGCACCGTATTGAGGGGAGGATGGATGGGGCCATGTATCACGAGATCTTGGCCAACAACCTCCTTCCCTCAGTAAGAGCATTGAAGATGGGTCGTGGCTGGGTCTTCCAGCATGACAACGACCCGAAACACACAGCCAGGGCAACTAAGGAGTGGCTTCGTAAGAAGCATCTCAAGGTCCTGGAGTGGCCTAGCCAGTCTCCAGACCTGAACCCAATAGAAAATCTTTGGAGGGAGCTGAAAATCCGTATTGTATGGAGGAGTGGGCCAAAATCCCTGCTGCAGTGTGTTCGCAAACCTGGTATAGAACTACAGGAAACGTATGATCTCTGTAATTGCACCAAATATTAATTGTACCAAATATTAAGTTCTGCTTTTCTGATGTATCAAATACTTATATGTCATGCAATAAAATGCAAATGAATTACTTAAAAATCATACAATGTGATTTTCTGGATTTTTGTTTTAGATTCCGTCTCTCACAGTTGAAGAGTACCTATGATAAAAATGACAGACCTCTACATGCTTTGTAAGTAGGAAAACCTGCAAAATCGGCAGTGTATCAAATACTTGTTCTCCCCACTGTATGTAAATAGATAACTCAACTAACCTATGTAAATAGATAACTATTTACATCGGTTATTTTAGTTAACTAAAAAGCCAACAAAGAGGCAATAAAAGGAAACAAAATTAGTAGGGTTTCTGTAAAAAAGAAAATAACATTCTACGAAACAAATGAATTAGCCAATGAACATGGACCTTTGAAAATAAGTGAGGCAGTGAGATAAACTTAAAACAGGTTAATTCATCATATGGCTCCATCTCCTATTTCTCACTTTAAACATCAATGGTAGATTTATTTTAACAAAGACGAGCATCTCCACTTTTTCAGAAGACAGTCTGTTCCTCTTTTCATCCACGATATGTGAAACAGAGCTAAACAAGTGTTCTCTGTCCACACTAGTGGAGGAGCAGAGAGGTCAGCTCTGCCACGGTTGTGACAGCAGGAAAACCGCCCTTGTTGTTCTGCCAGTAAGCCAGAGGTTGTGCGCTCCGTGGAAAGGGTGCCTCTGAGAGGTAAAGCTGCATCTGCGATCCAGCTCCGCTGCTGCTTTCCCGCCTCTGGAGTTTCACTCAATATTTCGTCATACATTGCCTTAAGTTTGTTGTATTACATTTTTTTTACTTGCTTCCACCTCGAGATACACTGGATTTACATATATTGCAAATTGCATTAGTTACATCTGTCTCCGACACGTTATAAAATTGCCACACAGCCGACACGTTGAGAGCTTTACCGGCGCAAATCAACTCTTGGCTCACGTATTTTACGTCAAAGATCGTTTTTCTGTATCGGCCATTAGAAAGGAAAATCGGACTACCACCGATCTCGTATTTTGAGTGGAAATCGTCCGATTCCGATCTCTTGCCGATCGATCGGTGCATCCCTACTACAAGCAATGAAAAAATATACAACTGACAGGATACTAATATGCATTCCTGAGTGAATGACTAAGTAAGTTCAGTCCAAGAATTACTTACAATATTGCACGTGATATGATATAACAACTGTACATGAGTATGTATATACAGACCTGAATGAATAAATAGGTCCTGAGTGGATGAGTGCTGACGGACCAGAGTTACTCACGGATGGATGCATAATTGTTAAACTAGGTCCTAACACCCCAACAGTTCCAGATCTATGTTGCCGACGGCACGGCACCCCGGTGAGGCATTATATAGTCAAAGTTGAAATCAGGTCTGTCTCAGATTCCAGGATCTCAGGACTGTGATTGTCAGAGAATTTCCAGGTAAATATTGTTAAAAAGTAGGTTGTAGGTTTGAAGTTTACATCAAATCAAATGTATTTATAAAGCCCTTTTTACATCAGCCGATGTCACAAAGTGCTTATACAGAAACCCAGCCTAAAACCCCCAAACGTTTTGATCTTGAGTGAAGGTTAAGTTGTGAAGGTTAAGTTGTGAAGGTTAAGTTGTGAAGGTTAAGTTGTGATCTTGAGTGAATCTAACTCCAAAACTATCTTATTGTAAAAAACAACATATTGTAAAATGCGAGAGCTCACATGAGCTGTGTCTTACTGTAAATAAGGTATTTATGTTTTTTATTTTTTATACATTTGCAAAATGTTCTAAAAATTGTTTTTGCTTTGTCATTATGGGTTATTGTGTGTAGATTGATAAAAAAATAATATTTAATCCATTTTAGAATAAGGCAGTAACGTAACAAAATTTGGAAAAAGTCAAGGTGTCTGAAAACTTTAACGGTTGTTTTTTTAAGATCATTGATTAACTACCATTCAGCTGTTGTGATCATCTAAAACATCTAACATGTTTATCTGGGAATCTGGGACTTACTGACCATCAAAAGGTTTTAGCTTGTGTTTCCAAAGACCATATATGATTTGTGTATGTGTGCACTGTGAGCCAGTAGGCGGTGGTGCTAGGTGCTGATTGGCTGATGTTACCTTCTGAAAGGTGTGCCTCGGTGCACAGTAGTTTAGGGGAAAGTGGGGCTGCGTAGGGGGAGGAGTCTGTAGAGTGACGTTTACTCCCCCGACTAAGTGATGGGGCCTCCAATGCCTCCTCCTTCACTGAAACACAGACAGTCACAAAGGGAATATACGTTGAGCTACAGACATACTGCTAGTACAGACACACAGGGAAGAGATGTTGATACAGCTACAGACATACTGCTAGTACAGACACACAGGGAAGAGATGTTGATACAGCTACAGACATACTGCTAGTACAGACACACAGGGAAGAGATGTTGATACAGCTACAGACATACTGCTAGTACAGACACACAGGGAAGAGATGTTGATACAGCTACAGACATACTGCTAGTACAGACACACAGGGAAGAGATGTTGATACAGCTACAGACATACTGCTAGTACAGACACACAGGGAAGAGATGTTGTTACAGCTACAGACATACTGCTAGTACAGACACACAGGGAAGAGATGTTGTTACAGCTACAGACATACTGCTAGTACAGACACACAGGGAAGAGATGTTGTTACAGCTACAGACATACTGCTAGTACAGACACACAGGGAAGAGATGTTGTTACAGCTACAGACATACTGCTAGTACAGACACACAGGGAAGAGATGTTGATACAGCTACAGACATACTGCTAGTACAGACACACAGGGAAGAGATGTTGTAGGTGTAGTTACCTGACTAGATAGATAGATAGATAGATAGATAGATACTTTATTGATCCCCGAGGGGGTGTAGTTACCATAGTTACTGTAGGTGTATATGTGGCTGAAGGGCTGGGAGCTGAAGAGGAAGTGACTCTGCAGCGTGCGACACAGCGTCTCCAGGAAGTAGAGCACGAAGGAGGCGCTGGAGGCTGAGGGCAGCTTCACTAGACGAACCCCGCCATCCATCCTCACTAGGGGTAGGGGGCAGAGGTCAGCATGTGGTCAAACACAGAGGTCAACACAGAGTCAGTCAGCTGACTGGTGATAAGACTGGTGTCTCTGGACAGTATGAGGGCACTTTCTTCAAAAGGTCTGTGGGGGGGGGGGTCAGTATAGGTCTGTGGGGGGTCAGTATAGGTCTGTGGGGGGGTCAGTATAGGTCTGTGGTGGGTCAGTATAGGTCTGTGGTGGGTCAGTATAGGTCTGTGGTGGGTCAGTATAGGTCTGTGGGGGGGTCAGTATAAGTCTGTGGGGGGGTCAGTATAGGTCTGTGGTGGGGCCAGTATAGGTCTGTGGTGGGGCCAGTATAGGTCTGTGGTGGGGCCAGTATAGGTCTGTGGTGGGGCCAGTATAGGTCTGTGGTGGGTCAGTATAGGTCTGTGGTGCGGCCAGTATAGGTCTGTGGTGCGGCCAGTATAGGTCTGTGGTGGGGCCAGTATAGGTCTGTGGGGGGGCCAGTATAGGTCTGTGGGGGGGCCAGTATAGGTATGTGGTGGGGCCGGGTATAGGTCTGTGGTGGGACAGTATAGGTCTGTGGTGGGGCCGGGTATAGGTCTGTGGTGGGACAGTATAGGTCTGTGGTGGGGCCAGTATAGGTCTATGGTGGGGTCAGTATAGTTCTGTGTGGGGGGGGGGGTTGTCAGTATAAGTCTGTGGGGGGGTCAGTATAGGTCTGTGGTGGGGGGTCGGTATAAGTCTGTGGTGGGACAGTATAGGTCTGTGGTGGGGCCAGTATAGGTCTGTGGTGGGGCCAGTATAGGTCTGTGGTGGGGGTCAGCATAGGTCTATGGTGGGGCCAGTATAGGTCTGTGGTGGGGCCAGTATAGGTCTGTGGTGGGGGGTCGGTATAAGTCTGTGGTGGGACAGTATAGGTCTGTGAGGGGGTCAGTATAGGTATGTGGTGGGGCCGGGTATAGGTCTGTGGTGGGGGTCAGTATAGGTCTGTGGTGGGGCCAGTATAGGTCTGTGGTGGGGCCAGTATAGGTATGTGGTGGGGCCAGTATAGGTCTGTGAGGGGGTCAGTATAGGTATGTGGTGGGGCCAGTATAGGTCTGTGGTGGGGCCAGTATAGGTCTGTGAGGGGGTCAGTATAGGTATGTGGTGGGGCCAGTATAGGTCTGTGAGGGGGTCAGTATAGGTCTGTGGTGGGTCAGTATAGGTCTGTGGTGGGGCCAGTATAGGTCTGTGGTGGGGCCAGTATAGGTCTATGGTGGGGCCAGTATAGGTCTGTGGTGGGGCCAGTATAGGTCTGTGAGGGGGTCAGTATAGGTCTGTGGTGGGGGTCAGTATAGGTCTGCGGGGGGGGTCAGTATAGGTCTGCGGGGGGGGTCAGTATAGGTCTGTGGGGGGGTCAGTATAGGTCTGTATAGGTCTGTGGGGGGGTCAGTATAGGTCTGTGGGGGGGTCAGTATAGGTCTGTGGGGGGGTCAGTATAGGTCTGTGGGGGGGTCAGTATAGGTCTGTGGGGGGGTCAGTATAGGTCTGTGGGGGGTCAGTATATGTCTGTGGGGGGGTCAGTATAGGTCTGTGGGGGGGGTCAGTATAGGTCTGTGGTGCGGCCAGTATAGGTCTGTGGTGCGGCCAGTATAGGTCTGTGGTGCGGCCAGTATAGGTCTGTGGTGGGGCCAGTATAGGTATGTGGTGGGGCCGGGTATAGGTCTGTGGTGGGGCCAGTATAGGTATGTGGTGGGGCCGGGTATAGGTCTGTGGTGGGACAGTATAGGTCTGTGGTGGGGCCAGTATAGGTCTGTGGTGGGGTCAGTATAGTTCTGTGGGGGGAGGGGGGGGGGGGGGGGGGTTGTCAGTATAGGTCTGTGGTGGGGGGTCGGTATAAGTCTGTGGTGGGACAGTATAGGTCTGTGGTGGGGTCAGTATAGGTATGTGGTGGGGCCGGGTATAGGTCTGTGGTGGGGGTCAGTATAGGTCTGTGGTGGGGCCAGTATAGGTCTGTGGTGGGGCCAGTATAGGTATGTGGTGGGGCCAGTATAGGTCTGTGAGGGGGTCAGTATAGGTATGTGGTGGGGCCAGTATAGGTCTGTGGTGGGGCCAGTATAGGTCTGTGAGGGGGTCAGTATAGGTATGTGGTGGGGCCAGTATAGGTCTGTGAGGGGGTCAGTATAGGTCTGTGGTGGGTCAGTATAGGTCTGTGGTGGGGCCAGTATAGGTCTGTGGTGGGGCCAGTATAGGTCTATGGTGGGGCCAGTATAGGTCTGTGGTGGGGCCAGTATAGGTCTGTGGTGGGGCCAGTATAGGTCTGTGAGGGGGTCAGTATAGGTCTGTGGTGGGGGTCAGTATAGGTCTATGGGGGGTCAGTATAGGTCTGTGGGGGGGTCAGTATAGGTCTGTGGGGGGGTCAGTATAGGTCTGTGGGGGGGTCAGTATAGGTCTGTGGGGGGTCAGTATAGGTCTGTGGGGGGGGGTCAGTATAGGTCTGTGGTGGGTCAGTATAGGTCTGTGGTGCGGCCAGTATAGGTCTGTGGTGCGGCCAGTATAGGTCTGTGGTGGGGCCAGTATAGGTCTGTGGTGGGGCCAGTATAGGTCTGTGGGGGGGCCAGTATAGGTATGTGGTGGGGCCGGGTATAGGTCTGTGGTGGGGCCAGTATAGGTATGTGGTGGGGCCGGGTATAGGTCTGTGGTGGGACAGTATAGGTATGTGGTGGGGCCGGGTATAGGTCTGTGGTGGGACAGTATAGGTCTGTGGTGGGGCCAGTATAGGTCTATGGTGGGGTCAGTATAGTTCTGTGGGGGGAGGGGGGGGGGGGTTGTCAGTATAAGTCTGTGGGGGGGTCAGTATAGGTCTGTGGTGGGGGGTCGGTATAAGTCTGTGGTGGGACAGTATAGGTCTGTGGTGGGGCCAGTATAGGTCTGTGGTGGGGGTCAGCATAGGTCTATGGTGGGGCCAGTATAGGTCTGTGGTGGGGGGTCGGTATAGGTCTGTGGTGGGGGGTCGGTATAAGTCTGTGGTGGGACAGTATAGGTATGTGAGGGGGTCAGTATAGGTATGTGGTGGGGCCGGGTATAGGTCTGTGGTGGGGGTCAGTATAGGTCTGTGGTGGGGCCAGTATAGGTCTGTGGTGGGGCCAGTATAGGTATGTGGTGGGGCCAGTATAGGTCTGTGAGGGGGTCAGTATAGGTATGTGAGGGGGTCAGTATAGGTCTGTGGTGGGGCCAGTATAGGTCTGTGGTGGGGCCAGTATAGGTCTGTGGTGGGGCCAGTATAGGTCTGTGGTGGGGCCAGTATAGGTATGTGGTGGGGCCAGTATAGGTATGTGGTGGGGCCAGTATAGGTATGTGGTGGGGCCAGTATAGGTCTGTGGGGGGGCCAGTATAGGTCTGTGGGGGGGCCAGTATAGGTCTATGGTGGGGCCAGTATAGGTCTGTGGTGGGGCCAGTATAGGTCTGTGGTGGGGCCAGTATAGGTCTGTGAGGGGGTCAGTATAGGTCTGTGGTGGGGGTCAGTATAGGTCTATGGTGGGGTCAGTATAGTTCTGTGGGGGGGGGGGGGTTGTCAGTATAAGTCTGTGGGGGGGGTCAGTATAGGTCTGTGGTGGGGGGTCAGTATAGGTCTGTGGGGGGGTCAGTATAGGTCTGCGGGGGGGTCAGTATAGGTCTACGGGGGGGTCAGTATAGGTCTGTGGGGGGGTCAGTATAGGTCTGTGGGGGGGTCAGTATAGGTCTGTGGGGGGGTCAGTATAGGTCTGTGGGGGGGGTCAGTATAGGTCTATGGGGGGTCAGTATAGGTCTGTGGGGGGGTCAGTATAGGTCTGTATAGGTCTGTGGGGGGGGGTCAGTATAGGTCTATGGGGGGTCAGTATAGGTCTGTGGGGGGGTCAGTATAGGTCTGTGGGGGGGGTCAGTATAGGTCTGTGGGGGGGTCAGTATAGGTCTGTGGGGGGGTCAGTATAGGTCTGTGGGGGGGTCAGTATAGGTCTGTGGGGGGGGTCAGTATAGGTCTATGGGGGGTCAGTATAGGTCTGTGGGGGGGTCAGTATAGGTCTGTGGGGGGGGTCAGTATAGGTCTGTGGGGGGTCAGTATAGGTCTGTATCAGTAGCCATCTCCTCACCACTGACGACCTCTCCTCCCCCAGCATGGGCCTGTAGAGTTCTGAGCAGCACCTTTGGTTGGTAACAACAGTCTAGACAGGTCTGAACCGCTTGTTGCAGCACAGTGTTAACAGGACCTGGCCCAAAGTGATCTGGCAGACGCTGCAACTGCTTCCTGTCCAGGTGAGGCCCACAGGTCCCATGCTTGTTCACATATACACACACTGATAACACACACACACACACACACACACACACACACACACACACACACACACACACACACACAAAGAGAAACTATTAAAATGGTGATACACACTGATATAACACACACTAATCTAATCAGACTTGACATTAACTATTTTAGTAACTTGTGAAATAGGACTGATTTTTTACATGTTCAAAAGCTCCAGTCATTGGTTGCAAGGAACCACTATACAAAATAAATGCATGACTATCTTTTTAGAATAGAGAGTCACACAAGAATCAGCTACACTGCCTGTTGGCTCTGCCTGTCTCATTAAGGTGCTCCAGGAGGATGGCTGGCCACTAGTGCTGAGCCATTAAGCAACGTTTGGTTTTTTCCCTCCAGTTATTAAACACCTGACCAACGTCGGTTCAATTACTTGAATTCCATTTAGTTTTTTGTGAGTCCAATGCACCTTACTCTAGAGAGAAAACATCATTCACAAGAGAAAACAAGTTGGACGCTGGGCTGAAGGGACTTTTCATTAAGCAAATATTCAACATAGTTCAGCAAAGAAACGTAGTAATTAACTACAATGACCATAATCCATTGCTTTCTGTCTCAGACGGATCAGAGAGGCGGCGGCCTAGCGAGAGGTTACACTCGCCAGACTCTGTACAAAAGAAGCACAATGTGTTTCTATGGGTTTATTTTGGGCCTAAGCTAGTCAACTGCCTTCCCACCTTTGGGACAACGACTCCCATTGTTAGGGCTGAGACATGAGCATCTCATCATTATATACAGATCTCTGGACGGATACACTTTCACTCCTGCTACGTTAGGTTAGATACACACACACACACACACACACCACATGAGAGAGGGAGGTACACCAACACACAAGATGAGGGAGAGAGACCGTTCCTGGAACTATGTCTTATCTACTTTGAAGAACTAGTCAAATGATTTAGTCAGACAGCTCTGCAGCATACTAAGGCAGCCTAGTTAAATAGGACGCCTAAAGAGTACAGTATGGGGAGCACAGAGATAATGCTGGCTGGCTGGCTGGCTGGCTGGCTGGCTGGCTGCTGCCTGAGCAGAGATGAGATGAATGTTCCAAAATGCAAGATCTAAAGGTGCAAATATAACTAAGATTATACCTTTGGCTGATGGACAATAAAAGCTTAAGGTTAAGGTTAGGGTTAAGAGGGAGTGTTAGGGTTAAGGTTAGGGTTAAGAGGGAGTGTTAGTGTTAAGAGGGAGTGTTAGGGTTAAGGTTAGGGTTAAGAGGGAGTGTTAGGGTTAAGGTTAGGGTTAAGAGGGAGTGTTAGTGTTAAGAGGGAGTGTTAGTGTTAAGGTTAGGGTTAAGAGGGAGTGTTAGTGTTAAGGTTAGGGTTAAGAGGGAGTGTTAGGGTTAAGAGGGAGTGTTAGGGTTAAGGTTAGGGTTAAGAGGGAGTATTAGGGTTAGGGTTAAGGTTAGGGTTAAGAGGGAGTGTTAGGGTTAGGGTTAGGGTTAAGAGGGAGTGTTAGGGTTAAGGTTAGGGTTAAGAGGGAGTGTTAGGGTTAAGAGGGAGTGTTAGGGTTAAGGTTAGGGTTAAGAGGGAGTATTAGGGTTAGGGTTAAGGTTAGGGTTAAGAGGGAGTGTTAGGGTTAGGGTTAAGAGGGAGTGTTAGGGTTAGGGTTAAGAGGGAGGGTTAGGGTTAGGGTTAAGAGGGAGTATTAGGCTTAGGGTTAAGGTTAGGGTTAAGAGGGAGTGTTAGGGTTAAGAGGGAGTGTTAGGGTTAAGAGGGAGTGTTAGGGTTAAGGTTAGGGTTAAGAGGGAGTGTTAGGGTTAGGGTTAAGAGGGAGTGTTAGGGTTAAGAGGGAGTGTTAGGGTTAAGGTTAGGGTTAAGAGGGAGTGTTAGGGTTAGGGTTAAGAGGGAGTGTTAGGGTTAAGAGGGAGTGTTAGGGTTAAGGTTAGGGTTAAGAGGGAGTGAATGATGCTGAATGGGTGGAGACTAAGGAGACATTCAAAAGACATTTTCTCAAAAGTGAGTTTACAAGTTCATCAACTTTCAAAGAAGGACCTCCCCATTGTTCCTCAGCTGTAGTGTTTGATACACCATGTTGTAGCTCTGAGTCTCTGCTTTAATCCAATGTTAAAACACTTTGTTGCTACAGAAGACGGATTCGAGCCAGTCGGTCAAAATTATGACCATTACTTCCATTACTATTCCAAAGCATTTTAGATTTGAACATTTTCCAAAACTTTTCCAGACCTGGAAAACACAATAAAACAATTCCATGACCATGTTGTTACACACTGTTTAGTGCTAACAGTCATTTAATAAAGGAAAAATTAAGGTACGTTTCTAGGTGCATGGTTGGTTGGTATTGTTAGACAGGTGGGTTGCAGGTGGAGGTGGTTAGACAGGTGGGCTGCAGGTGGAGGTGGTTAGACAGGTGGGCTGCAGGTGGAGGTGTTTACCTGTAGAGACCACAGATCTGAGGCAGTCCTGTTGACCTACTGACAGCCTGGCATTTGCAGCACGAGGAGACATAGCGTTCTGGAGCACCTTGGGCTTCCTCTTGCTGCCAGGTTTAGGCCCTCTCTTCTTGTGAGGCCTGGGAGCCAGCTGTGAGTTGGAAGTTGGCGCCGTGCTGTTCTGCGCTGCTGCTGCCTCTGCTACAGCCTTCAGCAGGGCGATGGTCTCACTTTTGGGGCGTCGCCCCCGCACTCCCTTCCTGACAGGCAGCGGGGGCAGGGAGGTGGGAAGCCGGTAGGGCGAAGACATGGAGCGTCGGCTAGGCTTGGAGGGGATGTGTGCTGCCGTTAGGACCTGCAGGTTCTTTGGCAGGGATACTGCAAAAACAACATGACAGAATGAGCAGAAGACAACTCCCAGACCCCAACAGACACTTTAGGAAAACTGACATGGGGACAGAAGAGCAGAAAACCAAGGGAGGGGCTGGGGAGGCCTGGCGGGGGATGATGAGGCGGCTACAGAGGGTTAGAACGAGAGGGTTACGCTGGGCTACAGCCTCTACACTAGCTGAGAGAGGAGGGTTACGCTGGGCTACAGCCTCTACACTAGCTGAGAGGAGGGTTACGCTGGGCTACAGCCTCTACACTAGCTGAACGAGGAGGGTTACGCTGGGCTACAGCCTCTACACTAGCTGAACGAGGAGGGTTACGCTGGGCTACAGCCTCTACACTAGCTGAGAGGAGGGTTACGCTGGGCTACAGCCTCTACACTAGCTGAGAGGAGGGTTACGCTGGGCTACAGCCTCTACACTAGCTGAGAGGAGGGTTACGCTGGGCTACAGCCTCTACACTAGCTGAGAGAGGAGGGTTACGCTGGGCTACAGCCTCTACACTAGCTGAGAGAGGAGGGTTACGCTGGGCTACAGCCTCTACACTAGCTGAGAGGAGGGTTACGCTGGGCTACAGCCTCTACACTAGCTGAGAGAGGAGGGTTACGCTGGGCTACAGCCTCTACACTAGCTGAGAGGAGGGTTACGCTGGGCTACAGCCTCTACACTAGCTGAGAGGAGGGTTACGCTGGGCTACAGCCTCTACACTAGCTGAGAGGAGGGTTACGCTGGGCTACAGCCTCTACACTAGCTGAGAGGAGGGTTACGCTGGGCTACAGCCTCTACACTAGCTGAGAGGAGGGTTACGCTGGGCTACAGCCTCTACACTAGCTGAGAGAGGAGGGTTACGCTGGGCTACAGCCTCTACACTAGCTGAACGAGGAGGGTTACGCTGGGCTACAGCCTCTACACTAGCTGAACGAGGAGGGTTACGCTGGGCTACAGCCTCTACACTAGCTGAGAGGAGGGTTACGCTGGGCTACAGCCTCTACACTAGCTGAGAGAGGAGGGTTACGCTGGGCTACAGCCTCTACACTAGCTGAGAGGAGGGTTACGCTGGGCTACAGCCTCTACACTAGCTGAGAGGAGGGTTACGCTGGGCTACAGCCTCTACACTAGCTGAGAGGAGGGTTACGCTGGGCTACAGCCTCTACACTAGCTGAGAGTTGGAGTGGAGGGAAAGACATGGGGTTTGTTAGACTAAGATAGATAGATACTTTACTGATCCCCGAGTGCCACATTTTGTAGATAGATAGATAGATAGATAGATAGATAGATAGATAGATAGATAGATAGATAGATAGATAGATAGATAGATAGATACTTTATTGATCCCCCGGGATGGGAAATTTCTTTGTCAAGCAACAAAACACAGGGCAGGTGCAAAATGCCACAACGAAAATACACAAAAGACAGATACACGGTACATGATACATAGAGCGGCAGTATAGAAAAAGTATAGAAATAAGTATAGAAATACAAGATATCTGGAGTGCAAAAAAAGCTATAAAAAGACATAGCATAGTATGGGTGGTTGGCTGAATATGTACACTATACATTGGTGGATGTTGGATGGTTAACTATACTATACAGGTCGATGGCAGAGAAATACTTCAGTAGCTAAAAATACATATGATATGAGCGAGGGTAATAATAGTTTACTTAATAGACAGACTGGGTAAATGAACAGGTAAGTGAACATTTTGCATGGTTACATTAGCTGTACAGGTAAATATACAGTTATATTTACAGATAAGTGAATACTTGCATGGTTGAACAAACTGTACAGTTAAATGACAGGAAGAGATACTTTAATAGCTAAATGTGTGTATGATATCATTTGGGTTAATAATAGTAATTCCCTTAAAATACAGTCCTTAGTGCGCAGGGTTTAATTACAGATAAATGCACGTATTGCACATTCGATATACTAAAAGCAATGAAAAAAGATACAACTGACAGGATACTAATATGCATTCCTGAGTGAATGCCTACGTAAGTTAGGTCCAAGAATTTCTTACAATATTGCACGTGATATGATATAACAACTGTACATGAATATGTACAGTGGGGAGAACAAGTATTTGATACACTGCCGATTTTGCAGGTTTTCCTACTTACAAAGCATGTAGAAGTCTGTAATTTTTATCATAGGTACTCTTCAACTGTGAGAGACGGAATCTAAAACAAAAATCCAGAAAATCACATTGTATGATTTTTAAATAATTAATTTGCATTTTATTGCATGACATAAGTATTTGATCACCTACCAACCAGTAAGAATTCCGGCTCTCACAGACCTGTTAGTTTTTCTTTAAGAAGCCCTCCTGTTCTCCACTCATTACCTGTATTAACTGCACCTGTTTGAACTCGTTACCTGTATAAAAGACACCTGTCCACACACTCAATCAAACACTCCAACCTCTCCACAATGGCCAAGACCAGAGAGCTGTGTAAGGACATCAGGGATAAAATTGTAGACCTGGGGTTACGCTGGGATGGGCTACAGGACAATAGGCAAGCAGCTTGGTGAGAAGGCAACAACTGTTGGCGCAATTATTAGAACATGGAAGAAGTTCAAGATGACGGTCAATCTCCCTCGGTCTGGGGCACCATGCAAGATCTCACCTCGTGGGGCATCAATGATCATGAGGAAGGTGAGGGATCAGCCCAGAACTACACGGCAGGACCTGGTCAATGACCTGAAGAGAGCTGGGACCACAGTCTCAAAGAAAACCATTAGTAACACACTATGCCGTCATGGATTAAAATCCTGCAGCGCACGCAAGGTCCCCCTGCTCAAGCCAGCGCATGTCCAGGCCCGTCTGAAGTTTGGAGGAGGAATGGGAGAATGTCATGTGGTCTGATGAGACAAAAATAAACTCCACTCGCCGTGTTTGGAGGAAGAAGAAGGATGAGTACAACCCCAAGAACACCATCCCAACCGTGAAGCATGGAGGTGGAAACATCATTCTTTGGGGATGCTTTTCTGCAAAGGGAACAGGACGACTGCACCGTATTGAGGGGAGGATGGATGGGGCTATGTATCGCGAGATCTTGGCCAACAACCTCCTTCCCTCAGTAAGAGCATTGAAGATGGGTCGTGGCTGGGTCTTCCAGCATGGAAACACACAGCCAGGGCAACTAAGGAGTGGCTCCGTAAGAAGCATCTCAAGGTCCTGGAGTGGCCTAGCCAGTCTCCAGACCTGAACCCAATAGAAAATCTTTGGAGGGAGCTGAAAGTCTGTATTGCCCAGCGACAGCCCCGAAACCTGAAGGATCTGGAGAAGGTCTGTATGGAGGAGTGGGCCAAAATCCCTGCTGCAGTGTGTGCAAACCTGGTTAAGATCTCTGTAATTGCAAACAAAGGTTTCTGTACCAAATATTAAGTTCTGCTTTTCTGATGTATCAAATACTTATGTCATGCAATAAAATGCAAATTAATTACTTAAAAACCATACAATGTGATTTTCTGGATTTTTGTTTTAGATTCCGTCACTCACAGTTGAAGAGTACCTATGATAAAAATTACAGACTTCTACATGCTTTGTAAGTGGGAAAACCTGCAAAATCTGCAGTGTATCAAATACTTGTTCTCCCCACTGTATATACAGACCTGACTGAATAAATAAGTCCTGAGTGAATGAGTGATTACGGACCAGAGTTACTCACGGATGGATGCATAATTGTTAAACTAGGTCCTAGAACCCCAACAGTTCCAGATCTATGTTGCCGACGGCACGGCACCCCGGTGAGGCATTATATAGTCTAATAGCCGCCGGCAGGAAGGACCTCCTGTAGCGCTCTCTGTGGATGTGGAAATGGTTGAGTCATACAAGTTCCTGGGAGTCCATTTGGACAACAGGCTGGAATGGGCTGGTAACACCGGGGCCCTGTACAAAAAGGGCCAGAGCCGACTCTACTTTGTGAGGAGGCTCAGGTCCTTCAACGTGTGCAGTAAACTACTGCATACCATCCACCAGTACGAGTTCTTCGGCTTGCAAGCCTCCCCCTTTTTCCTCCAAACATAACGATGGTCATTATGACCAAACAGTTATATTTTCATCACAAAGCACTGACCTCAATCCTATAGAACATTTGTGGGCAGAACTGAAAAAGCGTGTGTGAGCAAGGAGGCCTACAAACCTGACTCAGTTACACCAGTTCTGTCAGGAGGAATGGGCCAAAATTCACCCAACTTATTGTGGGAAGCTTGTGGAAGGCTACCAGAAACGTTTGACCCAAGTTAAACAATTTAAAGGCAGTGCTACCAAATACTAATTGAGTGTATGTAAACTTCTGACCCACTGGGAATGTGATGAAAGAAATAAAAGCTGAAATAAAAATCACTCAACTATTATTCTGACATTTCACATTCTTAAAATAAAGTGGTGATCCTAACTGACCTAAGACAGGGAATTCTTACTAGGATTAAATGTCAGGTATTGTGAAAAACTGCGTTTAAATGTATTTGTCTAAGGTGTATGTAAACTTCCGACTTCAACTGTATATATTCTTAATTCCATTCCTTACTTAGATTTATGTGTATTTGGGTATATGTTGTGAAACTGTTATATATTACTTGTTAGATATTACTGCACTGTCGGAGCTAGAAGCACAAGCATTTCACTACATCTGATAAACACGTGTATGTGATCAATAAAATGTGATTTGATCAAACCTGTGGAATCAGGGGTGTATTCACTAGGAACCAAACGGCACATAACGGGAAAGGACCTACATGACTTTGTACAACAGAAACGCTTCTTTGCTTGCATATAATTTTGCTACGGTCTGCACTAATGAATACATCCCAGGTGAGTAGTGCTTTGGGTCCCTGGGACCAGGATGAAGAAACACTGGGCTAAGCAGTTGCTGAGGATTACAGACCAGTTTGGATGAGATCTGTAATTAATGTCCTAACAATGAACTGTAGACTATGAACCAGACCCGTATCGCCCCCTAGAAGAGGCTCACCAGACCCGTATCGCCCCCTAGAAGAGGCTCACCAGACCCGTATTGCCCCCTAGAAGAGACTCACCAGACCCGTATCGCCCCCTAGAAGAGGCTCACCAGACCCGTATCGCCCCCTAGAAGAGGCTCACCAGACCCGTATCGCCCCCTAGAAGAGGCTCACCAGACCCGTATCGCCCCCTAGAAGAGGCTCACCAGACCCGTATCGCCCCCTAGAAGAGGCTCACCAGACCCGTATCGCCCCCTAGAAGAGGCTCACCAGACCCGTATCGCCCCCTAGAAGAGGCTCACCAGACCCGTATCGCCCCCTAGAAGAGGCTCACCAGACCCGTATCGCCCCTTAGAAGAGGCTCACCAGACCCGTATCGCCCCCTAGAAGAGGCTTACCTTCTACACTTTGGAAATACGTGGATTTAATAATGTCTTTCATCCTCTGGAATGTCTTTGTACTTTTACAATGTTTTAAACTGAGAGTTTTAGTATCAAATCAATCAATCCATCCATCATCCAACCAACGAACAGGATGATGACAGGTCTCCACTCACCACTGTTGCCAGGCTTCTGCAGGCTGTGTTTGGTAACGGAGCACCATCCAACAGGGAAGAGATCTCTGGAGTGCTGTTTACACCAGTAGTCAAACGCTCCCCTCCATCCGTCAAACATCACAAACACTTCCTCCCCCTTCACCTCTCCGATGGTAGCAGGACAGATGAGGTAGGGGTTCTTCTTATCCACAGCTTCCAGCTTCATCCCTGGCTTAAAGTTGTTCTGGGACAGCCGTGGAGGCTCCTACACACACACACACACACACACACACACACACACACACACACACACACACACACACACACACACAATGACACCCAGACACACATTGATACCCAGACACACATTGATACCCAGAGACACAATGACACCCAGACACACATTGATACCCAGAGACACAATGACACCCAGACACACATTGATATCTAGAGACACAATGACACCCAGACACACATTGATACCCAGAGACACAATGACACCCAGACACACATTGATACCCAGAGACACAATGACACCCAGACACACATTGATATCTAGAGACACAATGACACCCAGACACACATTGATACCCAGAGACACCCAGACACACATTGATACCCAGAGACACAATGACACCCAGACACACATTGATACCCAGAGACACAATGACACCCAGACACACATTGATATCTAGAGACACAATGACACCCAGACACACATTGATACCCAGAGACACAATGACACCCAGACACACATTGATACCCAGAGACACAATGACACCCAGACACACATTGATACCCAGAGACACAATGACACCCAGACACACATTGATATCTAGAGACACAATGACACCCAGACACACATTGATACCCAGAGACACAATGACACCCAGACACACATTGATACCCAGAGACACAATGACACCCAGACACACATTGATACCCAGAGACACAATGACACCCAGACACACATTGATACCCAGAGACACAATGACACCCAGACACACATTGATACCCAGAGACACAATGACACCCAGACACACATTGATACCCAGAGACACAATGACACCCAGAGACACATTGATATCTAGAGACACAATGACACCCAGACACACATTGATATCTAGAGACACAATGACACCCAGACACACATTGATACCCAGAGACACAATGACACCCAGACACACATTGATACCCAGAGACACAATGACACCCAGACACACATTGATACCCAGAGACACAATGACACCCAGACACACATTGATACCCAGAGACACAATGACACCCAGACACACATTGATACCCAGAGACACAATGACACCCAGACACACATTGATATCTAGAGACACAATGACACCCAGACACACATTGATACCCAGAGACACCCAGACACACATTGATACCCAGAGACACAATGACACCCAGACACACATTGATATCTAGAGACACAATGACACCCAGACACACATTGATATCTAGAGACACAATGACACCCAGACACACATTGATACCCAGAGACACAATGACACCAAGACACACATTGATACCCAGAGACACAATGACACCCAGACACACATTGATATCTAGAGACACAATGACACCCAGACACACATTGATACCCAGAGACACAATGACACCCAGACACACATTGATACCCAGAGACACAATGACACCCAGACACACATTGATATCTAGAGACACAATCACACCCAGACACACATTGATATCTAGAGACACAATGACACCCAGACACACATTGATACCCAGAGACACAATGACACCCAGACACACATTGATACCCAGAGACACAATGACACCCAGACACACATTGATATCTAGAGACACAATGACACCCAGACACACATTGATACCCAGAGACACAATGACACCCAGACACACATTGATACCCAGAGACACAATGACACCCAGACACACATTGATACCCAGAGACACAATGATACCCAGAGACACATTGATACCCAGAGACACAATGACACCCAGACACACATTGATACCCAGAGACACAATGATACCCAGAGACACATTAAAATATTTTGGTAATATTTTTGTACATTGTAGAATAATAGTGAAGACCTCAAAACTATGAAATAACACATATGGAATCATGTAGTAACAAAAACTGTTTTCTTCAAAGTAGCCACCCTTGATGACAGCTTTGCACACAATTCTCTCAATCCGAAAGGTCCCTGGTTCGAATACGCGAGCCAACAAGGTGAAAAAAAACCTGTCTATGTGTCCTCGAGCAAGGCACTTAACCCTAATGTGCTCCAGGGACTGACCATGTAGGGAGGGACTGACCCTGTAGGGAGGGCCTGACCCTGTAGGGAGGGACTGACCCTGTAGGGAGGCTGTCATTGGGACTGACCCTGTAGGGAGGCTGTCATTGGGACTGACCCTGTAGGGAGGGACTGACCCTGTAGGGAGGCTGTCATTGGGACTGACCCTGTAGGGAGGCTGTCATTGGGACTGACCCTGTAGGGAGGGACTGACCCTGTAGGGAGGCTGTCATTGGGACTGACCCTGTAGGGAGGCTGTCATTGGGACTGACCCTGTAGGGAGGGACTGACCCTGTAGGGAGGGACTGACCCTGTAGGGAGGGACTGACCCTGTAGGGAGGGACTGACCCTGTAGGGAGGGACTGACCCTGTAGGGAGGGACTGACCCTGTAGGGAGGCCTGACCCTGTAGGGAGGGACTGACCCTGTAGGGAGGGACTGACCCTGTAGGGAGGGACTGACCCTGTAGGGAGGGACTGACCCTGTAGGGAGGCTGTCATTGGGACTGACCCTGTAGGGAGGGACTGACCCTGTAGGGAGGCCTGACCCTGTAGGGAGGGACTGACCCTGTAGGGAGGCTGTCATTGGGACTGACCCTGTAGGGAGGGACTGACCCTGTAGGGAGGCTGTCATTGGGACTGACCCTGTAGGGAGGGACTGACCCTGTAGGGAGGGACTGACCCTGTAGGGAGGCCTGACCCTGTAGGGAGGGACTGACCCTGTAGGGAGGGACTGACCCTGTAGGGGGGCCTGACCCTGTAGGGAGGGACTGACCCTGTAGGGAGGGACTGACCCTGTAGGGAGGCCTGACCCTGTAGGGAGGGACTGACCCTGTAGGGAGGCCTGACCCTGTAGGGAGGGACTGACCCTGTAGGGAGGCTGTCATTGGGACTGACCCTGTAGGGAGGCTGTCATTGGGACTGACCCTGTAGGGAGGCTGTCATTGGGACTGACCCTGTAGGGAGGGAGTCATTGGGACTGACCCTGTAGGGAGGGACTGACCCTGTAGGGAGGGACTGACCCTGTAGGGAGGCCTGACCCTGTAGGGAGGGACTGACCCTGTAGGGAGGCTGTCATTGGGACTGACCCTGTAGGGAGGGACTGACCCTGTAGGGAGGGACTGACCCTGTAGGGAGGGACTGACCCTGTAGGGAGGCTGTCATTGGGACTGACCCTGTAGGGAGGGACTGACCCTGTAGGGAGGCTGTCATTGGGACTGACCCTGTAGGGAGGGACTGACCCTGTAGGGAGGGACTGACCCTGTAGGGAGGGACTGACCCTGTAGGGAGGGACTGACCCTGTAGGGAGGCTGTCATTGGGACTGACCCTGTAGGGAGGGACTGACCCTGTAGGGAGGGACTGACCCTGTAGGGAGGGACTGACCCTGTAGGGAGGCTGTCAATGGGACTGACCCTGTAGGGAGGCTGTCATTGGGACTGACCCTGTAGGGAGGGACTGACCCTGTAGGGAGGGACTGACCCTGTAGGGAGGGACTGACCCTGTAGGGAGGGACTGACCCTGTAGGGAGGCTGTCATTGGGACTGACCCTGTAGGGAGGCTGTCATTGGGACTGACCCTGTAGGGAGGGACTGACCCTGTAGGGAGGCTGTCATTGGGACTGACCCTGTAGGGAGGCTGTCATTGGGACTGACCCTGTAGGGAGGGACTGACCCTGTAGGGAGGGACTGACCCTGTAGGGAGGGACTGACCCTGTAGGGAGGGACTGACCCTGTAGGGAGGGACTGACCCTGTAGGGAGGGACTGACCCTGTAGGGAGGCCTGACCCTGTAGGGAGGGACTGACCCTGTAGGGAGGGACTGACCCTGTAGGGAGGGACTGACCCTGTAGGGAGGGACTGACCCTGTAGGGAGGCTGTCATTGGGACTGACCCTGTAGGGAGGGACTGACCCTGTAGGGAGGCCTGACCCTGTAGGGAGGGACTGACCCTGTAGGGAGGCTGTCATTGGGACTGACCCTGTAGGGAGGGACTGACCCTGTAGGGAGGCTGTCATTGGGACTGACCCTGTAGGGAGGGACTGACCCTGTAGGGAGGGACTGACCCTGTAGGGAGGGACTGACCCTGTAGGGAGGGACTGACCCTGTAGGGAGGGACTGACCCTGTAGGGAGGCCTGACCCTGTAGGGAGGGACTGACCCTGTAGGGAGGCTGTCATTGGGACTGACCCTGTAGGGAGGCTGTCATTGGGACTGACCCTGTAGGGAGGCTGTCATTGGGACTGACCCTGTAGGGAGGCTGTCATTGGGACTGACCCTGTAGGGAGGGAGTCATTGGGACTGACCCTGTAGGGAGGGACTGACCCTGTAGGGAGGGACTGACCCTGTAGGGAGGCCTGACCCTGTAGGGAGGGACTGACCCTGTAGGGAGGCTGTCATTGGGACTGACCCTGTAGGGAGGGACTGACCCTGTAGGGAGGGACTGACCCTGTAGGGAGGGACTGACCCTGTAGGGAGGCTGTCATTGGGACTGACCCTGTAGGGAGGGACTGACCCTGTAGGGAGGCTGTCATTGGGACTGACCCTGTAGGGAGGGACTGACCCTGTAGGGAGGGACTGACCCTGTAGGGAGGCTGTCATTGGGACTGACCCTGTAGGGAGGGACTGACCCTGTAGGGAGGGACTGACCCTGTAGGGAGGGACTGACCCTGTAGGGAGGCTGTCATTGGGACTGACCCTGTAGGGAGGGACTGACCCTGTAGGGAGGGACTGACCCTGTAGGGAGGGACTGACCCTGTAGGGAGGCTGTCAATGGGACTGACCCTGTAGGGAGGCTGTCATTGGGACTGACCCTGTAGGGAGGGACTGACCCTGTAGGGAGGGACTGACCCTGTAGGGAGGGACTGACCCTGTAGGGAGGGACTGACCCTGTAGGGAGGCTGTCAATGGGACTGACCCTGTAGGGAGGCTGTCATTGGGACTGACCCTGTAGGGAGGGACTGACCCTGTAGGGAGGGACTGACCCTGTAGGGAGGGACTGACCCTGTAGGGAGGGACTGACCCTGTAGGGAGGCTGTCATTGGGACTGACCCTGTAGGGAGGCTGTCATTGGGACTGACCCTGTAGGGAGGCCGTCATTGAGACTGACCCTGTAGGGAGGGACTGACCCTGTAGGGAGGCCGTCATTGGGACTGACCCTGTAGGGAGGCCGTCATTGGGACTGACCCTGTAGGGAGGCCGTCATTGGGACTGACCCTGTAGGGAGGCCGTCATTGGGACTGACCCTGTAGGGAGGCCGTCATTGGGACTGACCCTGTAGGGAGGGACTGACCCTGTAGGGAGGGACTGACCCTGTAGGGAGGCTGTCATTGGGACTGACCCTGTAGGGAGGGACTGACCCTGTAGGGAGGCTGTCACTGTCAATAAGAATTAGTTCTTAACTGACTTGACGAGTTAAATAAAGGTTCAATAAATAATAAAAATAAAATAACAGAAAAGATGATATTTGGTAAAAGTCCATATTATGACAAGAACAGATCAAATAAACAAAGGTTTGTATACCTTCTTAATCTATATATGATAGGTAGGGCTGGTATACAGAAGATAACCCTATTTGGTAAAAGACCAAGTCCATATTATGATAAGAACAGATCAAATAAGCAAAGAGAAACGACAGTCACTACTTTAAGACATGAAGTTCAGTCAATACAGAACATTTCAAGAACTTTTAAAGTTTCTTCAAGTGCAGTCACGAAAACCATCAAGCGCTATGATGAAACTGTCTCTCATGAGGACCAGGAAAGGAAGACCCAGAGTTACCTCTGCTGCAGAGGATAAGTTCATTAGAGTTACCAGACTCAGATTGCAGCCCAAATAAATGCTTCAGAGTTCAAGTAACAGACACATCAACATCAACTGTTCAGAGGAGACTGTGTGAATCAGGCCTTCATGGTTGAATTGCTGCATAGAAACCACTACTTAAGGACACCAATAAGAAGAACTTGATTGGGCCAAGAAACACGATCAATTGACATTAGACCGGTGGAAATCTGTAGGTGGACGGATGATCTCTGCATGTGTGGTTCCCACCGTGAAGCATGGAGGAGGAGGTGTGATGGTGCTTTGCTGGTTACACTGTCAGTGATGTATTTAGAATTCATGGCACACTTAACCAGCATGGCTACCACAGCATTCTGCAGCGATACGCCATCACATCTGGTTTGGGCTTAGTGGGACTACTTTGTTTTTCAACAGGACAATGACCCAACACACCTCCAGGCTGTGTAAGGACTATTTGACCAAGAAGGAGAGTGATGGAGTGCTGCATCAGATTACCTGACCTCCACAATCACCAGACCTCAATCCAATTGAGATGGTTTGGGATGAGTTGGACCTCAGAGTGAAGGAAAATCAGCCAACAAGTGCTCAGCTTATGTGAGAACTCCTTCAAGACTGTTGAAAGCATTCTTCATGGAGCTGGTTGAGAGAATGCCAAGAGTGTGCAAAGCTGTCATCAAGGCAAAGGGTGGCAACTTTGAAGAAACTCAATTCTAAAATATATATATATTTTTTTTTTTAATGTTTGGTTACTACATGATTCAATGTGTTATTTCATAGTTTTGATGTCTTCACTATTATTCTACAATGTAGAAAATAGTAGTAAAAAAATGTAACAAAATAAAAACCTTGAATGAGTAGGTTTGTATACCTTCTTAATCTATATATGAAGGTTTGTATACCTTCTTAATCTATATATGAAGGTTTGTATACCTTCTTAATCTATATATGAAGGTTTGTATACCTTCTTAATCTATATATGAAGGTTTGTATACCGTCTTAATCTATATATGAAGGTTTGTATACCGTCTTAATCTATATATGAAGGTTTGTATACCGTCTTAATCTATATATGAAGGTTTGTATACCTTCTTAATCTATATATGAAGGTTTGTATACCTTCTTAATCTATATATGAAGGTTTGTATACCGTCTTAATCTATATATGAAGGTTTGTATACCTTCTTAATCTATATTTGAAGGTTTGTATACCTTCTTAATCTATATATGAAGGTTTGTATACCTTCTTAATCTATATATGAAGGTTTGGATACATTTGCCTTGCCTGGTTCTCCAACTACTTCGCAGACAGAGTTCAGTGTGTCAAATCGGAGGGTCTGCTGTCCGGTCCTCTGGCAGTTTCTATGGGGTGCCACAGGGTTCAATTCTTGGGCCAACCCTTTTCTCTATATACATCAACGATGTCGCTCTCGCTGCTGGTGACTCTCTGATCCATCTCTACGCAGACGACACCATTCTGTATACATCTGGCCCCTCTTTGGACACTGTGTTTACTAACCTTCAAACAAGCTTCAATGCCATACAACACTCCTTCCGTGGCTCCAACTGCTCTTAAATGCTAGTAAAACTAAATGCATGCTTTTCTATCGAACGCTGCCCGTTGTTTTTGTCGCACTGCATTGCTTTGTCTTGGCCAGGTCGCAGTTGTAAATGAGAACTTGTTCTCAACTGGCCTACCTGGTTAAATAAAGGTAAAAAAAAAAAAAATAATGAAACAGTTGTGTCAAGTTGGGAAACTGTTGAGGGTGAAAACCCAGCAGCGTTGCAGTTCTTGACACACTCAAACCGGTGCGCCTGGCTCCTACTACCATACCCCGTTCAAAGACACTTACATCTTTTGTCTTGCCCATTCACCCTCTGAATGGCACACACATACAATCCATGTCTTAATTGTCTTCAGGCTTAAAATCCTTCTTTAAAACTTAAAATCCTCCCCTTCATCTACACTTATTGAAGTGGATTTATCAAGTGACATCAGTAAGGGACCATAGAGTTCACCTGGAATCACCTGTTCATGGAAAGAGTTTTGTATACTCAGTGTATACATTAAGGTTTGCGTACCTTTTTAAAAGCGGTAGCCGGGGCCATCTCTGCTCCATTCAGGGTCCTCAGCAGAAACATGGGCCAGGAGGACGCGTTCATTCTGAAGCCTGCAGAATGCACACAATGTTTAGAAAGGCTCCCTCCTCCCCCAGCACCAGCACCATCACCAGCACCATCACCAGCACCATCACCAGCACCAGCACCAGCACCAGCACCAGCACCAGCACCATCACCATAGCCCTAAGGATCAAGCGTTCTGTATCAATTGAAAAAGGGTTCAAGCTAAAATAAAATCCCATGACTGAAACTTTAAGTCCATCTCAGATGATTGTCTGGGGAAAGTTAGCCTCCCCTTTCATGTCAAAACGTCCATCAAGCTTTTAGCGAAGGAGGATGATTTTGTAAATGTACTAAACTGCAATAATGTTAATGTAGTACTGAGAATGACAAAATAACTCTACTGCCCAATAACAATACTACAAACTGTTTCAACTATTAACATATTGGACCATCCACACAGCCTATATTTTAACATATTGGACCATCCACACAGCCTATAGTTTAACATATTGGACCATCCACACAGCCTATATTTTAACATATTGGACCATCCACACAGCCTATATTTTAACATATTGGACCATCCACACAGCCTATAGTTTAACATATTGGACCATCCACACAGCCTATATTTTAACATATTGGACCATCCACACAGCCTATAGTTTAACATATTGGACCATCCACACAGCCTATATTTTAACATATTGGACCATCCACACAGTATATATTTTAACATATTGGACCATCCACACAGCCTATATTTTAACATATTGGACCATCCACACAGCCTATAGTTTAACATATTGGACCATCCACACAGCCTATATTTTAACATATTGGACCATCCACACAGTATATAGTTTAACATATTGGACCATCCACACAGCCTATATTTTAACATATTGGACCATCCACACAGCCTATATTTTAACATATTGGACCATCCACACAGCCTATATTTTAACATATTGGACCATCCACGCAGCCTATATTTTAACATATTGGACCATCCACGCAGCCTATATTTTAACATATTGGACCATCCACACAGCCTATATTTTAACATATTGGACCATCCACACAGCCTATATTTTAACATATTGGACCAGCCACACAGCCTATATTTTAACATATTGGACCATCCACACAGCCTATATTTTAACATATTGGACCATCCACACAGCCTATATTTTAACATATTGGACCATCCACACAGCCTATATTTTAACATATTGGACCATCCACACAGCCTATATTTTAACATATTGGACCATCCACACAGCCTATATTTTAACATATTGGACCATCCACACAGCCTATATTTTAACATATTGGACCATCCACACAGCCTATATTTTAACATATTGGACCATCCACACAGCCTATATTTTAACATATTGGACCATCCACACAGCCTATATTTTAACATATTGGACCATCCACACAGCCTAGCTTCAAGGATTTTTGCAATTCGCTGGAGCGCATGCTACGGGTGGGTGTTGCTATGGTGACCAGTGAGCTGAGATAGGGCGGGGATTTACCTAATAAAGACTTATAGATGACCTGGAGCCAGTGGGTTTGGTGACGAATATGTAGTGAGGGCCAGCCAACGAGAGAATACAGGTCGCAGTGGTGGGTAGTATATGGGGCTTTGGTAACAAAACGGATGGCTACGTTGTGTTAGCTAATCCAAGTTTATCATTTTAAAAGGCTAATTGATCATTAGAAAACCCTTTTGCAATTATGTTAGCACAGCTGAAAACTGTTGTGCTGATTAAAGAAGCAATAAAACTGGCCTTCTTTAGACTAGTTGAGTATCTGGAGCATCAGCATTTGTGGGTTAGAGAAATAGCCAAGGAACTGAAGATCTCATACAACGCTGTGTACTACTCCCTTCACAGAACAACGCAAACTGTCTAACCAGAATAGAAAGAGGAGTGGGAGGCCCCGGTGCACAACTGAGCAAGAGGACATGTATATTAGAGTGTCTAGTTTGAGAAACAGACGCCTCACAAGTCCTCAACTGACAGCTTCATTAAATAGTACCCACAAAACACCAGTCTCAACGTCAACAGTGAAGAGGCGACTCCGGGATGCTGGCCTTCTAGGCAGAGTTGCAAAGAAAAACGATATCTTCCTCTGTCCAGTGTCTGTGTTCTTTTTGCCCATCTTAATTTTTTCTTTATTATACATTTGTTATCTGTCTTTATTTTTATTGGCCAGTCTGAGATATGGCTGGAAGTCTGGAGTGAAAAAAGCTATAGAAACACATTGCATAGTATGGCTGAATATGTACACTATACTGTTAGAGTGTTAGGTGAAAGGTAGGGTTATGGTTAACATACCCAGTGTGTTAGGGTAGGGTTATGGTTAACATACCCAGTGTGTTAGGGTAGGGTTATGGTTAACATACCCAGTGTGTTAGGGTAGGGTAGGGTTAACATACCCAGTGTGTTAGGGTAGGGTTATGGTTAACATAGCCAGTGTGTTAGGGTAGGGTTATGGTTAACGTAGCCAGTGTGTTAGGGTAGGGTTATGGTTAACGTAGCCAGTGTGTTAGGGTAGAGTTATGGTTAACATAGCCAGTGTGTTAGGGTAGGGTTATGGTTAACGTAGCCAGTGTGTTAGGGTAGGGTTATGGTTAACATACCCAGTGTGTTAGGGTAGGGTTATGGTTAACGTAGCCAGTGTGTTAGGGTAGGGTTATGGTTAACGTAGCCAGTGTGTTAGGGTAGGGTTATGGTTAACGTAGCCAGTGTGTTAGGGTAGGGTTATGGTTAACGTACACAGTGTGTTAGGGTAGGGTTATGGTTAACGTAGCCAGTGTGTTAGGGTAGGGTTATGGTTAACGTACCCAGTGTGTTAGGGTAGGGTTATGGTTAACGTAGCCAGTGTGTTAGGGTAGGGTTATGGTTAACGTACACAGTGTGTTAGGGTAGGGTTATGGTTAACGTAGCCAGTGTGTTAGGGTAGGGTTATGGTTAACGTAGCCAGTGTGTTAGGGTAGGGTTATGGTTAACGTACCCAGTGTGTTAGGGTAGGGTTATGGTTAACGTACCCAGTGTGTTAGGGTAGGGTTATGGTTAACGTAGCCAGTGTGTTAGGGTAGGGTTATGGTTAACGTACCCAGAGGCGGCTGCAGCATGTCCCCATTCTTTTCACAGGTTCCTATAGGCTGGATGTCTGAGGAGTCGACTAGCCTCCAGAAGTCATTGGTGTTGTCACTGCCATCCAGACGGAGACGCAGACGCACACCCGTCATGCCCATCACAGTGGCGATGCACACCGAGGTGGAGTTCCGAGGGTCATGGACTTCCAGCTTCATCCCCACCTTGAAGTCATTCGAGGGAGGGACTCTGGACTGGAGAGAGACAGAAAACTCACTGTACTGTCACAGCCTTCTCTGCTGTCACTGGACTGTCTGACTGTCTGTCTGAAGAAGCTAGGTGGAGCTGGGGTAGATGGACACATACCTGTCTGAAGAAGCTAGGTGGAGCTGGGGTAGATGGACACATACCTGTCTGAAGAAGCTAGGTGGAGCTGGGGTAGATGGACACATACCTGTCTGAAGAAGCTAGGTGGAGCTGGGGTAGATGGACACATACCTGTCTGAAGAAGCTAGGTGGAGCTGGGGTAGATGGACACATACCTGTCTGAAGAAGCTAGGTGGAGCTGGGGTAGATGGACACATACCTGTCTGAAGAAGCTAGGTGGAGCTGGGGTAGATGGACACATACCTGTCTGAAGAAGCTAGGTGGAGCTGGGGTAGATGGACACATACCTGTCTGAAGAAGCTAGGTGGAGCTGGGGTAGATGGACACATACCTGTCTGAAGAAGCTAGGTGGAGCTGGGGTAGATGGACACATACCTGTCTGAAGAAGCTAGGTGGAGCTGGGGTAGATGGACACATACCTGTCTGAAGAAGCTAGGTGGAGCTGGGGTAGATGGACACATACCTGTCTGAAGAAGCTAGGTGGAGCTGGGGTAGATGGACACATACCTGTCTGAAGAAGCTAGGTGGAGCTGGGGTAGATGGACACATACCTGTCTGAAGAAGCTAGGTGGAGCTGGGGTAGATGATGTTTCCTTCAGGTACTCTTCCCAACTGAACGACTCTGAGATAGAAACGAGAAAGGGTCAGTAGTCCTGACAGACCTACATGTATATATTGATGTAACAGTTGTACAAAATGGACAAAGAAAATTTAATTTAATAAATTGAAGTTACTTTGCATTTAGATAAAATATGTTATCCTAGGAACAACATGTTCAAACCTTTTAAATAGTAAAAGCTAGGGGTCATCTCTACTAGGAGTCTAAAATTACCTTTAGCAGAAGTGGGGCCTGGAGGAAGGAGACTTCCTGCTTTCTCCGTCTGATCTGAAAACACAAACCCATCAACACTGACCCTGCCCATCAACACTGACCCTGCCCATCAACACTGACCATCAACACTGACCCTGCCCATCAACACTGACCATCAACACTGACCCTGCCCATCAACACTGACCCTGCCCATCAACACTGACCCTGGTTCATTAAACTTGTGTTTCTCAATTAGTTTAATACACCGACATCGTATTACTATCATCTTGCCATTTGGCTTCAAAACCATGATGTATCATGGGTAAATTGTGACTGATTAAGTGATCTACAAAAAAATCATGAGTAGTACGATGCAATCTTCAACATAGCCCAGCTTTGATCTAGCTAGCTAATGTTAGCTGCTCTGTGGAAGTTATCTTGACTTGATAGAAAATAAGAGAAAAACGAGTTTAGGGAAAAGCAACTAAACGTGTTATTATCACCTAAAACAATGTTTCTCCTGTCTTGAATGAAAAGGTCCTATCATTCAATCTGCCAAAATAAATGGGATCTCTGACGAAAGAAGGCTCTCCTCCATTTTGCAATACAAACACTACTCATGTCCGACCAGTAAGACTGCTGGAAGATGAGGTACAGCAGAATGAGAAATACAAAGGTATACTAAATAAGGCTCTGCAGTGTACATGCTCATGTTTCCTTACCTTTGAGTGAAGTCCTGCCCATGATGGCTCCTGGTTAATGTGGTTCTTCTACAAGACAAGGGGAATGACAGGCAGGTGGTCCACCCAGTACGCAACTATGGCTCTGTATTACTGACCTGGAACAGACACACTGTGATCCTATAAGGTAGCAGGTATCCTATAAGGTAGCAGGTATCCTATAAGGTAGCAGGTATCCTATAAGGTAGCAGGTATCCTATAAGGTAGCAGGTATCCTATAAGGTAGCAGGTATCCTATAAGGTAGCAGGTATCCTATAAGGTAGCATACAGTTGAAGTTGGAAGTTTACATACACTTAGGTTGACTGTGCCTTTAAACAGCTTGGAAAATTCCAGAAAATGATGTCATGGCTTTAGAAGCTTCTGATAGGCTAATTGACATAATTTGATGGTTAACAGCAAAGGACCTTGTGAAGATGCTGGAGGAAACAGGTACAAAAGTATCTATATCCACAGTAAAACGAGTCCTATATCGACATAACCTGAATGGCCGCTCAGCAAGGGGAATATTCAGAGGTGGAAACTTTCTGTGGGAATTAACGGAAATATATGCAAATTAATATTAATACCATTTAAATGTAGATGTTTTTTGCATTGGATATATTTACCATATCATATCGAGACAGAAACATAAACCTTTTACCTTATCATATGTAGACAAAATTGCAAATTATTAAATTCTTCCAAAAATGTATGTACGAATTGAGTTTCCATGTCTTCTCCCTGGACCTCCTCAATGTCCACCTCTTGAACATCAGACACTGAGGCCTCATCTTCACTGTCACTTTCCAACCTTGTTGAGGATGGCTCGTTGTCAGGCTTGTCCGGATGGACCTAATTTTTCAACCCTAGGATGCCCTGTATTGGTCAGCCTGTTGTGTGCTTTGGTGTGTTTGTTCTCAAACAAGGACCACTTGCGCTCTGAGGCGGCTGATGTTGGTGGGATTTTTAGGATGATGGAGGCAACAGGGGAAAGAGCCTCCATCATCAGCCTCCATTATTGTTTCATCAGACCAGAGGACATTTCTCCAAAAAGTAAGATCTTTGTCCCCATGTGCAATTACAAACCGTCGTCTGGCTTTTTTATGGCGGTTTTTGGAGCAGTGGCTTCTTCCTTGCTGAGCGGCCTTTCAGGTTATGTCGATATAGGACTCGTTTTACTGTGGATATAGATACATTTGTACCCGTTTCCTCCAGCATCTTCACAAGGTCCTTTGCTGTTGTTCTGGGATTGATTTGCACTTTCACCAAAGTATGTTCATCTCTACGAGACAGAACGCGTCTCCTTCCTGAGCGGTATGACGGCTGTGTGGTCCCATGGTGTTTATACTTGCGTACTATTGTTTGTACAGATGAACTTGGTACCTTCAGGCGTTTGGAAATTGCTCCCATGGATGAACCAGACTTGTGGAGGTCTACAATATATTTTCTGAGGTCTTGGCTGATTTCTTCTGATTTTCCCATGATGTAGAGCAAAGAGGCACTGAGTTTGAAGGTAGGCCTTGAAATACATCCACAGGTACACCTCCAATTGACTCAAATGATGTCAATTAGCCAATCAGAAGCTTCTAAAGCCATGACATCATTTTCTGGAACTTTCCAAGCTGTTTAAAAGGCACAGTCAACTTAGTGTATGTAAACTTCTGATCCAATGGAATTGTGATATAGTGAATTATAAGTGAAATAATCTGTCTGTAAACAATTGTTGGAAGAATTACTTGTGTCATGCACAAAGCAGATGTCCTAACCGACTTGCCAAAACTATAGTTTGTTAACATGAAATCTGTGGAGTGGTTGAAAAATTAGTTTTAATAACTTCAACCTAAGTGGATGTAAACTTCCGACTTCAACTGTATATAAAGAATTTTTAACTACAGTCAAGCGTCGATAATCATGTCACCAGAATCAGACCCTCAATATTTATTGGAAAGGAGCATCAAGATCACCAATCATGAGTTATTTAATCTCTAGCCTAACAGTGGTTCCCAAACTGTGGGGCGAAGGGGTCAGCAGGGGTCAGCAGGGGGGCGGGTGGTTCCACACCAGGAACTCAGAGCGTCTTCAAAATGACTCTTGAAAGTTGTAATAGTAGAATGCACAAGGTGCAGTTTCTAAATGAGGTAATGCGCCATCAGTTCCTCTTGTCATGTTAATCATTGCAGACCATGAGCGCTATTTACAATGTGTCAGAAATGTCCAGATCAACTAGCCCATGTCAGCTAACACTTTTTTATTTAGTTTTTTTAGCCCATAGATATTGTTGTAATTTTTTGGTCAGTCAAATATCACATGAATACACATTAGGCAAAATGTATAGAATTGCAAGAATATTTACTTTAAAAATACTAAATGTGTAGAATTGCAGGAAATAAGCTTTAAACCTGGAAAATGCTCTCCAACAAGAGGGTTGTGAACCGTTTGTCATGGTGCGTACGCAGGACCTTGAAAAGGTTTGGAAACCCCTGACCTAATAAAAAGCATTGTTTCCCCGAGTCATTGTGAGAGTCTCACAGGGCGGCACACTATTGGTCCAGTGTAGTCCGGGTTTGGCCGGTGTAGCCCGTCATTGTCAATAAGAATTTGTTCTTAACTGACTTGCCTAGTTAGATAAAGGTTAAATTAAAAACATTTAAAATGTAAATCTGTAGCCGGACAACACTGGGCCAATTGTGCACCCCATGACAAAATGTGTAGATTTGCAGGATATGAGCTTTAAACCTGGAAAATGCTCTCTACGAACAAGAGGGTTGTGAACCGTTTGTGTCATGAATGGTGCTTGTTCCATAGAAATAGATGTGGTGCGGATGTTCTCCAATGCTGGAAGGGGGGCCGGGTGAAAAGGTTTGGGAATAAATAATAATAATAATAAAAAGTCATAGTGGGAGGACCACAACACACCATATCATAGCGTGACTCCAAGCTTACTTCCATATGATGGTTTTTAGAACAATATTTGCGCATAGAGGCGTTTCCACCACCATTTCAAACCAACAAATTATCTGTCAGCATTTATACAATTCTACTGATTTTATGAGCATGAAAACTGGAAGGAAACATGCTTACTGAGGTTTTTTCCACCAGGTTATGCCCACTGGCTATAAACGGGCTATAAAACGGGTTTAAAACGGGTTATAAAACGGGTTATAAAACGGGTTATAAATGGGCTATAAAACGGGTTATAAATGGGCTATAAAACGGGTTATAAATGGGCTATAAAATGGGTTATAAAACGGGTTATAAATGGGTTATAAATGGGCTATAAAACGGGTTATAAAACGGGTTATAAATGGGCTATAAAACGGGTTATAAAACGGGTTATAAAACGGGTTATAAATGGGTTATAAATGGGCTATAAAACGGGTTATAAAACGGGTTATAAATGGGCTATAAAACGGGTTATAAAACGGGTTATAAAACGGGTTATAAAACGGGTTATAAACAGGCTATAAACGGGTTATAAACGGGTTATAAATGGGCTATAAAACGGGTTATAAAACGGGTTATAAACGGGTTATAAACGGGTTATAAACAGGCTATAAACGGGTTATAAACAGGCTATAAACGGGTTATAAACAGGTTATAAACGGGTTATAAAACGGGTTATAAACGGGCTATAAAACGGGTTATAAACGGGTTATAAACAGGCTATAAACGGGTTATAAACAGGCTATACACTGAACCAGAATCTGCCTTTACATGAGTCGTGATATGCCAATTATCCTTTAGGTCCAGGAAGCAGCCATTCAACAGCATTTTAATGACTAAATTAGTTTGTTACTCACCAAATATGGAGTTTCAATTAGCAACTATTGTCATTTGCTGCCATCACAGCCGGTAAGTTATGTACATCCAAAAAATGTCTAAATAAAAATGTAGTTTCAACCGACATGTAAATCACTCATTACTGCCATGCAGAGGTCCGAATACAATACATTATAGGTGCCATTTCTTCGGTTAATTGTAACATTTTATTTGGGAGTAAATGACGATAATTCTCTGCTCATCTAAAGTCCAGAATTAGTGAACAACGGACGTATTGGACATTAAAGTACTGGTGAATGTCTGCTGGATCATCATATCAACATCTCCTGTAAGGACAGTCTGATTCAGGTAGACTTACAACACTTCCACTGTTGAGAGATAACTTACTAACTAGATAAACTAATTAGTTAGTTCGGGCTAAAGCTAGCTAACTGGCGCTGTCTGAGGTTAGTTCGCCAGTCAGGTGTGAACTGATATTAGACCAATGTAGATAAGTAACTAAGTTAGATACATGATTCATTCTAACTAGAGTAGTGGTCAGAGTAGTGGTCAGAGTAGTGGTCAGAGTAGTGGTCAGGTCAGAGTAGTGGTCAGAGTAGTGGTCGAGTAGTGGTCAGAGTAGTGGTCGAGTAGTGGTCAGAGTAGTGGTCGAGTAGTGGTCGAGTAGTGGTCAGAGTAGTGGTCAGAGTAGTGGTCGAGTAGTGGTCGAGTAGTGGTCAGAGTAGTGGTCGAGTAGTGGTCAGAGTAGTGGTCAGGTCAGAGTAGTGGTCAGAGTAGTGGTCAGAGTAGTGGTCGAGTAGTGGTCGAGTAGTGGTCGAGTAGTGGTCGAGTAGTGGTCGAGTAGTGGTCGAGTAGTGGTCAGAGTAGTGGTCGAGTAGTGGTCAGAGTAGTGGTCAGGTCAGAGTAGTGGTCAGAGTAGTGGTCAGAGTAGTGGTCAGAGTAGTGGTCAGGTCAGAGTAGTGGTCAGAGTAGTGGTCAGAGTAGTGGTCAGAGTAGTGGTCAGAGTAGTGGTCAGAGTAGTGGTCAGGTCAGAGTAGTGGTCAGAGTAGTGGTCAGAGTAGTGGTCAGGTCAGAGTAGTGGTCAGGTCAGAGTAGTGGTCAGAGTAGTGGTCAGAGTAGTGGTCGAGTAGTGGTCAGAGTAGTGATCAGAGTAGTGGTCAGGTCAGAGTAGTGGTCAGAGTAGTGGTCAGGTCAGAGTAGTGGTCAGAGTAGTGGTCAGGTCAGAGTAGTGGTCAGAGTAGTGGTCAGAGTAGTGGTCGAGTAGTGGTCAGAGTAGTGGTCAGAGTAGTGGTCAGAGTAGTGGTCAGAGTAGTGGTCAGGTCAGAGTAGTGGACAGGTCAGAGTAGTGGTCAGAGTAGTGGTCAGAGTAGTGGTCAGAGTAGTGGTCAGAGTAGTGGTCAGGTCAGAGTAGTGGTCAGAGTAGTGGTCAGGTCAGAGTAGTGGTCAGAGTAGTGGTCAGAGTAGTGGTCAGGTCAGAGTAGTGATCAGAGTAGTGGTCAGAGTAGTGGTCAGGTCAGAGTAGTGGTCAGAGTAGTGGTCAGAGTAGTGGTCAGGTCAGAGTAGTGGTCAGGTCAGAGTAGTGGTCAGGTCAGAGTAGTGGTCAGAGTAGTGGTCAGAGTAGTGGTCAGGTCAGAGTAGTGGTCAGAGTAGTGGTCAGAGTAGTGGTCAGGTCAGAGTAGTGGTCAGAGTAGTGGTCAGAGTAGTGGTCAGAGTAGTGGTCAGAGTAGTGGTCAGGTCAGAGTAGTGGTCAGGTCAGAGTAGTGGTCAGGTCAGAGTAGTGGTCAGAGTAGTGGTCAGGTCAGAGTAGTGGTCAGAGTAGTGGTCAGAGTAGTGGTCAGGTCAGAGTAGTGGTCAGAGTAGTGGTCAGGTCAGAGTAGTGGTCAGAGTAGTGGTCAGAGTAGTGGTCAGGTCAGAGTAGTGGTCAGAGTAGTGGTCAGAGTAGTGGTCAGAGTAGTGGTCAGGTCAGAGTAGTGGTCAGAGTAGTGGTCAGAGTAGTGGTCAGAGTAGTGGTCAGGTCAGAGTAGTGGTCAGAGTAGTGGTCAGAGTAGTGGTCAGAGTAGTGGTCAGTCTGATATCTCCTTAATACAGGCTACTTTTATCCAGACACCTTTTCGTTACTTCAGCGCCGAGGAATGCGTCCAAATCGCTTCCCGTTAATGTCTGTTTTTTCGATTCATGACTAATTAAATCAAAATGTTAAAACCCTGGTGGTTTAGGATGTTGTTTGGAATGAGAAGAAATTACTTACCCGGGCAGCTTTTTAACGAAATTGATCAGATCACAACACTTTTCTGTAGGAGTCGTCAGCCGCCATATTTCCTAGTTTTGAGTCAGTGCGCATGCTCAGACAGCGCAGTCCTTCCTTTTCGTTCTGTTTGCTTCCGTTTAAGAAACGTTTTGCTACAGCCCAGGGTGTATTCATTACGCAATTCTGCTGCAAAACGTTTCGTCATTGCTAAACGTTTTGAATAAGAAACCGTTTCCTCCAAACGAAAAACGTTTTTCAACTAAAACGAGAGTTTGTATTTTCAGTTTTTTTTTTCTTTAACCTTTATTTAACTAAGCAAGTCTTCTATTGGGCTAGGACCTTCCCTATTTCATTCCATTTAGTTCTTAAACGGTTTCCTTTGCAATACGTAATGAATACACCTCAGTAATGTACCAAAGACAGTACAGTATGAAAATATGCAGAAAGATGTTAGGTTTGATACCGAGGCATGTGTCGCTACCTACTCAGCATGTGACATCATCCATGAACATCGACTTATGGGCGATATCTATGGAACTACTCGAGTAGTGGTCGAGTAGTGGTCAGAGTAGTGGTCGAGTAGTGGTCAGAGTAGTGGTCAGGTCAGAGTAGTGGTCAGAGTAGTGGTCAGAGTAGTGGTCGAGTAGTGGTCGAGTAGTGGTCGAGTAGTGGTCGAGTAGTGGTCAGAGTAGTGGTCGAGTAGTGGTCAGAGTAGTGGTCAGGTCAGAGTAGTGGTCAGAGTAGTGGTCAGAGTAGTGGTCAGGTCAGAGTAGTGGTCAGAGTAGTGGTCAGAGTAGTGGTCAGAGTAGTGGTCAGAGTAGTGGTCGAGTAGTGGTCAGAGTAGTGGTCAGAGTAGTGATCAGGTCAGAGTAGTGGTCAGAGTAGTGGTCAGGTCAGAGTAGTGGTCAGAGTAGTGGTCAGGTCAGAGTAGTGGTCAGGTCAGAGTAGTGGTCAGAGTAGTGGTCAGGTCAGAGTAGTGGTCAGAGTAGTGGTCAGGTCAGAGTAGTGGTCAGAGTAGTGGTCAGAGTAGTGGTCGAGTAGTGGTCAGAGTAGTGGTCAGAGTAGTGGTCGAGTAGTGGTCAGAGTAGTGGTCAGGTCAGAGTAGTGGTCAGAGTAGTGGTCAGGTCAGAGTAGTGGTCAGAGTAGTGGTCAGGTCAGAGTAGTGGTCAGAGTAGTGGTCAGAGTAGTGGTCGAGTAGTGGTCAGAGTAGTGGTCAGAGTAGTGGTCAGAGTAGTGGTCGAGTAGTGGTCAGAGTAGTGGTCAGGTCAGAGTAGTGGTCAGGTCAGAGTAGTGGTCAGAGTAGTGATCAGAGTAGTGGTCAGAGTAGTGGTCAGAGTAGTGGTCAGGTCAGTGTAGTGGTCAGAGTAGTGGTCAGGTCAGAGTAGTGGTCAGAGTAGTGGTCAGAGTAGTGGTCAGGTCAGAGTAGTGGTCAGGTCAGAGTAGTGGTCAGAGTAGTGATCAGAGTAGTGGTCAGGTCAGAGTAGTGGTCAGAGTAGTGGTCAGGTCAGAGTAGTGGTCAGAGTAGTGGTCAGGTCAGAGTAGTGGTCAGAGTAGTGGTCAGAGTAGTGGTCGAGTAGTGGTCAGAGTAGTGGTCAGAGTAGTGGTCAGGTCAGAGTAGTGGTCAGGTCAGAGTAGTGGACAGGTCAGAGTAGTGGTCAGAGTAGTGGTCAGAGTAGTGGTCAGGTCAGAGTAGTGGTCAGAGTAGTGGTCAGGTCAGAGTAGTGGTCAGAGTAGTGGTCAGAGTAGTGGTCAGAGTAGTGGTCAGAGTAGTGGTCAGGTCAGAGTAGTGATCAGAGTAGTGGTCAGAGTAGTGGTCAGAGTAGTGGTCAGGTCAGAGTAGTGGTCAGAGTAGTGGTCAGAGTAGTGGTCAGGTCAGAGTAGTGGTCAGGTCAGAGTAGTGGTCAGAGTAGTGGTCAGAGTAGTGGTCAGAGTAGTGGTCAGAGTAGTGGTCAGGTCAGAGTAGTGGTCAGGTCAGAGTAGTGGTCAGGTCAGAGTAGTGGTCGAGTAGTGGTCAGGTCAGAGTAGTGGTCAGAGTAGTGGTCAGAGTAGTGGTCAGGTCAGAGTAGTGGTCAGAGTAGTGGTCAGGTCAGAGTAGTGGTCAGAGTAGTGGTCAGAGTAGTGGTCAGGTCAGAGTAGTGGTCAGAGTAGTGGTCAGAGTAGTGGTCAGAGTAGTGGTCAGAGTAGTGGTCAGGTCAGAGTAGTGGTCAGAGTAGTGGTCAGGTCAGAGTAGTGGTCAGAGTAGTGGTCAGAGTAGTGGTCAGGTCAGAGTAGTGGTCAGAGTAGTGGTCAGGTCAGAGTAGTGGTCAGAGTAGTGGTCAGAGTAGTGGTCAGGTCAGAGTAGTGATCAGAGTAGTGGTCAGGTCAGAGTAGTGGTCAGAGTAGTGGTCAGAGTAGTGGTCAGGTCAGAGTAGTGGTCAGAGTAGTGGTCAGGTCAGAGTAGTGGTCAGAGTAGTGGTCAGAGTAGTGGTCAGGTCAGAGTAGTGGTCAGAGTAGTGGTCAGAGTAGTGGTCAGTCTGATATCTCCTTAATACAGGCTACTTTTATCCAGACACCTTTTCGTTACTTCAGCGCCGAGGAATGCGTCCAAATCGCTTCCCGTTAATGTCTGTTTTTTCGATTCATGACTAATTAAATCAAAATGTTAAAACCCTGGTGGTTTAGGATGTTGTTTGGAATGAGAAGAAATTACTTACCCGGGCAGCTTTTTAACGAAATTGATCAGATCACAACACTTTTCTGTAGGAGTCGTCAGCCGCCATATTTCCTAGTTTTGAGTCAGTGCGCATGCTCAGACAGCGCAGTCCTTCCTTTTCGTTCTGTTTGCTTCCGTTTAAGAAACGTTTTGCTACAGCCCAGGGTGTATTCATTACGCAATTCTGCTGCAAAACGTTTCGTCATTGCTAAACGTTTTGAATAAGAAACCGTTTCCTCCAAACGAAAAACGTTTTTCAACTAAAACGAGAGTTTGTATTTTCAGTTTTTTTTTTCTTTAACCTTTATTTAACTAAGCAAGTCTTCTATTGGGCTAGGACCTTCCCTATTTCATTCCATTTAGTTCTTAAACGGTTTCCTTTGCAATACGTAATGAATACACCTCAGTAATGTACCAAAGACAGTACAGTATGAAAATATGCAGAAAGATGTTAGGTTTGATACCGAGGCATGTGTCGCTACCTACTCAGCATGTGACATCATCCATGAACATCGATTTATGGGCGATATCTATGGAACGCCGTTTGGGTCAAAAAGATACAGGTCATTTGACGACTCAAATAAGCTTGTTGACCAATCAAGACCTGAATATGACTGCACGTCACATAACAATTGAACACGTTCATAAATGTTTTACGTAGTTATTACACATTGATTACACAATCAATCTATCTATCTATCTATATGTATGCTATGATGCTGGTAAAGTAGTCTCGCACACCTGCCCTTCCCCAAGCTATGGACAGTGCTGGTCATAAAACAAGCTAGCTAACGTTAGCTGATGGAAGAACATAGCAAAACGACATAATCTGTTTCAGTAGCTATAGTTAGCTAACTATCTAGCTAGGTGTCCGCATCTAAAATACCCCTAATTTCTTATTTGATTAATGGTGGTCGGAAGCACCTATGTGAAAATAGCCATAATAAGGATTAGCCACAATAGTGGAATTTGCGTTTAGCCTTCAAAATAAAAGTATGTAATTGACAGTGATGCAAATGAATACAAATAGTGGAAAATGCCGTGGATCATGCTAAACAAGGTTGGAATGTTGTTATATAATTTCATCAAAAGAAAACAATTTGTTAATTTGACAAAAATCTGTTGAACTCACACAGGATGTATTAGACTTTAGAATTGCATTGGGGGCATATTTATTTCACTGTACAGCCTTACCTATGGATTGTGGGTCAATGACATGGGGTATCAGTCTACTCAGTGACACCCAGAGAACATTAGCGTCTTAGCTCTTATTGCAGGACTCTGAAACCACTGTGAATTTTGCCACATTTATTGTACCAGTCACCCAACTATGTGTATTGAACATTATTCCAGAAGAAAAACAATACAACATGAATGTTTTGTAGTCTGATGACTCTGAGGAGGACGTTGGGAACTGAGTAGACTGACATCCCATTTCATTGATCCCCAATCCTCAGGTAAGGCTGTATAGTGCAATATGACTGTCAATACGCCCAATAGGCTGACTGGGGAGGTGACTTCACACAGTCACAGTCCCACAATAAGAGCTACAAGGCTAATATTTGTGTAAACCTCGTTTAATTTCTCCACATTCCAACCTTGTTTAACATTACCTATTGTAACCTTCTGCGTAACTCTCAAACAGGTACTTTTATTTAAAAGCTTGTTGGTGAAACCTAGCCAATTTAGTGGGTAATATTTCAGGAATGTAATTACATTTCAGTTAAAATGTAAGACCTCTCAACTTATTAAACATTGATCAAGCATCTTTTAAAAAAAACATGTTTTATTTAACTAGGCAAGTCAGTTAAGAACAAATGACAACCTACAGGATTCAGCCATGGTAGTACAGTTCCCCTGGAGCTAATTAGGGTTCAGCCATAGTAGTACAGTTCCCCTGGAGCTAATTAGGGTTCAGCCATAGTAGTACAGTTCCCCTGGAGCTAATTAGGGTTCAGCCATAATAGTACAGTTCCCCTGGAGCTAATTAGGGTTCAGCCATAGTAGTACAGTTCCCCTGGAGCTAATTAGGGTTCAGCCATAGTAGTACAGTTCCCCTGGAGCTAATTAGGGTTCAGCCATAGTAGTACAGTTCCCCTGGAGCTAATTAGGGTTCAGCTATAGTAGTACAGTTCCCCTGGAGCTAATTAGGGTTCAGCCATAGTAGTACAGTTCCCCTGGAGCTAATTAGGGTTCAGCCATAGTAGTACAGTTCCCCTGGAGCTAATTAGGGTTAAGTGCCTTGCTCAAGGACACATCGACAGGTTTTTCACCTTGTCAGCTCGTGTATTCAAACTAGCAACCTTTCGGTTACTGGCCCAACGCTCTAACCGCTAGGCTACCTGCCCCCCCTTTTCAAACAATTGATCTTGAAAGTGTTATTTATGTCAACAAAATCCAACACTTCTAGACCTCCTTTAGATCTTTTATTCGAGAGGACTGACTTTTTTAGTTTGTGAGACTTTTCCAGATGAAGTCAAGAAAGGTCTTATTGATCTCTTTACAGGTAGAGGGATTACATATAAAGATAATGAGGGTTACACAAAGCGAGACAATCCCTCTGCCTTGGATAGAAAGATCCTTTTGTAGCCAATTATTAAATATCTTCTTGGTTTTCTTAATTTTAGGAGAGAAATTCATATGATGTCTGACTAAGTGGTTTTTTGATATATGAATTCCTAAATATTTAACACAGTCCTTTCTATTAATATTTTCTATTTCTTTATCATCAGAGTCATATAACATAAGATTTCACATTTAGAAACATTCAATTTGAATCCAGATGCAATATAGAATGCATTGATAGCATTAAGGGCATGGGCGACCTGGTCTTTATCCTTTAAAAAAAGAGTTGTATCGTCAGCCAGTTGGGACATTTTTATTTCTCTGTTAAAAATGGATGAGCCATGCAGATTTACATCTGCATCATCTAAAAGGTCCAAGACTAAATGAATGTTGGAGCTCATAAATCCTGTTTGAGTCTCATTTATAATGGTATCTAGTCCTTTCTTTAATCTTTTGGCATAAAACAGAGCAATCAATTTTTAATCAATATTTAATAAAGTAATCAGTCTCCAATTGTCATATGAGAGAAGGGTCTTTATCAGGTTTCGGAATCACTGAAATAAGGCTCTGTTTCATAGTGTGTGTTTGGCGCCGCCCTGCTGGTCGCCTGTTAAGCAGCTCCCGTTGTTCTGCATTAATTGTTGTTTTAGTTAGTTTTCTTTCGTCTCTTTTCTTTAGTTTAAATTTTTATTTTGTTACAGTTGAACTATAATAGTTCAGGATTATGGATTTTATCGCAGCTGAACGTCGACAGAAGTCGTCAACTGTTATTATTTACAACAGAGCCCCCAGCTCCTGGATTTAGCCCACGCAGCGCTGCTGCTCCCCAGGGAAAAGTTTGATATTCCGGACGAGTTGAAATGGCGACGCCGTGGACGTAGGGCGGGATTGAAATGTAAGGCAAAGAGGAGGAAGTACAAGTACAAGCCGGCTATACCGTCTGTTATTATGGGCAACGTGAGGTCACTACATAACAAGATGGATAAGCTTGAGGCTCTTGTCCGTGGACAAAGGGTCTATCGAGAAACGAGCCTAATGCTTTTCACGGAGACTTGGCTGAACGATAACATCCCCATTGAAAACGTCACTATCGACGGTTTCCAGACCATCAGAGCGGACAGGGATCGCGTCTCTTCCGGTAAGAGTAAGGGTGGTGGGCTGGCTTTATTAGTTAACAACAGATGGTGTCATCCGAAACATATTACTCTTAAGAAACAGTTTTGTAGCCCGGACATTGAACTGTTAGCCTGAGACCATACTATTTGCCGAGGGAATTCACGGCGGCCATTGCTGTTATTGTTTACATCCCGTCCTCTGCTGACTCAAACACAGCGTGTGACGTCATCCACTCTGTTATCGCGAGGTTACAGAGAGCGCATCCCAGTGCTTTCTTTGCCATTTCGGGGGATTTTAACCATGCATCTCTCTCTTCAACGCTGCCCACGTTCAAACAGTTCGTGAAGTGCCCATCCAGGAATAATAAAACTCTGGACTTGTTATATGCTAATGTGAAGTACGCATACAACTCCACTGCACTCCCTCCCCTCGGTAGATCAGATCACAACCTTGTCCACCTCACCTCACTCTACAGGCCTTTGGTCCAACAGCAGCCTGCGACCACCAGGACCATTAGGAGATGGTCCTCGGAGGCGAATGAGGCCCTACAGGACTGCTTTGAAACAACAGACTGGGATGTGCTCTGTGAGGCTCATGGGAAGGACATCGATGGACTTACTGACTGCATAACAGACTATATTAATTTTTGTGTAGACAACACTGTACCCACCAGGAAGGTACGCTGTTTCCCAAACAATAAACCCTGGGTCACCAGCGACCTGAAGGCCCTGCTGAATGAGAAGAAGAGGGTCTTCAAGGAGAGGGACAAGGACAAGGACAAATTGAAATGCGTCCAGAGGGAGCTGAAGTTGCGGATTGCTGAGGGAAAGAGTGTATAAGGAGAAGATGGAGAACAAACTGAGGCAGAGGCAGGTGAGAGAGGTGTGGAAGGGTATGAGAAATATCACTGGCTTCAAAAAGTCAAACAGTGGGCAGACGGAGGGGACCCAGGACAGAGCCAATGAGCTGAACCAATTTTTTAACAGGTTTGATACTGGCCCTGTCCACCTCCCTTCCAGCTCCCCAGACCACACATCCTCACAGCTGTCCCAACCCCACTTTGCTCACAACACCTCTGCTGAGACAATCAGTGACCCCCCACCCCCGCACCTGGGCTGGCTTTCACCACCAACCAAGTGAAGAGAGAGCTGGAGAGACTACACCAGTGGAAAGCGGCGGGCCCTGATGGAATCAGCCCAAGGGTGCTTAGGGTCTGTGCTGACCAACTGTGTGGAATACTCCAGCGACGCTTCAACCTTAGCCTGAGCCTAGAAAGGGTTCCTGTGCTGTGGAAAACATCCTGCCTTGTCCCAGTGCCCAAGAAGGCTCACCCCACTGTCCTGAATGACTTCAGACCTGTAGCGCTAACATCCCACATCATGAAGACCCTGGAAAGGTTAGTCCTCGCTCACCTCAGACCCCTGGTGTGTACATCACTGGACCCCCTGCAGTTCGCATACCAGCGCAACATCGGGGTGGATGATGCTATCATCTACCTGTTTTTTGACTTCTCCAGTGCCTTCAACACCATTCAGCCCCTTCTACTGGGTGAGAAGATGAAGAGGATGAAAGTGGAAGCACCCTTAGTCTCCTGGGTCACGGACTACCTGACCGGTAGGCCACAAATTGTGTGACTACAGAGCTGTGTGTCAGAATGGGCAGTGAGCAACACAGAGGCCCCCCAGGGAATGGTCCTGTCCCCCTTCCTGTTCACCCTCTACACCTCGGACTTCAGATATAACTCTGAAACATCGGATGACTCCGCAATTGTAGGGTGCATCAGGGGTGGGCAGGAGGAGGAGTACAGGAGCGCAATCAGTGACTTTGTGGTGTGGTGTGAGCAGAACCACCTTCAGCTCAACATCAGCAAAACAAAGGAGATGGTGGTGGACTTCAGGAGAACCAAGGCACAACTGACTGCAGTCCCTATAAAAGGTGATGGATGTGGAAATGATTGGTTCATACAAGTTCCTGGGAGTCGATATGGACAGCAGGCTGGAATGACCTGGTAACACCGGGGCTCTGTACAAAAAGGGCCAGAGCCGACTCTACTTTCTGAGGAGGCTCAGGTCTTTTAACGTGTGCAGTAAACTACTGCATACTTTCTATCAATCTGTGGTCTTTTTGCAGTGGTGTGCTGGGGCGCCAACATAAAGGCTGGTGATGTTTCTCGGGTAAATAAGCTGATCAGGAAGGCTAGCTCTGTTCCGGGGATTAGCCTTGACACTCTAGAGGAGGTGGCGGAGAGACGGATCTTGGACAAACTGCTGTCCATCATGGACAACGTCACCCACCCTCCACCCTCTGCATGCTATGGTTATGATGCAGAGGAGCACCTTCAGTCACAGACTGATCCCACCACGGTGTGCAAGAGAACGCTACAGGAGGTCCTTCCTGTCGGCGGCTATTAGACTATTTAATGCCTCACCGGGGTGCCGTGCCATCGGCAACATAGACCTGGAAATGTTGGGGTGTTAGGACCTAGTTTAACAATTAGGCATCCATCCATCCGTGAGTAACTCTCTGGTCTGTAATCACTCATTCACTCAGGACTTATTCATTCAGCACTCATTCATTCAGGACTGTATATACATATTCATGTACAGTTGTTATCATATAACATGCAATATTGTAAGTAATTCTTGGACTGAACTTACGTAGTCATTCTCTCAGGAATGAGTCATTCTTCTCCTGTCAGTTGTATCTTTTTTCATTGCTTTTAGTATATCGAATGTGCAATACGTGCATTTATCTGTAATTAAACCCTGCGCACTAAGGACTGTATTTTAAGGGAATTACTATTATTACCCTAAATTATATCATACACACATTTAGCTATTTACAGTGGGGAGAAAAAGTATTTGATACACTGCAGATTTTGCAGGTTTTCCCACTTACAAAGCATGTAGAAGTCTGTAATTTTTATCATAGGTACTCTTCAACTATGAGTGACAGAAAAATCCAGAAAATCACAAATTTGCATTTTATTGCATGACATAAGTATTTGATACATCAGAAAAGCAGAACTTAATATTTGGTACAGAAACCTTTGTTTGCAATTACAGAGATCATACATTTCCTGTAGTTCTTGAACAGGTTTGCACACACTGCAGCAGGGATTTTGGCCCACTCCTCCATACAGACCTTCTCCAGATCTTTCAGGTTTCGGGGCTGTCGCTGGACAATACGGACTTTCAGCTCCCTCCAAAGAATTTCTATTTGGGTTCAGGTCTGGAGACTGGCTAGGCCACTCCAGGACCTTGAGATGCTTCTTACGGAGCCACTCCTTAGTTGCCATGGCTGTGTGTTTCGGGTCGTTGTCATGCTGGAAGACCCAGCCACGACCCATCTTCAATGCTCTTACTGAGGGAAGGAGGTTGTTGGCCAAGATCTCGCGATACATGGCCCCATCCATCCTCCCCTCAATACGGTGCAGTCGTCCTGTCCCCTTTGCAGAAAAGCATGATGTTTTCACCTCCATGCTTCACGGTTGGGATGGTGTTCTTGGGGTTGTACTCATCCTTCTTCTTCCTCCAAACAAGGCGAGTGGAGTTTAGACCAAAAAGCTCAATTTTTGTCTCATCAGACCACATGACCTTCTCCCATTCCTCCTCTGGATCATCCAGATGGTCATTGGCAAACTTCAGACGGGCCTGGACATGCGCTGGCTTGAGCAGGGGGACCTTGCGTGCGCTGCAGGATTTTAATCCATGACGGCGTAGTGTGTTACTAATGGTTTTCTTTGAGGCTGTGGTCCCAGTTCTCTTCAGGTCATTGACCAGGTCCTGCCGTGTAGTTCTGGGCTGATCCCTCACCTTCCTCATTGATGCCCCACGAGGTGAGATCTTGCATGATACCCCAGACCGAGGGAGATTGACCGTCATCTTGAACTTCTTCCATTTTCTAATAATTGCGCCAACAGTTGTTGCCTTCTCACCAAGCTGCTTGCCTATTGTCCTGTAGCCCATCCCAGCCTTGTGCAGGTCTACAATTTTATCCCTGATGTCCTTACACAGCTCTCTGGTCTTGGCCATTGTGGAGAGGTTGGAGTCTGTTTGATTGAGTGTGTGGACAGGTGTCTTTTATACAGGTAACGAGTTCAAACAGGTGCAGTTAATACAGGTAATGAGTGGAGAACAGGAGGGCTTCTTAAAGAAAAACTAACAGGTATGTGTGAGCTGGAATTCTTACTGGTTGGTAGGTGATCAAATACTTATGTCATGCAATAAAATGCAATTTCATTATTTACAAATCATACAATGTGATTTTCTGGATTTTTGTTTTAGATTCCGTCTCTCACAGTTGAAGTGTACCTATGATAAAAATTACAGACCTCTAAATGCTTTGTAAGTAGGAAAACCTGCACAATTGGCAGTGTATCAAATACTTGTTCTCCCCACTGTATATACATATAATTTATGATACAAGGTGGAGAATTTAAACAACATAATAATGTTGTTTGGCCAAACGCTTACAACTGATGCTACTATTTATGCAAATAGACTAACTATGCTACAATGCTGGTAAATAGCTGTTTATACAAATACAAACCCAGGCAGAATAGACTGGTTTAATTTAGCCTGGCATAATTTAACCTGGCTTAATTGATCTTACATTGTCTTTTTGAACGGTGGACTCTAACAGACATGGTCAGATACCTCTTCTATTTGTGTTCAGAACCAGGTGGGTGTTCAATAAATCCCAAATTACTTAGTGGCCTCATGGGTGAAATGTTATTTATATTTTTAATAATTTCATAATTATTAAACTTTCAAATCTGGTGTTTCTATGTAAATGGTTTTGTTATATTTCAGTCTTCAGTGATGTACAGTGCATTCGGGAAGTATTCAGACCCCTTGACTTTATCCACATTTTGTTACGTTACAGCCTTAATCTAAAATTGAATAAATAGTTTTTCCCCCTCTTCAATCTACACACAACACCCCATACTGACAAAGCAAAAACAATTTATTATTTATTTTAGCAAATGTATTAAAAATAAAAAACAGAAATACCTTATTTACATAAGTATTCAGACCCTTTGCTGTGAGACTAAACTCAGGTGCATCCTGGTTCCATTGATCATCCTTGAGATGTTTCTACAACTTGATTGGAGTCCACCTGTGTTAATTTCAATTTGATTGGACTTGATTTGGAAAGGCACACATCTGTCTATATAAGGTCCCAAGTTGACAGTGCATGTCAGAGCAAAAACCAAGCCATGAGGTCGAAGGAATTGTCTGCAGCGCTCCGAGACGGGATTGTGTCGAAGCACAGATCTGGGGAAGGGTACCAAAACATTTCTGCAGCATTGAAGGTCCCCAAGAACACCGTGGCCTCCATCATTCATAAATGGAAGAAGTCTGCAACCATCAAGACTCTTCCTAGAGCTGGCCGCCCGGCCAAACTTAGCAATCAAGGGAGAAGGGCGTTGGTCAGGGAGGTGACCAAGAACCCGATGGACACTCTGAAAGAGCTCCAGACTTCCTCTGTGGAGATAGGAGAACCTTCCAGAAGGACAAACATCTCTGCAGCACTCCACCAATCAGGCCTTTATGGTAGAGTGGCCAGACGGAAGCCACTCCTCAGTAAAAGGCACATGACAGCCCGCTTGGAGTTTCAGACCTCTCTCAGAACTCTTTGGCCTGAATGCCAAGCATCACGTCTGGAGGAAACCTGGCACCATCCCTACGGTGAAGCATGGTGGTGGCAGCATCATGCTGTGGGGATGTTTTTCAGCGGCAGGGACTGGGAGACTAGTCAGGATCGAGGGAAAGATGAAGGGAGCAAAGTACAGCGAGATCCTTGATGAAAACCTGCTCCAGGGCGCTCAGGATTTCAGAATGGGGCGAAGGTTCACCTTCCAACAGGACAACGACCCTAAGCACACAGCCAAGACAACGCAAGAGTGGCTTTGGGACAAGTCTCTGAATGTCCTTGAGTGTCCTAGCCAGAGCCTGGACTTGAACACGATCGAACATCTCTGGAGAGACCTGAAAATAGCTGTGCAGCGACGCTCCCCAGAGCTTGAGAGGATCTGCAGAGAAGAATGGGAGAAACTCCCCTAATACAGGTGTGCCAAGCTTGTAGCATCATACCCAAGAAGACTTGAGGCTGTAATCGCTGCCAAAGGTGCTTCGACAAAGTACTGAGTAAAGAGTCTGAATACTTATGTAAATGTTATGACATTTTTTTTTGTTTTTACTAAAATAAAAGTATTTTTCTTTGTCATTATGGGGTATTGTGTGTAGATTAATGAGGGATTAAAAAATAAATAAAGTTTAGAATAAGGCTGTAACGTAACAATGTGAAAAAAGTCTGAGTACTTTCTGAATGCACTGTACGTCAGTAAGGATACAGTATCTGAGTACCATCTGAAATAATGTATACAACTAGTTTTCATTGTTTTCAATGCTCACTTTATTGAGGGGTGTGTTGGCCTTAACCCTAACCCTGAATATACAATCTAATGGGATTCAACAGAACATGACATCGAAGACTTCACTGAAATACAGCAACACTATACATTACTGTTACACATCACAATACAAGTTACATTCAAACAGATAGACACAGATGGACAGACACACAGATTTTAGTTTACAGGACATCCAACAACATGTCCACATCTCATCTGACTCTGGGCTTTAGATCTTTAGGGACTAGTTCCCCGGACACAGATTACGCCTAGTCCTGGACTAAAAAGCATGCTGAATGGAGAATCAGGACCAGGCCTAATCTGTTTTCAGTAAACCAGTAAATGTCTACAGCTCCTTGTTCTCACTCACATTAAAAAATACTATAGTTTACTATGGTATAAAGATTGTAGTATTCAATGTAGTGTTTTTGCTGACTTTAGTATGCGTATGTATGTACTGTAGTATAGTGTAGTATTTAGTTAACTATAATATAAATACTTTAGTTAAAGAAACTGTAGTGTAGTAATTAATGTTGTGTTTTTGTGGACGGTAGTATACTGTAGTATTTACTGTTGTGTTTTGGAGGACATGACTGTAGTTTTTACTATAGTGTTTTTGTGTTATTATCTTTGACAGGAAACTGGAGAAATACTAAAAGAGCACATTTTCCATAACCTGTAGGTAGGTAGGACTGGGGTCTGAACGGCTAGTTCAGAGCATCTGCTCTATTCTATACACTATATATACAAAGGTATGTGGACACCCCTTCAAATTAGTGGATTCGGCTATTTCAGCCACATCCAGCTGAAATAATACATTTAATAAAAAATATTAAATAAGTCCTAAAGCTAAAATAGACACAAATAATACATTATCTGATAAAATTGCTTTAAAAAAGGGGCACAAGACAGGGATGTCCCCTTTCCCCCCTGCTGTTTGCACTGGCAATTGAACCACCTGCAGAAAGAATTAGACAGGATCTAAACGTAAAAGCTATCAGTATTGTTAAACATGAATATAAACTCAACTTATTTGCAGATGATCTCCTGATATACCTGACTAATATTGAAAAGTCAATGCCACCCTTGCTTAAAATATTTTCATAATACTCTAAAATGTCAGGTTATATAATTAATGTGAAAAAAAAACTAAATAATGGCAATAGGAAAAAGAAAAATAATAACTCCCGATCTACAGCAATACTTTATGTGAACCACAAAAAAATATAAAATACTTAGGATGCTTAACAAGTGACAACAAACAACAAATATATAAAGGTAACGTTATACCATTACTCATCAATCTGAAAGCAGATCTAATTAAATGGAACAATCTTCCCATAAATCTTACAGGTAGAATACACCTCTTCAGAATGGTGTAACAGTGTTGCTTCCGTTCCTCTCCTAGCCCCAACCTGGGCTCGAACCAGGGACCCTCTGCACACATTGACAACAGTCACCCTCGAAGCATCGTTACCCATCGCTCCACAAAAGCCACAGCCCTGGCAGAGCAAGGGAAACAACTACTTTAAGGTCTCAGAGTGAGTGACGTCACAGATTGAAACTTTACTAGCGCCACTAAATACCTAGCCGTTTCACACTGGTTACACTGGCATGGCTCGCAAAGTTTTTAGATTTATTCTCGGTAATACCAATTACCCCACCGAAGTATACTCGGCCATAATAGACATATCTAAAAATAAATGTAGTCCTGCTTTGTGGCATTTCACGATGGCTCTATGTTATATCGATTGCACTATACGTTTTTGTGGGTGTAGATATTGTTGTCCTATTTCCATAGTCTTTCAGCGATCTTCCTATTGGAAGGATTCATTGCTTAATATACAAGCAGACACATTTTTTTCTATCTCTGAAGAATGCAACTTGTGTTTGGCCCAACATCAGTGGCCAATCTCACTAATGCTCTTGTGACTGAATGGAAGCAAGTCCCTGCAGCAATGTTCCAACATCTAGTGGAAAGCCTTCCCAGAAGAGTGGAGGCTGTTATAGCAGCAAGGGGGGGGGACCAACCCCATATTAATGCCAATGATTTAGGAATGAGATGAGCAGGTGTCCACATAATTTTGGTCATGTAGTGTACTTGGCATGTAGTTTTCTCACTTAGGGGTGGCACAAATTGGGATATGGTGAGGGGAATGGGTAGGGTATATGCAAATTAAATACTGTGGTATTGACTATAGTTAAAAAAGTTAAGCAGAATAAAACCCACAGGAGGAACAGGGTTAGAGATCAGGACATCATTCTATTGCTACTAACTGGGTACTGTGTCTTGAAAGGGCTACGGACCAGGTGGCAAATCATATTCACATCATACAGCCAAGTGTACAATGAAATGCTTAAACAATGTTCCTCTTTGGCAAGCGTCTGGGAGTTACGTTGGCAGGGCATGATGTTGAATCAATGTGGAAAACTAATTGGATTTGCAAAAAGTAATTGACGTATTTCGGGCATTTCATCTTTTTTTCACCCAACTTTTAGCCTAAATCCAATGACTTGGTGGATTTCTTTCTTGATTTCACGTTGAATTTGCGTTAGTTTACAACAAAACAAGACGTTGAACTGACATCTGTGCTCAGTAGGATAGACAGGGTTAGAGGTTAGGGTTATTAGGGTTAGGGTCATGGGTTTTAGGTACACTTGTTCATGCACATCAGCAGCTCCATGCGCAGGGCGATGCGGGTGTGCCAGCCCAGAGGGAGGAGCCTAACATAGCGGGCCACAATAGGAGGACGTAACAGGTTCTGAACGGACGATGAGCGGTCCGAGTTCCCATAGAACACCTGCGGGAACAGAGGCACAACATTGGCCAGTCGATAACTTGCCCATCTGACATTAACCAATCAGTTGTCTAACAGCCTATAGACTATAGTCCTCTCTAGAAAAGGATGTACAAGCGAGTTGGGCTGCATCCCAGATGACACCCTATTCCCTATGTAGTGCACTACTTTAAACAGAGCTCTGGTCAAAACGACTGCATTAGATAGGAAATAGAGTGCCATTTAGAACATATAGGTCATAAGAGGAACTGACAATTGTTCCCTTAAGATTTAGTAGCATTATCATTAATCCAGAATGCCCAGCCTGTATACTGACCCTGTTGTTGGTCCTACTGTATACTGACCCTGTTGTTGGTCCTACTGTATACTGACCCTGTTGTTGGTCCTACTGTATACTGACCCTGTTGTTGGTCCTACTGTATACTGACCCTGTTGTTGGTCCTACTGTATACTGACCCTGTTGTTGGTCCTACTGTATACTGACCCTGTTGTTGGTCCTACTGTATACTGACCCTGTTGTTGGTCCTACTGTATACTGACCCTGTTGTTGGTCCTACTGTATACTGACCCTGTTGTTGCCAGTCTGGTCCTTGTAGTAAATCCAGTTTAGGTTCTGGTCAGTGCGGTACTGGACACTGTACTTGGTCAGCCACTCATCAGCGTCACAGCGACCCTGGGTCAGGATACCTGAGACCACGCCCACATCCTGCAGGTCAATCTGGATCCACTGGCTGTTGTCCTGGAATTTAGACAGCCATGCACACCTGGAGAGGAGGAGGAACATACAGTACATGTTATAATTAGGGCTTTTTTTATTTTCTTTTTTTATTTCACCTTTATTTAACCAGGTAGGTTTTATTTCACCTTTATTTAACCAGGTAGGTTTTATTTCACCTTTATTTAACCAGGTAGGTTTTATTTCACCTTTATTTAACCAGGTAGGTTTTATTTCACCTTTATTTAACCAGGTAGGTCAGTTGAGAACAAGTTCTCATTTACAACTGCGACCTGGCCAAGACAAAGCAAAGCAGTGCGACAAAAACAACACAGAGTTACACATGAGAATAAACAAACGTACAGTCAATAACACAATAGAAGATCTATATACAGAGTGCAAATGTAGTAAGATTAGGAAGGTAAGACAATAAATAGACCATAGTGGTGATATAAATTACAGATTAGCATTAACACTGGAGTGACAGATGTGCAAATGATGATGTGCAAATAAAGATACTGGAGGGCAAATGAGCAAAAATAATAAATATGGGGATGAGGTAGTAGGGTGGGCTATTTACAGAAGGACTATATACAGGTGCAGTGATCGATTAGCTGCTCTGACAGCTGATGCTTAAAGTTAGTGAGGGAGATAGGAACCTCTAGCTTCAAGGATTTTTGCAATTCGTTCCAGTCATTGGCAGCAGAGAACTGGAAGGAATGGCGGCAAAAGGAGGTGTTGGCTTTGGGGGTGACCAGTGAGATATACCTGCTGGAGTGCATGCTACGGGTGGGTGTTCACCATGCTATGGTGACCAGCGAGTTGAGATAAGGCAGGGATTTATCTAGCAAAGACTTATAGATGACCTGGAGCCAGTGGGTTTGGCGACGAATATGTAATGAGGGCCAGCCAACGAGAGAATACAGGTCGCAGTGGTGGGTAGTATATGGGGCTTTGGTAACAAAACGGATGGCACTGTGATAGACTACATCCAATTTACTGAGTAGAGTGTTGGAGGCTATTTTGTAAATGACATCGCCGAAGTCAAGGATCGGTAGGATGGTAAGTTTTACGAGGGCATGTTTGGCAGCATGAGTGAAGGAGGCTTTGATACGAAATAGGAAGCCAATTCTAGATTTAATTTTGGATTGGAGATGGTCAATGTGAGTCTGGAAGTTGAGTTTACAGTCTAACCAGACATCTAGGTATTTGTAGGAGTCCACGTATTCTAAGTCAGACCCGTCGAGAGTAGTGATGATAGTCCGGTGGGCGGGTGCGGACAGCGTTCGATTGAAAAGCATGCATTTAGTTTTACTAGCGTTTAAGAGCAGTTGGAGGCCACGGAAGGAGTGTTGTATGGCATTGAAGCTTGATTGAAGGTTAGTAAACACAGTGTCCAAAGAGGGGCCAGATGTATACAGAATGGTGTCATCTGCGTAGAGATGGATCAGAGAGTCACCAGCAGCGAGAGCGACATCGTTGATGTATATAGAGAAAAGGGTTGGCCCAAGAATTGAACCCTGTGGCACCCCCATAGAGACTGCCAGAGGATCGGACAATAGGCCCTCCGATTTGACACACTGAACTCTGTCTGCAAAGTAGTTAGCGAACCAGGCAAGGCAGTCACTTGAGAAACCAAGGCTGTTGAGTCTGCCAATAAGAATGCGGTGATTGACAGAGTCGAAAGCCTTGGCCAGGTCGATGAAAACGGCTGCACAGTACTGTCTTTTATCGATGGCGGTTATGATATCGTTCAGTACCTTGAGCGTAGCTTAACACAGTGTCCAAAGAGGGGCCAGATGTATACAGAATGGCTCAAGGCATAATTATGAATTCAGCTCAAAGCTACCCATAGGGTTCAGGGCAAGTGAAAGTTGGTCAGGCCTTCAACTGCCTCTAGACGCATAGTGCATCTTCATCCACTGGCAGCCGAGGGACCAAACATGAGAAAGAATGGAGCATAGCCGTAGTCTTGTGAACAGTGGCATTGTAGGCGAATGAATGGATTTGTTCAGGACAATGTTCTTTGGTTTTCAGGGGTAGACTCCTGAGCATGCTGCCTAAAGTCCTGTTGAAGTGTTCAGTCTCTCCATTCCCCATTGGGTGATATGTCGTGGAAACATGGGGCCAACACTTTACATGTTGAGTGTGCTTATAAAGACAGTATGCCTACACTTTAACTAACAAAACAGGTGCTGCTGTAAATATCATATTGATGTACTTATAAAGACAGTTCACTTCACTTTACCTAACAAATCAAAATCAGCTGTGTGTAGACTACAACTTCATCTGTCTAACCAGAACTAGAATGGTATTCTATTTCTATGGTCTATTCTAAGGATGTGGCTGTCTAACACACTGACATGCACAGGTGAGGTTCTGTCTTCAAGTCTCCAGTGGGTGATGAAGTCCCGTCCATCTATGTCATGTATTACAGGTTATGGACAGGTGTAGTCAGATGGCAGGAGGAGTGGGGTGCAGTTTGCCTCATGGTTCCAGCAGGCAAAGTTCAATAAATACAGGCAGCTGTGAGATGATGCTGGAGGACTCTTCTCATAAAGCCTACAGAGTAATATGAGATGCAGGAGGACTCTTCTCATAAAGCCTACATAGTAATATGAGATGCAGAGGACTCTTCTCATACCGCCTACAGAGTAATATGAGATGCAGGAGGACTCTTCTCATACCACCTACAGAGTAATATGAGATGCAGGAGGACTCTTCTCATACCGCCTACAGAGTAATATGAGATGCAGGAGGACTCTTCTCATACCGCCTACAGAGTAATATGAGATGCAGGAGGACTCTTCTCATACCGCCTACAGAGTAATATGAGATGCAGGAGGACTCTTCTCATACCGCCTACAGAGTAATATGAGATGCAGGAGGACTCTTCTCATACCGCCTACAGAGTAATATGAGATGCAGGAGGACTCTTCTCATACCGCCTACAGAGTAATATGAGATGCAGGAGGACTCTTCTCATACCGCCTACTCAATGACATTACTTTGAAGAACTGTTCGCCGCTACCACTAATTTCCTCGGCCTTCGAGCCACTCCAGGGGGGCCACTGTTTTCTCCAAGCTGGATCTACGAAACGTCTACCACCTAGTGTGGATACGAGAGGGGGACGAGTGGAAGACCGCCTTCAACACGGCCAGCGGCCAATACGAGTATCTGGTCATGCCTTTTGGCCTCACTAACGCCCCTGCTGTGTTCCAGGCTCTGGTGAATGACGTCCTTCGCGACATGTTGAACCGGTTCGTCTTAGTCTACATTGATGACATCCTCATCTTCTCCCGCTCCACCCAAGAACACGTGCTCCACGTCCGACAGGTTCTCCAACGCCTTCTGGAGAATCAGCTATTCGTGAAGGCGGAAAAGTGTGAGTTCCATCGCTCCACCATCCCCTTTCTGGGCTACATCATCTCTGCTGGGAGTGTCCAGATGGATCCCGGGAAGGTGGGAGCGGTGGTGGATTGGCCCCAGCCTACGTCCAGGGTGCAGCTGCAACGTTTCCTGAGGTTTACCAACTTTTATCGCAGCTTTGTCCGCACTCACCTCTAACAATGTTCCGTTCACGTGGTCCTCTGCCGCTGACCGGGCGTTCCGGGACCTCAAACACCGCTTCACCACTGCTCCTATCTTGGTTCATCCTGACCCTTCCCGTCAGTTCGTGGTGGAGGCCGATGCTTCTGATGTCTGAATCGGGGCTGTCCTGTCCCAACGATCTGCCCTCGACCTTAAGCTGCATCCCTGCACCTTCTTCTCCCACCGCCTCAACGCTACGGAGAGGAACTACGATGTGGGGAATCAGGAGTTTCTCGCGGTGAAGATGGCATTGGAGGAATGGAGGCTCTGGCTGGAAAGTACGGAACATCTGTTCATTGTGTGGACCGATCACAAAAACCTGGAGTATCTCCGCACCGCCAAGTGCCTCAGGCGAGATGGGCCCTGGCTTTTGTGCAACAATGCTTTTGGTGGCCTACTATGGTTCCGGATGTTGCCGCGTTTGTCGCTGCCTGCATGGTTTGCGCACAGAATAAGACTCCTCGGCAAGCTCCGGCTGGTCTCCTGCAACCACTGCCTGTCCCTCACCGTCCCTGGTCCCACATATCCCTGGATTTCGTCACGGGTCTCCCCCCGTTTGAGGGAAACACTGCCATCCTGACTGTGGTCGACCGGTTTTCCAAAGCCGTCCACTTCATTCCTCTCCCCAAACTACCCTTGGCCATGGAGACGGCCCAGCTTATGATGCAGCACATCTTCCGGATCCATGGGCTCCTGGTGGACATGGTCTCCGAACCTAGGTCCTCAGTTCTCGTCCTGGTTCTGGAAGGCATTCTACACACTCATTGGGTCGTCGGGCCAGCCTGTCCTCCGGATTGCACCCCCAGTCCAACGGCCAGTCGGAGAGAGCCAACCAAGACTTGGAGATGACTCTTCGCTGCCTAGTCTCCGCCAATCCCACCACCTGGAGTCAGCAACTGGTATGGGTCGAGTACGCCCGCAACACCCTTCATTGCTCTGCCATGGGTCTCTCACCCTTTGAGTGCTCCCTGGGCTATCAGCCCCCACTCTTCCCTGAGCAAGAGGAAGAGGTCGGTGTATCTTCGGCCCAGATGTTTGTCCGTCTCTGTCGTCGTACCTGTAAGCGAGCCCAGTCGGCCCTTCTCAAGACCACCTCCAGGTATCGGCGACAAGCGGACCGCCACTGGACCCCAGCTCCCCAGCTCCCCGGTATCGTTTAGGGCAGAAAGTGTGGCTTTCCACCGGGGATCTGCCTCTCTGGGTGGAGTCTCGCAAACTGTCCCCCCGGTTTATCGGCCCTTTTCCCCATCTCCAAGATGATTAGACCGTCTGCTGTCCGCCTTCTGTTGCCCCGTACCCTTCGCCGACTTCTACCGCCGGCACCCCAGTCAACCAGGTATGCGCCTAGGTAGGACGCCAGGTGGTGCCCCTAGAAGGGGGGGGGTACAGTCACACCCTGATCTGTTTCACCTGTCTGTGTGCTTGTCTCCACCCCCTCCAGGTGTCCCCATCTTCCTCATTATCCCCAGTGTATTTATCCCTGTGTTCTCTGTTTGTCTGTTGCCAGTTCGTTTTTGTTTCGTCAAGCCTACCAGCGTTCTTCCCTCTGCTCCTGTCTCTCTATAGTTCCTGTTTTCTAGTTTTCCCGGTGTTGACCATTCTGCCTGCCCTGAGCCTGAGCCTGCCTGCAGTCTGGTACCTTTGCCCCACTACTCTGGATTACTGACCTCTGCCTGCCCTGACCCTGACCCTGCCTGCCGTCTGGTACCTTTGCCCCACCTATCTGGATTACTGACCTCTGCCTGCCCCTGACCTGTCTTTTGCCTGCCCCTGTTGGATTAATAAACTGGTATTACTTCAACGTTGTCTGCATCTGGGTCTTACCTGAAACTGTGATAATTACTTGAAACAATTGAACATTATGAAACATCAAAGAAACATCTTCAGAGCAGATTTTGAAAAGATGTTTGATAAAGTACGACTAGAATTTATATATAAATGCCTGGATTACTTTAATTTCAGTGCATCTCTTATACAATGGGTTAAAGTTATGTACAGCGACCCCAGATGTAAAATAGTCAATAATTGTTACTTCTCAGAAGGTATTGAGCTTTTAAGAGGAGTAAAACAAGGCTGTCCGTTGTCTCCTTATCTATTTATTATGGCCATTGAAATACTAGCTATTAAAATTAGATCCAACAAGAACATCAAAGGGTTAGAAATCCAGGGGATAAAAAAAAGTGTCAATGTAAGCTGAAGTTTTTTCTTAAATCCGCAATCTGGATCCCTGCACAGTCTCATTGAAGATCTTCATAACTTTTCTAGCCTCTCTGGACTAAAACCTAATTCTGACAAGTGTACCATATTACGTATTGGATTGTTAAGACACCTTGTAGTTTACCAATAAAATGGGCATATGGTGAAGTAGATATACTTGGTATCTCAAAAAATATAAATTAACTTACCACAATCAATTTCAATAGAAAGATTGCAAAAATAGATAAGATACTGCAACCATGGAGAGGTAAATACTTGTCTATTTATGGAAAAAATCACATTGATTAACTCTTTGGTCCTGTCAAAGTTGACTTACTTACTAATGGCACTGCCTACTCCAGACCACTCGTTTTTTAAATCAGATGAGCAAAAAACATTTAATTTTATTTGGAATGCTAAACCAGACAAAATTAAACGTGCATATTTATATAATGAATATGAGTTTGGGGGGCTAAAATCACTAAAAGCTTCACTCATACATAAATTATACTTAAACTCAAAATGGGATGCAAGATGGCGCCGGCGGAGATCTAGTCGCGTCTAGTTCTTAGGAAGCTTTGCAGTATTTAGTTTTTTTAATGCACCTTTTTTAGCTCAGGAAATGTTTTGCATTAATACATACAGCTGGGAAGTACTATTAGATATTAGAGTAGCGGTAACTCACCAGAACTACCAGAATTACGACCAGGAATATGACTTCCCTTGAGCAGATCCTTTATTCGTTCTCCCCAGAGCGATTTAACTTATTCCAGAGGCCGATCCAAAACATCACTGGCATAGGAGAGGCACTCGAGGCGCCCTGTTGGTTCGACTCAGGAGTCGCCACCACCCACCGCTTCAGAGTATATGTTCAGTCTTTGGATAACAAAGTTGAAGAACTGAGGGTGAGGATTAATTTCCAGAGAGACATCAGGACCTGCAATATTCTTTGTTTCACTGAAACATGGCTCTCTCGGGATACTCTGTCGAAGTCGGTGCAGCCAGCAGGATTCTCAGTCCATCGTGCGGACAGGAATAAATATCTCTCCGGGAAGCAGAGGGGTGGAGGGGTGTGTTTCATGATTAACGACTCATGGTGTAATAACAGTAACATACAGGAACTCAAGTCCTTTTGTTCACCCGATCTAGAATACCTCACAATCAAATGTTGACCGTATTATCTCCCAAGAGAATTCTCCTCCTTCATTGCCACGGCCGTTTATATCCCCCCTCAAGCCGATACCATGACAGCCCTCAAAGAACTTCACTGGACTTTATGCAAACTGGAAGCCACATATCCTGAGGCTGTATTTATTGTAGCTGGAGAGTTTTAACAAGGCAAATTTGAGGACTGGGCTGCCGAAGTTCTATCACTATATCGACTGTAGCACTCATTCCGCAAAAACTCTCGACCATTGCTATTCAAACTTCCGGAATGGTTACAAAGCCCTCCCCCGCCCCCCTTTCGGCAACTCCATTTTGCTCTCCTATAGGCAGAAACTCAAACAGGAAGTACCCATAATAAGGACTATTCAGCGCTGGTCTGACCAATCGGAATCCACACTCCAGGATTGTTTTGATCACGTGGACTGGGATATGTTCTGGGTAGCTTCCGAAAATAATCTAGACGTATACACGGACACTGTGACCGAATTTATAAGGAAGTGCATAGGAGATGTAGTACCGACTGTGACTATTAAAACCTACCCTAACCAGAAAACGTGGATAGATGGTAGCATTCGTGCAAAACTGAAAGCGCGAACCACCGCCTTTAACCAGGGCAAGGTGACTGGAAATATGAAAGAATATAAACAGTGTCGTTATTCACTACGCAAGGCAATCAAACAAGCTAAACGTCTGTATAGAGATAAAGTGAAGTCGCAATTCAACGTCTCAGACACCAGACGTATGTGGCAGGGATTACAGACAATCACGGATTATAAAAGGAAAAATAACCACATTGCCGAGACCGACGCCTCCCTTCCGGACAGGCTAAATGCATTCTTTGCCCGCTTTGAGGATAACACAGTGCCACGAACGCGGCCTGCTAATAAGGAATGTGTGCTCTCCTTCTCCGTGGCCGACGTGAGGAAAACATTTAAATGTGTTAACCCTCACAAGGCTGCCGGCCCAGACGGCATCCCTAGCCGTGTCCTCGGAGCATGCGCAGACCAGCATATTCAATCTATCCCTATCCCTGTCCGCTGTCCCCACATGCATCAAGGTAACTGAACTAAATGACTATCGCCCCGTAGCATCACCTCTATCATCATGAAGTGTGTAATAAATATATTCTTGATGTTGCTTATTACCAACGCTGTATTACACACATTAGCTCGAGACGTTACACAACCCGTATGCCAACACATCTTTTAGAACAGCTAATCCTAAACACACACACCACCCCACCCTGGAGAGAGGAGGACCCCGCCCGAGGAGGGACTGCCCCTCCATAACAACGACCAGTCAGGCGTGTGAATCTACCAGACTCTACCTACGTCATTTTATTACTATTGCTCTGTATAAGTATGTGTGCCACATGTTTAGGGGCTCTCTTTGTTCCTGATGACTCCCTAAGAGCTGAAGGGACGAGCCCGTGCACGAGTTACCAAATATCTTTGCATCTAATAAACCGCTTGATTGAATATCAATTCCACCTGGTCCTGAGTTATGACTTGTCTCCTTCTCGAGTAATTGAAACATCAACAAATGCTTTGAGAGACTAGTCAAGGATCATATCACCTCTACCTTACCTGCCACCCTAGACCCACTTCAACTTGCTTACCGCCCCAATAGATCCACAGATGTTGCAATCACACTGCCCTATCCCATCTGGACAAGAGTAATACCTACATAAGAATGCTGTTCATTGACTATAGCTCAGCATTCAACACCATAGTACCCTCCAAGCTCATCATCAAGCTCGAGGCCCTGGGTCTGAACCCCGCCCTGTGCAACTGGGTCCTGGACATCCTGACGGGCGGCCCCCAGGTGGTGAAGGTAGGAAACAACACCTCCACTTCACTGATCCTCAACACTGGGGTCCCACAAGGGTGCGTGCTCAGCCCACTCCTGTACTCCCTGTTCACCCATGACTGCGTGGCCAAGCATGCCTCCAACTCAATCATCAAGTTTGCAGACGACACAGCAGTAGTAGGCTTGATTACCAACAATGATGAGACAGCCTACAGGGAGGAGGTGAGGTCTCTGGGAGTGTGGTGCCAGGAAAACAACCTCTCCCTAAACGTCAACATAACAAAAGGAGATGATCGTGGACTTCAGGAAACAGCAGAGGGAGCACCCCCCTATCCACATCGACGGGACCGCAGTGGAGAAGGTGGAAAACTTCAAGTTCCTTGGTGTACACATCACTGACAAACTGAATTGGTCCACCCACACAGACAGTGTGGTGAAGAAGGCACAACAGAAATGTGGCTTAGCACCTAAAACCCTCTAACTTCTACAGATGCACAATTGAGAGCATCCTGTCGGGCTGTATCACACCTGGTACGGCAACTGCACCGCCCGCAACCGCAAGGCTCTCCAGAGGGTGGTGCGGTCTGCCCAACGCATTTCCGGGGGCAAACTACCTGCCCTCCAGGACACCTACAGCACCCGATGTCACAGGAAGGCCAAAAAGATAATCAAGGACATCAACCACCCAAACCACTGCCTGTTCACCCCGCTGTCATCCAGAAGGCGAGGTCAGTACAGGTGCATCAAAGCTGGGACCGAGAGAAAAACAACTTCTTTCTCAAGGTCACCAGACAGCTAAATAGCCATCACTAGCACATTAGAGAAATCACTGGTCACTTTAAGGAATGGAACACTAGTCACTTTAATAATGTTTACATATCTTGCATTACTCAACTCATATGTATATACTGTATTCTATACTATTCTACTGTATCTTAGTCCATATGTATATACTGTATTCTATACTATTCTACTGTATCTTAGTCCATGCCGCTCTGACGTCGCTTGTCCATTATTGTATATATTCTTAGTTAGATGTGTGTGTATTTGGGTATATGTTGTGTAACTGTTATATATTACTGTCAGATATTACTGCACTGTCGGAACTAGAAGCACAAGCATTTCACTACATCTGATAAACACGTGTGACCAATAACATTTGATTTGATTTGATTTTGATTTAGTTTTCCAGTAGATTATTAAGAAAAGCTCATCCTTTGTTCTAAAATTACCTTTTTGCCTTCATACACATTACAACTTCCCATTTCCCACTAATTGAAAATGAAGTTTTGTTCAAAGTATCTCCCTTTTTTAAACAAAACTGGTTACAACTTCAGTTTTATCCTCCATAAAAGATGGAACAAATATTACAACCAATGTTATGCTTAAACTCAAATATTCAGATTAATAAAAAAACGATGTTAACATTTTTTATTATATTTATTAATGATATTATGAATAGAAACTCAGGCGTTATGTCACATATGCAGCTATAGATAATATATAGGAATGTCTGCTCAATCCAAACTGACAACCAACTGATTTCAGCGTTACCACAAACATGGAGGAGGCAAGTGGAAAAGGTAGAAGGCAGGGAACTGGTTTGTCTGCCATAATATTACAGATACAAACTGGTTAAAAGTAATTGGCATAAATAGGAACATTTACCAGTTTAATTTGAGGACAGACAGGATGCAATATAAATGAGAAGAGATGTTCGATGTACCGATTCCATGTCACATGGTTTATGAACTGATACAAAACACAACACTTGATTGAACACTTTGAGTTTTTCAATTTAAATTATTATACAAAATTCTTGCCACCATCAGAATGCTATGTAAATGGGTTATACAACAATCTCAGCTCTGTAGATTTTGTTGCGAAGAGACAGAATCTCTTGATCATGTATTCTGGTTTTGCCTCTATGTAGCTTGTTTCTGGTCACAGGTTCAGGAATGGTTAAAAAATCACAATATTCACTTAAAATTAACCTTACAAATAGCAGTGTTGGGCGATATGAAAGGTTTTCATCTTTAGCTCACAATCTGTGGACAATATACGGTTAGAAAGGTTAAAAATATATGTAAAACATCACATTACAATTGAAAGATAAATGGCACATGTAAACCAAACAAGGATGGTCTATGGTGATAGATGGGATGGGCTGAGAGGCTGAGGGGCGGGATTAAAGACAAGGATGGTCTATGGTGATAGATGGGATCGGCTGAGAGGCTGAGGGGCGGGATTAAAGACAAGGATGGTCTATGGTGATAGATGGGATGGGCTGAGAGGCTGAGGGGCGGGATTAAAGACAAGGATGGTCTATGGTGATAGATGGGTTTGGCTGAGAGACTGAGGGTTGAGATTAAAGGGTTTATGTTTGGTCATGTATTATTGTTATGTGACTGCTTTATATAAACGTTCCATGTATGTAAAATATATATGTAAAATGTACAGCGGGTGAAATAAGTATTGAACACGTCAACATTTTTCTCAGTAAATATATTTCCAAAGGTGCTATTGACATGAAATGTTCACCAGATGTTGGTAACAACCCAAGTAATCCATACATACAAAGAAACCAAAACAAATAAGTTCAGAAATTAAGTTATGTGTAATAATGTGAAATGACACAGGGAAAAGGTATTGAACACACTTACTGATATTTATTTAATACTTTGTACAAAAGCCTTTGTTGGTAATGACAGCTTCAAGACGCCTCCTGTATGGAGAAACTAGTCGCATGCATTGCTCTGGTGTGATTTTGGCCCATTCTTCCACACAAACAGTCTTCAAATCTTGAAGGTTCCGTGGGCCTCTTCTATGAATCTTGATCTTCAGTTCTTCCCATAGATTTTCAATGGGATTTAAGTCAGGTGATTGGCTTGGCCATTCTAGCAGCTTTATTTTCTTTCTTTGAAACCAATTGAGAGTTTCCTTGGCTGTGTGTTTGGGATCATTGTCTTGCTGAAATGTCCATCCTCGTTTCATCTTCATCATCCTGGTAGATGGCAGCAGATTTTTGTCAAGAATGTCTCGGTAAATTTTCCCATTCATCCTTCCTTCAATTATGTGAAGTTTGCCAGTACCATTTGCTGAAAAGCAGCCCCACACCATGATGTTCCCACCTTCAAACTTCACTGTTGGTATGGTGTTTTTAGGGTGATGTGCAGTGCCATTTCTCCTCCAAACATGGTGTGTATTATGACATCCAAACAGTTAAATTTTGCTCTCATCTGACCACACTATATTCTCCCAGTATTTCACTGGCTTTTCCAAATGTTGTGCAGCAAACTTTAAACGAGCTTCAACATGCTTTTTTTTCAGCAATGGAGTCTTGCGTGGTGAGCGTGCATACAGGCCATGGCGGTGGAGTGCATTACTTACTGTTTTCTTTGAGACAACAGTACCTGCTAATTGCAGGTCTTTTTGAAGCTCTCCACAAGTGGTCCTTGGCTCTTGGACAACTCTTCTGATTATTCTTTTCACTCCTCTGTCAGAAATCTTGCGAGGAGCACCTAGTCGAGGCAAATTTATGGTGAAATTATTGTCTTTCCACTTCCGTATTATGGCCCCAACAGTGCTCACTGGAACATTCAGAAGCTTATAAATGCGCCTATAACCAATGCCATCATTATGTTTTGCAACAATTAGGTTGCGAAGGTCTTGAGACAGCTCTTTGCTTTTACCCATCATGAGATGTGTCTTGTGTGACATCTTGGCAATGAGACCTTTTTGTAGGCCATCAGTTGGGACTGAACCAGCTGATATTAATTTGCACTGACAGGGGGCTGGATTGCTTTTTAATTACTGATCGTTTTCAGCTGTTGTCTTGGCTTTCCATGCCTTTTTGCACCTCCCTGTCAGGCTCTGGCCATAGAGAAGCCTAATTGCTTCTCTATGTAGCTATGGTCAGAGTCTGACAGTGTCGTTCTTTTCTGTTTCTGTGTGGGGTTTAGGTTGGATCCCTAATTAGAGGCAGCTGCACGGCATTGTCTCTAATTAGGGATCCTATATATGTTGAGTCTGTCCTTCACTTTGGTGTGGGTCGTTAACGTTATATGTCGCAGTCACGGTTAAAGTAAGTGTGCTCTTTTGTTACGTCCGTTTCATTTTGTGTGTTTTAGTAAATGTGACGTTGGTCAATCGAGTGTTTGTTTTTGGGAGTTTTATAGTTTGTTCATTTGTACGTGTTATACATAGTATAAATAAATGTCGAACTATACCTGTGCTGCGCCTTGGTCTCTCCTTCCACCTAATCGTGACAGAACGACCCACCAAAAGGAGACCAAGCAGCGAAGGAAAAAGGGGAAGCGACGACGGACCCAAAAGGAACAGACAGGAGCCCAGACACCCCAAACGATTGTCGGAGAGGGGCTATGGGGATGGTCGGGGGTAGACGGAGAGGAGCCCCGGCCACTGCACTCGTGGGGGATCCCGGAGGAGCCCCTACAGCCAAGGGAGCAGAGGTACGGAGAGGAGTCGGAAGAGGAGGACGATGACGTACTTCTGTTCCCTCTCTCGTGGGGACTCTTGGAGGAGATCTCACGAGGAGGGGATTGGCGATGGAGTGAGGAAGATCGGGGCTGTCACAGCCCCCCAACGCCAGTTCCCAACCCAGTGCCTCCAGCGCCGGCCCGGAGCCAACAGGGGTCCGTCAGGGCTGTGAGCACCACACCATCGGTGCGCGGCCAGAGCCCGGAGAGGCTGAAAAAAGGGAATCGCACACCACTTCGCATGCCCACAGATCTGGATCGGGAGCGGCCAGAGGGCTTCGAGGAATACCCGGAGGAGGAGCGGACGAGGTGGTGGAGAGCCTGGAATGCTCTTCCTCTGGAGACGCAGAGGGATCCGCTGGTTGTACAGGCGTTGGAGGACTTCAAGCGGCAGATGACTCTCGTGGCGAGGGGTATGGTTGAACCGGAATCTCCAGTGAAGGTCAGCGTCCCTGCGCCTCCAGCGAAGGTCAGCGTCCCTGCGCCTCCAGCGAAGGTCAGCGTCCCTGCGCCTCCAGCGAAGGTCAGCGTCCCTGCGCCTCCAGCGAAGGTCAGCGTCCCTGCGCCTCCAGCGAAGGTCAGCGTCCCTGCGCCTCCAGCGAAGGCCAGCGTCCCTGCGCCTCCAGCGAAGGCCAGCGTCCCTGCGCCTCCAGCGAAGGCCAGCGTCCCTGCGCCTCCAGCGAAGGTCAGCGTCCCTGCGCCTCCAGCGAAGGTCAGCGTCCCTGCGCCTCCAGCGAAGGTCAGCGTCCCTGCGCCTCCAGCGAAGGTCAGCGTCCCTGCGCCTCCAGCGAAGGTCAGCGTCCCTGAGACTCCAGCGAAGGTCAGCGTCCCTGAGCCTCCAGCGAAGGTCAGCAACCCTGCACCTCCAGCAAAGGTCAGCAACCCTGCACCTCCAGCGAAGGTCAGCAACCCTGCACCTCCAGCGAAGGTCAGCAACCCGGTACCTCCAGCGAAGGTCAGCAACCCGGTACCTCCAGCGAAGGTCAGCAGCCCTGAACCTCCAGCGAAGGTCAGCAGCCCTGAACCTCCAGCGAAGGTCAGCAGCCCTGAACTCCAGCGAAGGTCAATAGCCCTGAACCTCCAGCAAAGGTCAGCAGCCCTGAACCTCCAGCGAAGGTCCGTAGCCCGGAACCTCCAGCGAAGGTCAGTCCACCGGTGCCCATTCCGGGTCCAGTCGTCTGCTCCGCCTCAGTGCCAGAGCAATCCGCTCCACCGGTGCCCATTCCGGGTCCAGCCGTCTGCTCCGCCTCAGTGCCTGAGCAGTCCGCTCCACCGGTGCTCAATCCGGGTCCAGCCGTCTGCTCCGCCTCAGTGCCAGAGCAGTCCGCTCCACCGGTGCCCATTCCAGGTCCAGCCGTCTGCTCCGCCTCAGTGCCTGAGCAGTCCGCTCCACCGGTGCCCATTCCGGGTCCAGCCGTCTGCTCCGCCTCAGTGCCAGAGCAGTCCGCTCCACCGGTGCCCATTCCGGGTTCAGCCGTCTGCTCCGTCTCAGAGCCTGAGCAGTCCGCTCCACCGGTTCCCAGACCGGGTTCAGCCGTCTGCTCCGCTCCAGAGCCTGAGCAGTCCCCCCCACCGGTGCCCAGTCCGGGCCCGGTTGTTTTCCCAGCTCCAGGGCCGGAGCCGTTTTCCCCACCGATGCCCAGTCCGGGCCCGGTTGTTCTCCCCGCTCCATGGCCGGAGCCGTTTGCCCCACCGGTGCCCAGTCCGGGCCCGGTTGTTTTCCCCGCTCCATGGCCGGAGCCGTTTACCCCACCGGTGCCCAATCCGGGCCCGGTTAATTGCCCAGCTCCATGGCCGGAGCCGTTTGCCCCACCGGTGCCCAGTCCGGGCCCGGGTGTTTTCCCCGCTCCATGGCCGGAGCCGTTTACCCCACCGGTGCCCAGTCCGGGCCCGGTTGTTTTCCCCGCTCCATGGCCGGAGCCGTTTACCCCACCGGTGCCCAGTCCGGGCCCGGTTGTTTTCCTCGCTCCATGGCCGGAGCCTTTTGCCCCACTGGTACACAGCCCGGGACCGGTGATAAGGAAGGGGCATGGGACAAGACTTTCCACGTCGCCGGAGCCGGAGCAGCCCCCGATGGACTAGTTTTCCCTCCCATTTACCCCCCCATGTTTTGTGTGTTTTTTTTTGTTTAGGCGTCCGGGAGTCCGCGCATTTGGGGGGGGGTACTGTCAGGCTCTGGCCATAGAGAAGCCTAATTGCTTCTCTATGTAGCTATGGTTAGAGTCTGACAGTGTCGTTCTTTTCTGTTTCTGTGTGGGGTTTAGGTTGGATCCCTAATTAGAGGCAGCTGCACGGCATTGTCTCTAATTAGAGATCCTATATATGTTGAGTCTGTCCTTCACTTTGGTGTGGGTCGTTATCGTTATATGTCGCAGTCACGGTTAAAGTAAGTGTGCTCTTTTGTTACGTCCGTTTCATTTTGTGTGTTTTAGTAAACGTGACGTTGGTCAATCGAGTGTTTGTTTTTGGGAGTTTTATAGTTCGTTCATTTGTACGTGTTATACATAGTATAAATAAATGTCGAACTATACCTGCGCTGCGCCTTGGTCTCTCCTTCCACCCAATCGTGACGCTCCCTTTCTTCATGTGTTCAATACTTTTTCCCTGTGTCATTTCACATTATTACACATAACTTAATTTCTGAACTTATTTGTTTTGGTTTCTTTGTATGTATGGATTACTTGGGTTGTTACCAACCAACATCTGGTGAAAATGTCATGTCAATAGCACCTTTGGAAATATATTTCAATACTTATTTCACCCGCTGTATATGTAAAATGTATATGTAAAATGTATATGTAAAATGTATGTGTAAAATGTATATGTAAAATGTATATGTAAAATGTATGTGTAAAATGTATATGTAAAATGTATATGTAAAATGTATATGTAAAATATATATTTTTAAAATGTATATTTTTAAAATGTATATGTGAAATGTATATGTGAAATGTAGCAGAAAAGCTGTAAAAGAAAATCAAAAAATCTATTGTCCTCCGAAGAGGTTAAAAAAACCAACAAAGCATTCACATTGTGATGCACACACCTGATTTAGGAGAGGAGAGGACAGACCAACATACACATTGTGATGCACACACCTGATTTAGGAGAGGAGAGGACAGACCAACATACACATTGTGATGCACACACCTGATTTAGGAGAGGAGAGGACAGACCAACATACACATTGTGATGCACACACCTGATTTAGGAGAGGAGAGGACAGACCAACATACACATTGTGATGCACACACCTGATTTAGGAGAGGAGAGGACAGACCAACATACACATTGTGATGCACACACCTGATTTAGGAGAGGAGAGGACAGACCAACATACACATTGTGATGCACACACCTGATTTAGGAGAGGAGAGGACAGACCAACATACACATTGTGATGCACACACCTGATTTAGGAGAGGAGAGGACAGACCAACATACACATTGTGATGCACACACCTGATTTAGGAGAGGAGAGGACAGACCAACATACACATTGTGATGCACACACCTGATTTAGGAGAGGAGAGGACAGACCAACATACACATTGTGATGCACACACCTGATTTAGGAGAGGAGAGGACAGACCAACATACACATTGTGATGCACACACCTGATTTAGGAGAGGAGAGGACAGACCAACATACACATTGTGATGCAGTAGTTTAACACCAAGGTTATGACACCTGAGGGACATTATACCCTTGTTAAACATATTAAACACCAAGCTCATCTGGGGTTAAGAGATCTTTGACAATGTCAGTGTATAATGTGAAACAGGGAAAGTCTATGGGTTGGCAGTATTATGGACAGAGAGATGGACAGACATCAGCACTGACCCGAAGCCCTGGCTGTTGAGCCGTGCCCTGTTGGAGGTCCAGGACGAATACCAGCCGGTATACTCTTCCTGGTTAGAACAGCTGATCTGGTCCGGTGTCACTGAGCCAGCCTCGAACCCCAGAGGCTTGTGATACAGACATTCTGTGGAGCACAGGCATACTGTTTTACAACTCATTTAAAGTCATGAAGCATTATATGGCACATTGCAGAAGAGTCTATTTTCAACATAACATTTGTATTCTCACAGTTGGAGTGGTACAGATCAGAGCACGGTATCTAAGTTGTTATGAAACATTAAAATGTCAGGCGAGCTGCTTGTCTCCTAGTGTTGCGTAACACTCCATCAAACCCCTGATGCAATCCTGGCGTGACACAGAGAGACGATCTGTGAACTTGATCAACGTCAAAGGTTTACAGAGATTCTGTGTAAATCCCCTGCTGGGTTTTGTCTCTCTGCCAGTAGAATAAAACTCTCGCTCGTATTTTGGATGTAAAGTATTATGGCTCCCATCATGCTCTCTGTTAGCTGGACATCTATCTGGTACATTTAGCTGATGTTGAATGTGGTAGGTCTTCAACTACAGGACACATTGCTGTCACCTTCACCATGTGGAGGGTCCTTCAAACCACTGAGCTCAGTGTAATATCAGTGATTTTGTTTCTTTAGCGGGTAGATCAGCTTTAATATTGTGGCTTTTATCAATGTAATTGTCTGCATCATTTCCAATCTCCCTTATATATTTTATATACACTACCGGTCAAAGGTTTTAGAACACCTACTCATTCTAGGGTTTTTCTTTATTTGTACTGTTTTCTACATTGTAGAATAATAGTGAAGACGTCAAAACTATGAAATAACACACATGGAATCATGTAGTAACCCAAAAAGTGTTAAACAAATCAAAATACAAACATATATTTCCTTTATTTATTCACAGGAAGGCCAAATAGATCATCAAGGACGTCAACCACCGGAGCCACGGCCGGTTCACCCCGTTACCATCCAGAAGGCAAAGTCATCAAAGCTGGGACAGAGACTGAAAAACAGCTTCTATCTCAAGGCCATCAAACTGTTAGCCATCACTAGCCGGCCACCACCCGGTTACTCATCCCTGCACCTTAGAGGCTGCTGCCCTATATAGACATGGAATCACTGGTCACTTTAATAATGTTTACATACTGCTTTAATCATCTTATATGTATATACTGTATTCTATTCTACTGTATTCTAGTCAATGCCACTCTGACATTGCTCATCCTAGTATTTATATATTTCTTAATTGCATTCTTTTACTTTTAGATGTGTGTGTATTGTTGTGAATTGTTAGATATTACTGCACTGTTGGATCTAGGAACACAAGCATTTCCTATTGTTAGACATTACTGCACTGTTGGAGCTGAAACACAAGCATTTCTCTACACCCACAATAACATCTACTAAATATATGTATTTGACCAATAACATTTGATTTTATGTTATTTTCCCCTAACTCTACCACCCCTCTCCTAACTGGAGTAAACTAATGGACAACAGTACTTATACTTCTACTTCCAGCTTATACATACTATATACAGCGGGTGAAATAAGTATTGAACACGTCACCATTTTTCTCAGTAAATATATTTCCAAAGGTGCTATTGACATGACATTTTCACCAGATGTTGTTAACAACCCAAGTAATCCATACATACAAAGAAACCAAAACAAATAAGTTCAGAAATTAAGTTATGTGTAATAATGTGAAATGACACAGGGAAAAAGTATTGAACACATGGAGGTGCAAAAAGGCATGGAAAGCCAAGACAACAGCTGAAAACTATCAGTAATTAAAAAGCAATCCAGCCCCCTGTCAGTGCAAATTAATATCAGCTGGTTCAGTCCCAACTGATGGCCTACAAAAAGGTCTCATTGCCAAGGTGTCACACAAGACACATCTCATGATGGGTAAAAGCAAAGAGCTGTCTCAAGACCTTCGCAACCTAATTGTTGCAAAACATAATGATGGCATTGGTTATAGGCGCATTTATAAGCTTCTGAATGTTCCAGTGAGCACTGTTGGGGCCATAATACGGAAGTGGAAAGACAATAATTTCACCATAAATTTGCCTCGACCAGGTGCTCCTCGCAAGATTTCTGACAGAGGAGTGAAAAGAATAATCAGAAGAGTTGTCCAAGAGCCAAGGACCACTTGTGGAGAGCTTCAAAAAGACCTGCAATTAGCAGGTACTGTTGTCTCAAAGAAAACAGTAAGTAATGCACTCCACCGCCATGGCCTGTATGCACGCTCACCACGCAAGACTCCATTGCTGAAAAAAAAGCATGTTGAAGCTCGTTTAAAGTTTGCTGCACAACATTTGGAAAAGCCAGTGAAATACTGGGAGAATATAGTGTGGTCAGATGAGAGCAAAATGTAACTGTTTGGATGTCATAATACACACCATGTTTGGAGGAGAAATGGCACTGCACATCACCCTAAAAACACCATACCAACAGTGAAGTTTGAAGGTGGGAACATCATGGTGTGGGGCTGCTTTTCAGCAAATGCTACTGGCAAACTTCACATAATTGAAGGAAGGATGAATGGGAAAATTTACAGAGACATTCTTGACAAAAATCTGCCAGGATGATGAAGATGAAACGAGGGTGGACATTTCAGCAAGACAATGATCCCAAACACACAGCCAAGGAAACTCTCAATTTATTTCAAAGAAAGAAAATAAAGCTGCTAGAATGGCCCAGCCAATCACCTGACTTAAATCCCATTGAAAACCTATGGAAAGAACTGAAGATCAAGATTCATAGAAGAGGCCCACGGAACCTTCAAGATTTGAAGACTGTTTGTGTGGAAGAATGGGCCAAAATCACACCAGAGCAATGCATGCATAGTTTTTCCATACAGGAGCTGTCATTACCTACAAAGGCTTTTGTACAAAGTATTAAATAAATATCAGTAAGTGTGTTCAATACTTTTTCCCTGTGTCATTTCACATTATTACACATAACTTAATTTCTGAACTTATTTGTTTTGGTTTCTTTGTATGTATGGATTACTTGGGTTGTTACCAACATCTGGTGAAAATGTCATGTCAATAGCACCTTTGGAAATATATTTACTGAGAAAAATGGTGACGTGTTCAATACTTATTTCACCCGCTGTATATATTTTACGGACACAGTATATTTTACATGAGTTGTCCAGTTTGTCGCCCCCTCGGGCTTGTGCAGTGGAGGGGATCTTTCGTGGGCTATACTCAGCCTTGTCTCAGGGTAGTAAGTTGGTGGTTGTTGATATCCCTCTATGGGTGTGGGGGCTGTGTTTTGGCAGAGTGGGTGGGGTTATATCCTGCCTGGTTTGGCCTGGTTTGGCCCTGTCCGGGGGTATTGTCTGGGTATTGTCGGAGGGGGCCACAGTGTCTCCTGACCCCCCTGTCTCAGCCTCCAGTATCTATGCTGAAATAGTCTATGTGCCATGGGGCTAGGGTCAGTTTGTTAAATCTGATGTTATTATCCGGTGTCTTGTGTGAATTTAAGTATGCTCCCCATAATTCTCTCTCACTCTACCTCCCCTCCCGAGGACCTGAGCCCTAGGACCATGCTTCAGGACCACCTGCCCTGATGACTCCTAGCTGTCGCCAGTCCACCTGGTCGTGCTGCTGCACCGGTTTCAACTCTTCTGCCTGCGGTTATGGAACCCTGACCTGTTCATCGGACGTTCCACCTTGTCCCAGACCTGCTGTTTTCCCCTATCTCTCTCTCTCTCTCTCTCTCTCTCTCTCTCTCTCTCTCTCTCTCTCACCACACCTGCGCTCTCTACCGCATCTAAATGCCTGGCTATGAAAAGCCAAGTGACATTCACTCCTGATGTATTTACCTGTTGCAACCTCTACAACCACTGTGATTATTATTTGACCCTGCTGGTCATCTATGAACGTTTGAACATCTTGGAGAAAGAACTGGCCTTAATGGCCATGAATTGTTATAATCTCCACCCGGCACAGCCAGAAGAGGACTGGCCATCCCTCAGAGCCTGGTTCCTCTCTAGGTTTCTAATCTCCACCCAGCCAGAAGAGGACTGGCCACCCCTCAGAGCCTGGTTCCTCTCTAGGTTTCTAATCTCCACCCAGCCAGAAGAGGACTGGCCACTCCTCAGAGCCTGGTTCCTCTCTAGGTTTCTTCTTAGATGTTTTCCTAGTTTATCCCAGCCACCGTGCTTCTACATCTGCATTGCTTGCTGTTTGGGGTTTTAGGCTGGGTTTCTGAATAAGCACTTTGTGACATCGGCTGATGTAAAAAGGGCTTTATAAATACATTTGATTGATTGATTGATTATCTCGTTTTTTTGTTAGGCTACAGCTAAACAGGGACAGTGTTATTCCCTGTGATGACAGGAGCAGCCAGACCAGACAGTCCATCATGCATGTGGCTCTATAGCTTCTACACCACATGAAAGACATGCTCCCCCACTGACCGCATGCTGGGAGGCGGAGAGGGGGGCTGCTGGGAGCTCAACATCCAGGAGGACAGATGGTCAGTCAGCCCCTAAAGTGGTGCTTCACCCCTCGGGCCTGACCAGCCACTTGTATAAAGGCAGCTTCTAATCCACTATGCTGGATCAACTATGGTTGCCAGGTCTAAAGTCTCCATTCATAGGCTGCCCTCCATCACGTGTGCTGCTGGGCCCAGTATCAGGGAGCAGTAGGGCTTTTGGGTGACAGGTTTATTTAGGGACGTAATCTGTTCATCACATTGCTGCTACAGTAATGAGATTATCTAATGGCATCCAACATATGCTATCTCTCCTCCTTCTATCCAATTCTCCTCCTTCTATCTTATCTCTCCTCCTTCTATCTTATCTCTCCTCCTTCTATCTTATCTCTCCTCCTTCTATCGTATCTCTCCTCCTTCTATCTTTTCTATCCTATCTCTCCTCCTTCTATCTTATCTCTCCTCCTTCTATCTTATCTCTCCTCCTTCTATCTTATCTCTCCTCCTATCTTATCTCTCCTCCTTCTATCCTATCTCTCCTCCTTCTATCTTATCTCTCCTCCTTCTATCTTATCTCTCCTCCTTCTATCCTATCTCTCCTCCTTCTATCTTATCTCTCCTCCTTCTATCTTATCTCTCCTCCTTCTATCCTATCTCTCCTCCTTCTATCCTATCTCTCCTCCTTCTATCTTATCTCTCCTCCTTCTATCTTATCTCTCCTCCTTCTATCTTATCTCTCCTCCTTCTATCTTTTCTATCTTATCTCTCCTCCTTCTATCCTAACCGTAAAAGCCTTGGTTTCATGCATGTTAACATTAGAAGCCTTTGATTTATTCACTGCTTTAGCACACTCCGCCAACCCGGATGTCCTAGCTGTGTCAGAATCCTGGCTTAGGAAGGCTACCAAAAATTCGGAAATTTCCATCCCCAACTACAACATTTCCCGTCAAGATAGAACCACCAAAGGTGGCGGAGTTGCAATCTACTGCAGAGATAACCTGCAGAGTTCTGTCATACTGTCCAGGTCTGTGCCCAAACAGTTTGAGCTTCTACTCTTAAAAATCCACCTTTCCAGAAATAAGTCTCTCATTGTTGCTGCCTGTTACAGACCCCCCTCAGCCCCCAGCTGTGCCCTGGACTCCATATGTGAATTGATTGCCCCCCATCTATCTTCAGAGTTTGTACTGTTAGGTGACTTAAACTGGGATATGCTTAACACCCCGGCTGTCCTTCAATCTAAGATAGATGCCCTCAATCTCACACAAATTATCAAGGAACCTACCAGGTACAACCCTAAATCCGTAAACATGGGTACCATTATAGATATCATCCTGACTAACTTGCTCTCCAAATACACCTCCTCTGTTTTCAACCAGGATCTCAGCGATCACTGCCTCATCGCCTGCGTTCGCAATGGGTCAGCGGTCAAACGACCACCCCTTATCACTGTCAAACGCTCCCTAAAACACTTTTGCGAGCAGGCCTTTCTATTCGATCTGGCCCAGGTATCCTGGAAGGATATTGACCTCATCCCGTCAGTAGAGGACGCCTGGTTGTTCTTTAAAAGTGCTTTCCTCACCATCCTAAATAAGCATGCCCCTTTCAAAAAACGTAGAACTAAGAATAGATATAGCCCTTGGTTCACCCCAGACTTGACTGCACTAGACCAACACAAAAACATCCTGTGGCGCACTGCATTAGCATCGAATAGCCCCCGCGATATGCAGCTATTCAGGGAAGTCAGGAACAAGTACACACAGTCAGTTAGAAAAGCAAAGGCCAGCTTTTTCAAACAGAAATTTGCTTCCTGTAGCACTAACTCCAAAAAGTTCTGGGACACTGTAAAGTCCATGGAGAATAAGAGCACCTCCTCCCAGTTGCCCACTGCATTGAGGCTCGGAAACACTGTTACCACCGATAAATCCACGATTATCGAAAATTTCAATAAGCATTTTGCTACGGCTGGCCATGCTTTCCACCTGGCTACCCCTACCCCGGCCAACAGCTCTGTACCCCCGGCAGCTACTTGCCCCAGCCCCCCCCCGCTTCTCCTTCACCCAAATCCAGATGGCTGATGTTCTGAAAGAGCTGCTAAGTCTGGACCCCTACAAATCTGCTGGGCTAGATAATCTGGACCCTCTCTTTCTGAAATTATCAGCCAAAATTGTTGCAACACCTATCACTAGCCTGTTCAACCTCTCTTTCGTGTCGTCTGAGATCCCTAGAGATTGGAAAGCTGCCGCGGTCATCCCCCTCTTCAAAGGAGGAGACACTCTAGACCCAAACTGTTATAGACCAATATCCATCCTGCCCTGCCTTTCTAAAGTTTTCGAAAGCCAAGTTAACAAACAGATAACTGACCACTTCGAATCCCACCGTACCTTCTCTGCTATGCAATCTGGTTTCCGAGCGGGTCATGGGTGCACCTCAGCTACGCTCAAGGTACTGAACGATATCATAACCGCCATCGATAAAAGACAGTACTGTGCAGCCGTCTTCATCGACCTGGCCAAGGCTTTCGACTCTGTCAATCACCGCATTCTTATTGGCAGACTCAACAGCCTTGGTTTCTCAAGTGACTGCCTTGCCTGGTTCTCTAACTACTTTGCAGACAGAGTTCAGTGTGTCAAATCGGAGGGCCTATTGTCCGATCCTCTGGCAGTCTCTATGGGGGTGCCACAGGGTTCAATTCTTGGGCCAACCCTTTTCTCTATATACATCAACGATGTCGCTCTCGCTGCTGGTGACTCTCTGATCCATCTCTACGCAGATGACACCATTCTGTATACATCTGGCCCCTCTTTGGACACTGTATTTACTAACCTTCAAACAAGCTTCAATGCCATACAACACTCCTTCCGTGGCCTCCAACTGCTCTTAAACGCTAGTAAAACTAAGTGCATGCTTTTCTATCGAACGCTGCCAGCACCCGCCCACCGGACTATCATCACTACTCTCGACGGGTCCGAATTAGAATACGTGGACACCTACAAATACCTAGGCATCTGGTTAGACTGTAAACTCAACTTCCAGACTCACATCAACCATCTCCAATCCAAAATTAAATCCAGAATTGGCTTCCTATTTCGCAACAAAGCCTCCTTCACTCATGCTGCCAAACATGCCCTTGTAAAACTGACTATCCTACCGATCCTTGATTTCGGCGATGTCATTTACAAACTAGCCTCCAACACTCTACTTAGCAAATTGGATGTAGTCTATCACAGTGCCATCCGTTTTTTCACCAAAGCCCCATACACTACCCACCACTGCGACCTGTATGCTCTCGTTGGCTGGCCCTCATTATATATTCGTCGCCAAACCCACTGGCTCCAGGTCATCTATAAGTCATTATTAGGTAAATCCCCGCCTTATCTCAGCTCGCTGGTCACGATAGCAACACCCACCCGTAGCATGCGCTCCAGCAGGTATATCTCACTGGTCATCCCCAAAGCCAACACCTCCTTTGGCCGCCATTCCTTCCAGTTCGCTGCTGCCAATGACTGGAACGAATTGCAAAAATCATTGAAGCTAGAGGTTCCTATCTCCCTCAATAACTTTAAGCATCAGTTGTCAAAGCTGCTTATCGATCACTGCACCTGTATATAGCCCTTCTGTAAATAGCCCACACTACTACCTCATCCCCATATTATATTTATTTTTGTTATTTTCACAAATCTTGCACTCCAGTATATCTATTTGCACATCATAATTTGCACATCCTTCATTCCTGTGTTAATGATGATAATCTGTAATTTATTTCACCACTATGGTCTATTTATTGTCCTACCTCCTAACCTTACTACATTTTGCACTACATTTTGCACTCTGTATATAGATTTTCTATTGTGTTTTTGACTATGTTTGTTTACTGTGTAACTCTGTGTTGTTTTTGTCGCACTGCTTTGCTTTGTCTTGGCCAGGTCGCAGTTGCAAATGAGAACTTGTTCTCAACTGACCTACCTGGTTAAATAAAGGTGAAATAAAAAAATAAAATAAAAATCTCTCCTCCTTCTATCTTATCTCTCCTCCTTCTATCTTATCTCTCCTCCTTCTATCTTATCTCTCCTCCTTCTATCTTATCTCTCCTCCTTCTATCCTATCTCTCCTCCTTCTATCCTATCTCTCCTCCTTCTATCCTATCTCTCCTCCTTCTATCTTATCTCTCCTCCTTCTATCTTATCTCTCCTCCTTCTATCTTATCTCTCCTCCTTCTATCCTATCTCTCCTCCTTCTATCTGATCTCTCCTCCTTCTATCTGATCTCTCCTCCTTCTATCCTATCTCTCCTCCTTCTATCTTATCTCTCCTCCTTCTATCTTATCTCTCCTCCTTCTATCCTATCTCTCCTCCTTCTATCTTTTCTATCCTATCTCTCCTCCTTCTATTCTATCTCTCCTCCTTCTATCTTATCTCTCCTCCTTCTATCTTATCTCTCCTCCTTCTATCTTTTCTCTCCTCCTTCTATCTTATCTCTCCTCCTTCTATCTTATCTCTCCTCCTCCTATCTTATCTCTCCTCCTTCTATCTTATCTCTCCTCCTTCTATCTTATCTCTCCTCCTTCTATCTTATATATCCTCCTTCTATCTTATATATCCTCCTTCTATCCTATCTCTCCTCCTTCTATCCTATCTCTCCTCCTTCTATCCTTCTATCCATAATTTTCCATTTTTATTAGTATATTGAATTTGAGTTTAATAGTTTGTAATGCCCAAATTTCATGAATTGAACTTGTACTTTGTGATTTGAAACTGAGGTGAATAAATTTTTCATTCAGTTTTAAAACAAAACATTTTTTTTGTCATTCAGAGCAACTAGGGTCAAGTGCCTTGCTCAAGGGCACATCGACAGAGACTTGTCGGCTCGGGATTCAAACCAGCAACCTTTCAGTTACTGGCCCTACGCTCTAAGCACTAGGCTACCTCCAGCCAAGTCTTCAAGATCCAGCAAGGTTACTTGTGTCGTTTGGTGATCCATCGTTATGTGACAAACTAACACGTCTTTAGGTCTTAGGCAAGGCTCTCAACACATAAGCATGGCTCGAAGACTTGTATTAGTGTAGCACATGGGGATCTGTGAAACTCACTCATCAGCCTGAGTGTCACCCCTTGCACAATTGAAAAAGGCCTTTTTATTAGCAAGATGTCTGCATCATTTCCAATCTCCCTTATATATTTTATATACACTACCGGTCAAAGGTTTTAGAACACCTACTCATTCAAGGGTTTTCCTTTATTTTTACATTGTAGAACAATAGTGAAGACATCAAAACTGTGACATAACACATATGGAATCATATAGTAACCAAAAAAGTGTTAATCAAATTTTATATTTGAGACTTCAAATAGCCTCCCTTTGCCTTGGTGACAGCTTTGCACACTCTTGGCATTCTCTCATCCAGCTTCATGAGGACCGCCACAGGAAAGGAAGACCCAGAGTTACCTCTGCTGCAGAGGATAAGTTCATTAGAGTTACCAGCCTCAGATTGCAGCTCAAATAAATGCTTCACAGAGTTCAAGTAACAGACACATCAACATCAACTGTTCAGAGGAGACTGTGTGAATCAGGCCTTCATTGTCGAATTGCTGCAAAGAAACCACTACTAAAGGACACCAATAAGAAGAAGAGACTTGCTTGGGCCAAGAAACACGAGCAATTGACATTAGACCGGTGGAAATTTGTCCTTTGGTCTGGAGTCCAAATTTGAGATTTTTGGTTCCAACCTCAACCAAGTTTAGATGGTTTTGGATGAGTTGGACCACAGTTGGACCACAGGGAAGGAAAAGCAGCTCAGCATATGTGGGAACTCCTTCAAGACTGATGGAAAAGCATTCCAGGTGAAGCTGGTTGAGTGTGCAAAGCTGTCATCAAGGCAAAGGGTGGCTATTTGAAGAATGTCAAATATAAAATATATTTTTATTTGTTTAACACTTTTTTAGTTACTACATGATTCCATATGTGTTATGTCAATGTAAAAAAAAACAGTGCAAATAAAGAAAAACCCTTGAATGAGTAATATTCCAAACTGACCGGGGGTGTACATATGAGATGAGTAATGCAAAATATGTAATCATTATTAAAGTGGCTAATGTTCCGTTATTAAAGTGGCCAGTGATGTCAAGTCTACGTATACAGGGAAGCAGCCTCTAATGTGCTAGTGGTGGCTAGTTAGGCCTTGCGATAGAAGCTGTTTTCAGTCTCGGTCCCAGCTTTGATGCACCTGTACTGACCTTGCCTTCTAGATGTTAACGGGGTGAAGCTTTTCAACTTCTCCACTGCGGTCCCGTCGATGTGGATAGGGGGGTGCTCCCTCTGCTGTTACCTGAAGACCACGATCATCTCCTTTGTTTTGTTGACGTTGAGTGAGAGGTTATTTTCCTGGCACCACACTCCCAGAGCCCTCACCTCCTCCCTGTAGGCTGTCTCGTCATTGTTGGTAATCAAGCCTAATACTGTTGTGTCGTCTGCAAACTCGATGATTGAGTTGGAGGCGTGCTTGGCCATGCAGTCATGGATGAACAGGGAGTACAGGAGTGGGCTGAGCACGCACCCTTGTGGGGCCCCAGTGTTGAGGATCAGCGAAGGAGGAGGTGTTGTTTCCTACCTTCACCAACTGGGGGCTGCCCGTCAGGAAGTCCAGGACCCAGTTGCAAAGGGCGGGGTTCAGACCCAGGCGGGGTTCAGACCCAGGGCCTCAAGTTTAATAATGAGCTCGTCTTCTGCCAACTCACCTGGCTTTCTCTTCTTTTTGTTTGTTCTCTTCTCTGGGAGAGCAGTCTGAGCTTCGGCATCACAGTCCTGCTGCTCCCCCAGAATGCCATTGGCCCACTCATCAAAGTCGTCTGCTGCCCTCTTCACACCCTCAAAGTCTCTGGCACTTTCTCAGGTTATCCTCCTTTCCCGTCACCAAGTGCTGTGCTGTTACGATATCCATGACACTTGTTTGCAAGTATTTAGAGAGAGGGGACGTCTGCTCAAAAACCCTGAGAAAAACCTCAGCTGTAAGTATGGTTTCATACTTTAGGAGAGCATCCTTGTACCCTTGGGCCTTGCTTCGGATGGCAGGTTTTATGGTCACATCCTTTTCAATTCTTTCCATAGTGAAGACCACATCCGTGTAAAGTTTACGGTCAGGCTTTGCAAAGCTTCCAAATACTTTCCTCAAGGCCTCGTCTTTTGCCCACCAGCGTGTTTCACCAATTACATCAAGCCGTCTGTGTCTCCTGTCCTCACTGGTTTCCTCCCATAGCTTCATGCGCTTGTAGAAATCTCGAACAAACACTGCAATGTCATTCAGTAGTGAGAAAAGTGATTCACTTGCCACAACAACCCCAGTGGTGTCAGTTAGCACAAGGTTGAGGACATGTGAGTAACACCATATGTGTACTTGGTTAGGAGACTCTCCTGTGAGCAATGCAGAGATGCCCCTGTATTGTCCCTGCATATTATCTGCTCCGTCTGTTGCATTACCAACACACTGTTTGATATCTATGTCCATCTTCTCAAGGGTCTGTTTCACAAGGTCCACAAAGTACTGTCCTGTCGATGACTCACAGTCAATGACCGCAATGAGTCTCTCGTGGACAACATCAGTGACATATGGCAGAACTACTGCACACTGGTCTTTGGATGTTAAATCCTGTGTTGTGTCCATTTGTATTGAGAACATCCCTGCCTTTCTCACTTCCACAGCAATTGTCTGCTGAATCAACATTCTGATGACTTCAGTGACTTTATTTGCTGTTGTTTTGGACGTCATGGTTACCAAGGACCCTCTTCCTTTACTTCCCATCTGCTTCCTGCTCTTCTCAATGCAATCACTAACATGCTCTTGTAGGCAGACATCATATCTGCTTAGCAACAATATAAGCTCTAGAAACTTGCCATGATTGACGGCCATGTTTTCCAAGTTATATGCAGCTTCATGTCTGTGTCCTCTGTAGCTAAGCCCACATTTACCAATAACTTTAACTACATCAATCACACGTTCCATGACCTGCCTCCTCTTTCTGACCTGGTCTCGTTGAACTGACATTTGCTTATCACTCAGAAGGGTACGGATGTCTGCTTTGCTGGCTCTGAAGAAAAAGACTTCTGCACTTTCTCTATGGGTCTTGCTTCTGTCATGTTCCTGTACTCTCTGATGGGCATGTTTCCAGGCCTGCATGCCTCCTTTGACAAATGCACCATCACTGGCTGAAGGTTTTGCGAATGCAAGACATACTGAGCAGAACAAGGAGTGAGTTAATTCATTGTATGTCAGCCATTTTGTGTTTATGCCATCTTTGGAGTGGAATACATTGGGAATGACTCTTTGAGGGGTTTGTTTTGGGTGGAACTGAAAAAATAAGTCAAAAAATAAGACTGAGGACTTCCCTTTCACTGTCCCTTTCTGTTTACCCTGAACTGACCTATGAACGTCTCTCTCTCTCTCTCTCTCTCTCTCTCTCTCTCTCTCTCTCTCTCTCTCTCTCTCTCTCTCTCTCTCTCTCTCTCTCTCTCTCTCTCTCTCTCTCTCTCTCTCTCTCTCTCTCTCTCTCTCTCTCTCTCTCTCTCTCTCTCTGGTTGCTCTGCAGAATGAGATTAACATTGTAAATAACCCTAACTTAAACTTGTATTACTCATCATGAAATAAATATAGTGGATCTAAATGTTTTTCCTCATAATCCTGGACTATCGGACCATGATTTTATTTTGTTTGCAATCACAACAAATCATTTGCTCAGACCCCAAGCAAGGATCATCAAAAGCTGTGCTATAAATTCTCTGACAACCCAAAGATTCCTAGATGCCCTTCCAGACTCCCTCCACCATCCAAGGACGTCGGAGTACAAAAATCAGTTAACGATCAAACTGAGGATCTAAATTTAACCTTGCGTAATACCCTAGATGCAGTCACACCCCTAAAAACATTTGCCAAAAGAAACTAGCTCCCTGGCACAAAGAAAATACCCAAGCTTTGAAGCAAGCTTCCAGTAAACTGGAACGGAAATGGCACTCCACCAAACTGGAAGACTTCCTACTAGTTTGGAAAGAAAGTACAGTGCAATATGGAAGAGTCCTCACTGCTGCTCCATCATCCTATTTTTCCAACCTAATTCTTTTATTGTTTTATTTTTTTTCACCTTTATTTAACCAGGTAGGTTTTATTTCACCTTTATTTAACCAGGTAGGTCAGTTGAGAACAAGTTCTCATTTACAACTGTGACCTGGCCAAGACAAAGCAAAGCAGTGCGACAAAAAACAACACAGAGTTACACAGTAAACAAACATAGTCAAAAACACAATAGAAAATCTATATACAGAGTGCAAATGTAGTGCAAAATGCAGTAAGGTTAGGAGGTAGGACAATAAATAGACCATAGTGGTGAAATAAATTACTGCTGCCCTCCAGTCCCTTGACTTCTTGGCGCTGACAGAAACATGGATTACCACAGAAAACACTGCTACTCCTACTGCTCTTTCCTCGTCTGATCATGTGTTCTCTCATACCCAGAGAGCATCTGGTCAGCGTGGCGGTGGCACAGGAATTCTAATCTCTCCCAAGTGGACATTCTCTCTTTTCCCCCTGACCCATCTGTCCATCTCCTCATTTGAATTCCATGCTGTCACAGTCACTGGCCCATTCAAACTTAACATCCTTGTCATTTATCGCCCTCCAGGTTCCCTTGGAGAGTTCATCAATGCGCTTGACGCCTTGATAAGTTAATTTCCTGACCGGCCGCCCAACAACCTGCCTGCTTGACCCTATCCCCTCCTCTCTTCAGAACATTTCCGGAGACCTTCTGCCTTACCTCACCTTGCTCATCAACTGATCCTTGACCTCTGGCTGTGTCCCTTCCGTCTTCAAGAGGGCGAGAGTTGCACCCCTCCTCAAAAAACCTACACTCGATCCCTCCGATGTCAATAACTACAGACCAGTATCCCTTCTTTCTTTTCTCTCCAACTCTTGAGCGTTCCCTCTCTAACCAACTCTCCTGCTATCTCTCTCAGAATGACCTTGTTGATCTAAACCTGTCTGGTTTCAAGACTGGTCATTCAACTGAGACTGCTCTTCTCTGTGTCACGGAGGCTCTCCGTACTGCCAAATCTAACTCTCTCTCCTCTGTTCTTATCCTTCTAGACCTATCTGCTGCCTTTGATACTGTGAACCATCAGATCCTCCTCTCCACCCTCTCTGAGTTGGGCATCTCCGGCGCTGCACACTCGTGGATTGCGTCCTACCTGACAGGTCGCTCCTATAAGGTGGCGTGGCGAGAATCTGTCTCCGCACCACGTGCTCTCACCACTGGTGTCACATACCACTCTGTAACAATGTATAGTGTACATATTCAGCCATCCACCCATACTATGCAATGTCTTTTTATAGCTCGGGATCAATAAAGTACCTATCTACTTTATTGATCCTTTCCCCCAAGGGTGCTTAGGGTCTGTGCTGACCAACTGTGTGGAATACTCCAGCGTCGCTTCAACCTTAGCCTGAGCCTGGAAAGGGACCCTGTGCTGTGGAAAACATCCTGCCTCGTCCCAGTGCCCAAGAAGGTACACCTCACTGTCCTGAATGACTTCAGACCTGTAGCGCTAACATCTCACATCATGAAGACCCTGGAAAGGTTAGTCCTCGCTCACCTCAGACCCCTGGTGTGTACATCACTGGACCCCCTGCAGTTCGCATACCAGCGCAACTTCTGCAGAGGGCCTACTCTCACCTGGACAACGCAGGCTGCACTTTGAGGGTTATGTTTTTTGACTTCTCCAGTGCCCTCAACACCATTCAGCCCCTGCTACTGGGTGAGAAGATGAGGAGGATGAAAGTGGAAGCACCCTTAGTCTCCTGGGTCATGGACTACCTGACCGGTAGGCCACAATTTTTTGCGGCTACAGAGCTGTGTGTCAGAACGGACAGTGAGAAATACAGGGGCCTCCCAGGGAACGGTCCTGTCCCCCTTCCTGTTCACCCTCAGACTTCAGATATAACTCTGAAACATGCCACCTGCAGAAGTTCTCGGCTGACTCCGCAATTGTAGGGAGCATTAGGGGTGGGCAGGAGGAGGAGTACAGGAGCACAATCCGTGACTTTGTGTTGTGGTGTGAGCAGAACCACCTTCAGCTCAACATCAGCAAAACAAAGGAGATGGTGGTGGACTTCAGGAGAACATAAAGGCCGGTGATGCTTCTCGGGTAAATAAGCTGATCAGGAAGGCTAGCTCTGTTCTGGGGATTAACCTTGACACTCTAGAGGAGGTGGCGGAGAGTATCTGTCTGTGTATTTTCGTTCTGGCATTTTCCTGCCCTGTGTTGTTCGTTGCTGCTTGACAAAGTAATTTCCCCTCAGGGATCAATGAAGTACCTACCTACCTGTCTCTCCTATCATTGCTACACAGTCGACACTCAATTAATTTTCTCCTTTCCCCCTTCTGATAACCAGGTGTGGAATCGCACCATCACCTCAAGCTGAACCTCGGCAAGACAGAGCTGCTCTTCCTCCTGGGGAAGGACTGCCCACTCCATGATCTCACCATCACGGTTGACAACTCCACTGTGTCCTCCTCCCAGAGTGCAAAGAACCTTGGTGTGACCCTGGACAACACCCTGTCATTCTCTGTTAATATCAAAGAACCTTGGTGTGACCCTGGACAACACCCTGTCATTCTCTGTTAATATCAAAGAACCTTGGTGTGACCCTGGACAACACCCTGTCATTCTCTGTTAATATCAAAGCGGTGACCCGATCCTGCAGGTTCATGCTCAACATTCACAGAGTACGACCCTACCTTACACAGAAAGCAGCACAGGTCCTAATCCAGACACTTCATCTCCCGTCTGGATTACTGTAACTCTCTGTTGGCTGGGCTCCCTGCCTGCACCATTAAACACCTACAACTTATCCAGAACACTGCAGCCCGTCTGGTGTTCAACCTTCCCAAGTTCTGTCATGTCACCCCGCTCCTCCCCACACTCCACTGTCTTCCAGTTGAAGCTCGCATCTACTACAAAACCATGGTGCTTGCCTACGGAGCTTTGAGGGGAACGGAACCTCCTTACCTCCAGGCTCTGATCAGACCCTACACCCAAACGAGGACACTACGTTCATCCACCTCTGGCCTGCTAGCTCCCCACCTCTACTGAAGCACAGTTCAGGCTCATCCCAGTCAAAGCTAGTCGCTGCTTTGGCACCCCAATGGTGGAACAAGCTTCCCCACGATGCCAGGACAGTGGAGTCACTGACCACCTTCTGGAGACACTTGAAACCCTTCCTCTTTATGGAATACCTGGAATAGTATAACAGTAATGTAATCCTTCTACCCCCCCCCCCCCCCCCCCGATTTAAATAAAATAAACACCTTTACTAACACTTGTCTTTTGTCAAAACTAACACCTGACTTATTTCCCTCTAGTACTGACTTTCCTCACAGCTGCTTGTTTAAAGAAATGTATTTACTGTAATGGAGATGTGGTTGTCCCATTGGCTGTCCTAAGTTGAATGCACCAATTTGTAAGTCGCACTGGATAAGAACGTCTGCTAACTGATTAAAATGGAAATGGAAAACAGTACTAACCTAACCCAGCTAGGTGACCACAGGTACAGTAGGTGACTATAGCTAGGTGACCACAGGTACAGTAGGTGACTATAGCTAGGTGACCACAGGTACAGTAGGTGACTATAGCTAGGTGACCACAGGTACAGTAGGTGACTGCAGGTACAGTCGTTCACCACCGCAAGGTCAGGTGACATGGTCGGTGTCCTATCCTCACCTGGCATGCAGTCTAGTGGGCGGCTCTGAGGAGGTGGCGTGGCCAGGACAGGTGATGTCATAGTGGGGGTACCTGTTGCAGAATCCCCCCCTTCACAGTCACATGTGCAGGCTTTCCCTGTCCCTGTCCATGTCTCTAGGACCTCCTCCTGCTGCTCCTCCTCCTCCTGCTGCTCCTCTTCTGGTGGTACCCTCTCTTCCTGCACCTCCTGGACCTCCTCTTCCTCCTGGAATAGAGGTCCAGAAATGGTTACAATCCCATTTCAGCCTACTATAGTTCTAACCAGCCCAATCCTATAACCTACTATAGTTCTAACCAGCCCAATCCTATAACCTACTATAGTTCTAACCAGCCCAATACTATAACCTACTATAGTTCTAACCAGCCCAATCCTATAACCTACTATAGTTCTAACCAACCCAATCCTATAACCTACTATAGTTCTAACCAGCCCAATCCTATAACCTACTATAGTTCTAACCAGCCCAATCCTATAACCTACTATAGTTCTAACCAGCCCAATCCTATAACCTACTATAGTTCTAACCAGCCCAATCCTATAACCTACTATAGTTCTAACCAGCCCAATCCTATAACCTACTATAGTTCTAACCAGCCCAATCCTATAACCTACTATAGTTCTAAGCCGCCCAATCCTATAATCTACTATAGTTCTAACCAGCCCAATCCTATAACCTACTATAGTTCTAACCAGCCCAATCCTATAACCTACTATAGTTCTACTGGTTACAGTTTGAAGCTTTTTCTTGAGTGGGCAGCCTGATGAAAGCCAGTCAATATTTAAATCACCCAGAAGATATAGCTCTCTGTTGATATCACATACATTATCAAGCATTTCACACATGTTATCCAGATACTGACTGTTATCACTTGGTGGTCTATAGCAGTTTCCCACCAGAATGGGCTTTAGGTGAGTCAGATTAACCTGTAGCCATATTACTTCAACACTATTTAACATGTAATCCACTCTAATCTTTACAGGAATATAAAACAGCATTAGCATTTCTGTCTTTTCTGTAGATGTTGTAACCTTGTATTACTACCACTGTATAATCAAAGGTATTATCTAAGGGAGTTTCAGAGTCAGAATATGAATGTCTTCTGTTATTAGCAAATTATTGATTTCATTAACCTTGTTTCTTAAGCTACATATTTTAACGTGGGCTATTTTGAGCACTTTTCTGGGATGCTTGCTTGTTTTCATTGCTTTAATGGGAAGCTTAGCAGAAGTAGATATCCTCATGTTATTTATGTTAGGTCAGGGTGAGCTGCACACAGTGGACTTCCTACTAGGACACACTTCTCAGTACTAACAGTATAACTCTGGTTCATAGATACATGATTACTGCATACAATGGCTGTAGGATCAGCAGAGACATTCAGGGCAGTTAGAGGGACATACATTAGGTTACATACATTGTGTCTGCCAACGCCCCTGGGGTAATGTACATTTACTGAAGCATTATGAAAACTCTTCGTCACAATGGTAGGGATTAACTGAGCTTGGCTTGGGTCATTGATAAGTCATTGTCTCAACAAAGCCTTATAATGCTGTGAAAGGATCCAGGAACCCAAATGATTTGGGTGGATCGTATTCTCCTTATAAAATGTGTTTTGTTAGTTAGTTCCAGGTTAGTTAGTTCCACCCATTGAGCTGCAATAATCACGTAGCCAGTTGTGAAGAGAAAGAATCCTGCTAAAGCGTTCAATGCTGTGATTCAGAGAGGATACAGGGCCAGATATGATGATTAAGAGAGGATACAGGGTCAGATATGATGATTCAGAGAGGATACAGGGCCAGATATGATGATTCAGAGAGGATACAGGGCCAGATATGACGATTCAGAGAGGATACAGGGCCAGATATGATGATTCAGAGAGGATACAGGGCCAGATATGATGATTCAGAGAGGATACAGGGCCAGATATGATGATTCAGAGAGGATACAGGGCCAGATATGATGATTCAGAGAGGATACAGGGCCAGATATGATGATTCAGAGAGGATACAGGGCCAGATATGATGATTCAGAGAGGATACAGGGCCAGATATGATGATTCAGAGAGGACACAGGACCAGATATGATGATTCAGAGAGGACACAGGGCCAGATATGATGATTCAGAGAGGACACAGGGCCAGATATGATGATTCAGGAGGATACAGGGTCAGATATGATGATTCAGAGAGGATACAGGGTCAGATATGATGATTCAGAGAGGATACAGGGTCAGATATGATGATTCAGAGAGGATACAGGGCCAGATATGATGATTCAGAGAGGATACAGGGCCAGATATGATGATTCAGAGAGGATACAGGGCCAGATATGATGATTCAGAGAGGATACAGGGCCAGATATGATGATTCAGAGAGGATACAGGGTCAGATATGATGATTCAGAGAGGATACAGGGCCAGATATGATGATTCAGAGAGGATACAGGGTCAGATATGATGATTCAGAGAGGATACAGGGCCAGGTATGATGATTCAGAGAGGATACAGGGCCAGACATGATGATTCAGAGAGGATACAGGGTCAGATATGATGATTCAGAGAGGATACAGGGTCAGATATGATGATTCAGAGAGGATACAGGGCCAGGTATGATGATTCAGAGAGGATACAGGGTCAGATATGATGATTCAGAGAGGATACAGGGCCAGGTATGATGATTCAGAGAGGATACAGGGCCAGATATGATGATTCAGAGAGGATACAGGGCCAGATATGATGATTCAGAGAGGATACAGGGCCAGGTATGATGATTCAGAGAGGATACAGGGCCAGATATGATGATTCAGAGAGGATACAGGGCCAGATATGATGATTCAGAGAGGATACAGGGCCAGATATGATGATTCAGAGAGGATACAGGGTCAGATATGATGATTCAGAGAGGATACAGGGTCAGATATGATGATTAAGAGAGGATACAGGGCCAGATATGATGATTCAGAGAGGATACAGGGCCAGATATGATGATTCAGAGAGGATACAGGGCCAGGTATGATGATTAAGAGAGGATACAGGGCCAGATATGATGATTCAGAGAGGATACAGGGCCAGGTATGATGATTCAGAGAGGATACAGGGCCAGGTATGATGATTCAGAGAGGATACAGGGCCAGGTATGATGGGTATTTTATTAGTGTCTAGCAGAGTGTCAATCAGCTCTTTAAAACCCAGTTTCAACTGTTCAGAGCTGCCCTTCATAATGTCATTAAAACCCACATGGACTACGATAGAATGGATTTCCATGTCCTGGCGTAATACATTCGGGAGCAGCTTAGTAATGTAATTTACTCAAGCTCCGGGATAGGACATTGTTTTTGTACCAGAAACGGTCACATTTCCTATCATTGATCTGCCCAAAATCACGGCTGGCTAGAAGGACGAGGAAATCCGCCCACTCCCACCTTTTATGGATGGGTGAGAGGTAGGATAACTTGAGACCTCCAACCGACGGAGAAGCCCGGCTCAATCCAGAGCAGGGACGGAAGGTTGCTGACGTCAACTTCAAAATCGTAGTAGTAGGCGCTGCGTCCGCAGACACAGGTTCTCCCAGCGAAGGTGTAGGAAGATCAGACTCCAGGTGAAACTATTGGTTGTTTGTATCCGCTCCAGGCCTCTCATTGGGAGTGTAGACTGCTTTGCAGCAGGTTGCTGTCTTCGGCTTCCACAGCTCGTGACATGCGACCATTGTTAATTGCCTTGCTCCTCTTGCTGTGCTCCTTGGACTATCAGATGAGGGCGCTCTGGGCAACACCGGCCAGTCGGATAACGACAAACAACGAGGCGGAGATGCATCCAACAAGCGTTCCACTCTGCGTTTTCCCCAGTTTCTTATGTAGGCGGGCAACCTGCGTGATCAAGGAAGCCTCCTCAAGTGATCAGTTTCTTCCCGAAACAAAGTGTAGTATATACAGCTCCTAAAGCACTGGAACCATAGTAATAGTAATGTGAGTGATCTAGTTAGTCCTGAAACAAAGTGTAGTAGATACAGCTCCTACAGCACTGGAACCATAGTAATAGTAATGTGAGGGATCCAGTTAGTCCTGAAACAAAGTGTAGTAGATACAGCTCCTACAGCACTGGAACCGTTAATTTATTTCTCCAGACAAAGAGGCTCCATTGGAAAAGTCACCTGGTACCAACTTCGTGAGCTTGATGGCTATCAGTTTAGCGTCAAGCAGGCTTCTAACCGTCTGTTAACCAGCCAAATCCCATCTCAATGTACTAGAGTAACTACAGTTCTAACCAGAGAGAATGAGAGGCACCTACCTCCTGAGAGTTAACACCATGTAGGACTGCAGCACCGACAGACAGGCAGCACCGACAGACAGGCAGCAGAGAAAGAGAGAGACAAGACAGACAGACAGACAGACAGACAGACAGACAGACAGACAGACAGACAGACAGACAGACAGACAGACAGACAGACAAGGGGGGGAAATATAGTGAGAAAAATACATAAATATAGAGACAAAAATAAACAAAATTGGTCTTGAGAGCACTCTGAAAAACAACATAAAAACCACAGCAGTTGGCATGCAGCAAACTAATCTCTAACAAATGCTATCATCTACCTTCTGCAGAGGGCCTGAGTGGTCGCCTGTTAAGCAGCTCCCGTTGTTCTGCATAAACAACACAGGGGCCCCCCAGGGAACGGTCATGTCCCCCTTCCTGTTCACCCTCTACACCTCAGACTTCAGATAGAACTCTGAAACATGCCACCTACAGAAGTTCTCGGATGACTCTGCAATTGTAGGGTGCATCAGGGGTGGGCAGGAGGAGGAGTACAGGAGCACAATCAGTGACTTTGTGTTGTGGTGTGAGCAGAACCACCTTCAGCAAAACAAAGGAGATGGTGGTGGACTTCAGGAGAACCAAGGCCCAACTGACTGCAGTCCCTATACAGGGGATGGATGTGGAAATGGTTGAGTCATACAAGTTCCTGGGAGTCCATTTGGACAACAGGCTGGAATGGGCTGGTAACACCGGGGCCCTGTACAAAAATGGCCAGAGCCGACTCTACTTTCTGAGGAGACTCAGGTCCTTCAACGTGTGCAGTAAACTACTGCATACCATCTACCAGTCTGTGGCCATCTTTTTTGCAGTGGTGTGCTGGGGCACCAACATAAAGGCCGGTGATGCTTCTCCGGTAAATAAGCTGATCAGGAAGGCTAGCTCTGTTCCGGGGATTAGCCTTGACAGGAGGTGGCGGAGAGAAGGATCCTGGCCAAACTGCTGGCCATCATAGACAACGTCACCCACCCTCTGCATGCCATGGTTATGATGCAGAGGAGCACCTTCAGTCACAGTCTGATCCCACCACGGTGTGCCAGAGAGCGCTACAGGAGGTCCTTCCTTCCGGCGGCTATTAGACTATTTAATGCCTCACCGGGGTGCCGTGCCATCGGCAACATAGACCTGGAACTGTTGGGGTGTTAGGACCTAGTTTAACAATTATGCATCCATCCGTGAGTAACTCTGGTCTGTAATCACTCATTCACTCAGGACTTATTTATTCATTCAGGTCTGTATATACTTACTCATGTACAGTTGTTATATCATATCATGTGCAATATTGCTAGTAATTATTGGACTTAACTTACGCAGTCATTCACTCAGGAATGCATATTAGTATCCTGTCAGTTGCACCTTTTCTCATTGCTTTTAGTATATCGAATGTGCAATACGTGCATTTATCTGTAATTAAACCCTGCGCACTAAGGACTGTATTTTAAGGGAATTACTATTATTACCCCAAATGATATCATACACACATTTAGCTATTAAAGTATCTCTTCCTGTCATTTACCTGTACAGTTTATGTAACCATGCAAGTATTCACTTATCTGTACATTTAACCAGACTGTATATTAAGTAAATATTATTACCCTCGCTCATATCATACACACTTTTAACTATTGAAGTATTTCTCTGCCATCGACCTGTATAGTATAGTTAACCATCCAACATCCACCAATGTATAGTGTACATATTCAGCCAACCACTCATACTATGCAATGTCTTTTTATAGCTTTTTTGCACTCTTTTGCAGTCTAAGACATTACCTAGTCTAACCCAGTCTGAGACATTACCTAGTCTAACCCAGTCTGAGACATTACCTAGTCTAACCCAGTCTAAGACATTACCTAGTCTAACCCAGTCTGAGACATTACCTAGTCTAACCCAGTCTGGGACATTACCTAGTCTAACCCAGTCTGAGACATTACCTAGTCTAACCCAGTCTAAGACATTACCTAGTCTAAACCAGTCTGAGACATTACCTAGTCTAACCCAGTCTGAGACATTACCCTGTCTAACCCAGTCTAAGACATTACCCTGTCTAACCCAGTCTGAGACATTACCCTGTCTAACCCAGTCTAAGACATTACCCTGTCTAACCCAGTCTGAGACATTACCTAGTCTAACCCAGTCTGAGACATTACCTAGTCTAACCCAGTCTGAGACATTACCCTGTCTAATCCAGTCTGAGACATTACCTAGTCTAACCCAGTCTAAGACATTACCCTGTCTAATCCAGTCTAAGACATTACCTAGTTTAACCCAGTCTGAGACATTACCTAGTCTAACCCAGTCTGAGACATTACCTAGTCTAACCCAGTCTGAGACATTACCCTGTCTAACCCAGTCTAAGACATTACCCTGTCTAACCCAGTCTGAGACATTACCTAGTCTAACCCAGTCTGAGACATTACCTAGTCTAACCCAGTCTGAGACATTACCTAGTCTAACCCGGTCTGAGACATTACCCTGTCTAACCCAGTCTAAGACATTACCCTGTCTAACCCAGTCTGAGACATTACCTAGTCTAACCCAATCTAAGACATTACCCTGTCTAACCCAGTCTAAGACATTACCCTGTCTAACCCAGTCTGAGACATTACCCTGTCTAACCCAGTCTGAGACATTACCCTGTCTAACCCAGTCTGAGACATTACCTAGTCTAACCCAATCTAAGACATTACCCTGTCTAACCCAGTCTGAGACATTACCTAGTCTAACCCAGTCTAAGACATTACCCTGTCTAATCCAGTCTGAGACATTACCTAGTCTAACCCAGTCTGAGACATTACCTAGTCTAACCCAGTCTGAGACATTACCCTGTCTAACCCAGTCTGAGACATTACCCTATCTAACCCAGTCTGAGACATTACCTAGTCTAACCCAATCTAAGACATTACCCTGTCTAATCCAGTCTGAGACATTACCCTGTCTAACCCAGTCTGAGACATTACCTAGTCTAACCCAGTCTGAGACATTACCTAGTCTAACCCAGTCTAAGACATTACCTAGTCTAACCCAGTCTAAGACATTACCCTGTCTAATCCAGTCTGAGACATTACCTAGTCTAACCCAGTCTAAGACATTACCCTGTCTAATCTAGTCTGAGACATTACCTAGTCTAACCCAGTCTGAGACATTACCTAGTCTAACCCAGTCTGAGACATTACCTAGTCTAACCCAGTCTGAGACATTACCCTGTCTAACCCAGTCTGAGACATTACCTAGTCTAACCCAGTCTGAGACATTACCCTGTCTAACACAGTCTGAGACATTACCCTGTCTAACCCAGTCTGAGACATTACCTAGTCTAACCCAGTCTAAGACATTACCTAGTCTTACCCAGTCTAAGACATTACCCTGTTTAATCCAGTCTGAGACATTACCTAGTCTAACCCAGTCTAAGACATTACCCTGTCTAATCCAGTCTGAGACATTACCTAGTCTAACCCAGTCTGAGACATTACCTAGTCTAACCCAGTCTGAGACATTACCTAGTCTAACCCAGTCTGAGACATTACCCCGTCTAACCCAGTCTGAGACATTACCTAGTCTAACCCAGTCTGAGACATTACCCTGTCTAACCCAGTCTGAGACATTACCTAGTCTAACCCAGTCTGAGACATTACCTAGTCTAACAACCAGACGGCAGGAAGACAAGTGCCCTCTTTGGACACTGTGTTTACTAACCTTCAAACAAGCTTCAATGCCATACAACACTCCTTCCGTGGCTCCAACTGCTCTTAAATGCTAGTAAAACTAAATGCATGCTTTTCAATAGAACGTTGCCAGCACCCGCCCACCGGACTATCATCACTACTCTCAACGGGTCTGACTTAGAATACGTGGACTCCTACAAATACCTAGGCGTCTGGTTAGACTGTAAACTCTCCTTCCAGACTCACATTAACCATCTCCAATCCAAAATTAAATCTAGAATTGGCTTCCTATTTTACAACAAAGCCTCCTTCACTCATGCTGCCAAACATGCCCTTGTAAAACTTACCATCCTACCGATCCTTGACTTCGGCGATGTCATTTACAAAATAGCCTCCAACACTCTACTCAGCAAATTGGATGTAGTCTATCACAGTGCCATCCGTTTTGTTACCAAAGCCCCATATACTACCCACCACTGCAACCTGTATGCTCTCGTTGGCTGGCCCTCACTACATATTCGTCACCAAACCCACTGGCTCCAGGTCATCTATAAGTCTTTATTAGGTAAATCCCCGCCTTATCTCAGCTCGCTGGTCACCATAGCAACACCCACCCGTAGCATGCGCTCCAGCAGGTATATTTCACTGGTCATCCCCAAAGCCAACACCTCCTTTGGCCGTCATTCCTTCCAGTTCTCTGCTGCCAATGACTGGAACGAATTTCAAAAATCCTTGAAGCTAGAGGTTCCTATCTCCCTCACTAACTTTAAGCATCAGCTGTCAGAGCTCCTTATCGATCACTGCACCTGTATATAGCCCTTCTGTAAATAGCCCACACTACTACCTCATCCCCATATTTATTTTTTACTTCCGCTCATTTTGCACTCCAGTATCTCTATTTGCACATCATCATCTACACATCCATCATTCCTGTGTTAATGCTAGTTTGTAATTTATTTCACCACTATGGCCTATTTATTGTCCTACCTTCCTAATCTTACTGCATTTGCACTCTGTATATAGATTTTCTATTGTGTTTTTGACTATGTTTGTTTACTGTGTAATTCTGTGTTGTTTTTGTCGCACTGCTTTGCTTTGTCTTGGCCAGGTCACAGTTGTAAATGAGAACTAGTTCTCAACTGACCTTCCTGGTTAAATAAAGGTGAAATAAAAAATACTAATAAAAAAAAAGCTGAAGCCAACAGAGTTTACAGATGTCTATTCCAGATCATCTTAGGGCTGTCAGATCATGGTTAGTAAACCGCTGACTCAGTAAACTGGGCAGGGTCATGGTTAGTAAACCGCTGACTCAGTAAACTGGGCAGGGTCATGGTTAGTAAACCGCTGACTCAGTAAACTGGGCAGGGTCATGGTTAGTAAACCGCTGACTCAGTAAACTGGGCAGGGTCATTGTTAAGGTTAGGGTTAAGGCCCTGCAGCTGTTTTGATCTCAACATCAAATCATTTCTGGTAACAACTAAATACCTTACTGTTAAAATGGTCAAAAAGAAACACAAATAGCTTCTTAACAAACAGCCATTTCTCAACCAATAATGTATCTAGGACTGTCTGCGAGGGGTCTGAGTGGGAGGGGAACACTGAAACCTAGCTGTTATTGGCAGAGAGGTTTGGAACTCTCTTTCTTATTGGTCTGTTAACTACTTTAACGCTAGGTGATGTCACCAGGCAGGCTAAAACTCCATCCCACCTAACAGTTCTTACACTAAAAGGGCATTATCATAATTTTCAAAATGTCACAATATTATTATTATTATAGTATTATCCAACCTCAGTGTGGAAATATATATAAAACACAGGAAAATAATTTTGACTGCACTGGGCCTTTAAGGTCAGGATGGTGCTGATTTGGGTAACTGGGTATATGGGTAAGGGTTAGGGGGGGTTAGGGTGAGAGTTAGGTTAGAGATGGTGCTGACTGGGTACTTGGGTTAGGGAGATTGATCTTACCTTGAGCTAACAGCAGCAGAACCAGCAGAGCAACACAGCGAGTACTGACCCCCATCTTCCTCCTGGACTGGACTGGTGTGAGCAGAATGATGTGATGTGACTGAGCAGGACACCAAGGCTAGTGGAGGCTGCTAGTGGAGGCTGCTGGTGGATAGGCTTACAGTAATCCACTGGACTCTGATGGCCTCATCTAATACCCACAATCTGCCCCTCCCTCCTTCCCTCCCTCCCTCCCTCCCTCCCTCAGTTCTCCTGGCAGTTCCTCAGCCCCCTCCCTCCCTCCCTCCCTCCCTCCCTCCCTCCCTCCCTCCCTCCCTCCCTCCCTCCCTCCCTCAGTTCTCCTGGCTGTTCCTCAGTTCTCCTGGCTGTTCCTCAGTTCTCCTGGCTGTTCCTCAGTTCTCCTGGCTGTTCCTCAGTTCTCCTGGCTGTTCCTCAGTTCTCCTGGCTGTTCCTCAGTTCTCCTGGCTGTTCCTCAGTTCTCCTGGCTGTTCCTCAGCCCTGGGCCATTTGGCAACAGAGAACTACTAGAGTGACACACATTCCCTCTGCTGGACTGTCAAACATTTTGTCACTTAACCATTTTCTAAACCTTGAAATAAAATCCACCATATCTCTCTTTTTAGTCACTCTTAACAGACCTGTGTTGACAATGAATATCAAACTTGCTTCTGGCATTCATCAATTTCATATTCAAAGTCAGGACATGGATGTATGCCAAGCAAATATTCGGACTACGTCTGTTGAATGGCGACTGTACTGACGTTTTGCCTGTTTGCGTTTTCAGTTGTGCGAATGCTGCCATCTATCCAGTTTGTAGTTTGGGTAGGTTTTAATAGTCGCAGTGGGAACAACATCACCTATACACTTTCTGATGAACTCAGTCTCCGTGTATACATCAATGTTATTCTCAGAGGCTACCCGGGAACATATCCCAGTCCGCATGATCAGACCAACGTTGAATAAACCTTAGCACGGGTACTTCCTGTTTGAGTGTCTGCCTATAGGAAGGGAGGAGCAGAATGGATTTGTGATCTGATTTGCCAAAGGGAGGGCGGGGGTGGGCCTTTTAGCCATCCCGGAAGGGAGAGTGAAAGTGGTCGAGAGTATTTGAAGCGTGAGTACTACAGGCAATGTGTTGATAGAACTTCGGTAGTGTTTTCCTCAAATTAGCTTTGTTAAAATCCCCAGCTACAATAAATGCTGCCTCAGGATAAGTGGTTTCCAGTTTGCACAAAGTCCAGTGTAGTTCCTTGAGGGCCGTCGTGGTATCGGCTTGAGGGGGAATAAACACGGCTGTGACTATAACCAAAGAGAATTCCTCTTGGGAGGTAATACGGTCGGCATTTGATTGTGATGTATTCTAGGTCGGGTGAACAAAAGGACTTGAGTTCCTGTATGTTACAACACTCCTTCCGTGGCCTCCAACTGCTTTTAAATGCTAGTAAAACTAAATGCATGCTCTTCAATAGAACGTTGCCCGCATGTTTCATGTTAATCATGAAACATACACCACCACCCTTCTTCTTCCCGGAGAGATATTTATACCTGTCTGCGCGATGTACTGAGAACCCAGCTGGCTGTATGGACGGGGACAGTATACCCGGAGAGAGCCACGATTCCGTGAAACAAAGTATGTTACAATCCCTGATGTCTTTATGAAAGGAGATCCTCACCCTGAGCTCGTTTACTTTATTATCCAGAGACTGAACATTAGAGAGTAAAATACTTGGAAGTGGTGGACGTTGTGCACAACTCCTGAGTCAGACTAAAAGTCCACTCCGAATACCTCTTCTCCGCCAGCCGCGTCTTGGAGCAGCCTCTGGGAAAAAGTTATGGAGGGTACGAACAAAGGATCAAATTCTGGAAAGTCGTTTTTCTGGTTGTAATGCTGGTGAGTTACTGCTGCTCTGATATCCTAAGGTTATTTCCAGCTGTATGTAAAAACACACAACACGTTCTGGGCGAATAATGTAAGAAATAACACACAAAAAAACGAAATACTGCAAAGTTGCTTAGGAACCAGAAGCAGAGCTGCCATGCCTGTCGGCGCCATCTTACTTGCGGGATCGTCTGAGACCAGAAACCCGGACAGCTGATGAAACTTTGGGTTTCACAACCAAATAATTTCTGCATGAACTGTCAGGAACCGTCTCGGGGAAGCTCATCTTTATGCTCGTTGTCCTCGCAGTTCGGCGGCATAACCAACTTCAGTGGGCAAATGCTCACCTTCAATGTCCACTGACACGCTGGAGAAGTCTGCTCTTCACAGACTAATCCTGGTTCCAACCGCTGTGGTCCCCACTGTGAAGCATGGAGGAGGTGGTGTGATGGTGCTTTGCTGGTGACACTGTCTGTGATTTATTTAGAAAACACTTAACCAGCATGGCTACCACAGTATTCTGCAGCGATACGCCATCCCATCTGGTTTGCACTTAGAGGGACTATCATATGTTTTTCAACAGGACAATGACCCAACACACCTCCAGGCTGTGTAAGGGCTATTTGACCAAGAAGAAGAGTGATGGAGTGCTGCATCAGATAACCTGACCTCCACAATCCCCAGACCTCAACCCAATTGAGATGGTTTGGGATGAGTTGGACCGCAGACTGAAGGAAAAGCAGCCAACAAGTGCTCATCATATGGGCTACTTTGAAGAATCTCAAATATAAAATATATTTTGTTTTACACTTTTTTGGTTACTACATGATTCCATATGTGTTATTTCATAATTTTGATGTCTCACTATTATTCTACAATGTAGAAAATAGTAAAAATAAAGAAAAACCCTTGAATGAGTAGGTGTGTGCAAACCTTTGAAATTGTGTGTGCGTAAACATGTGTGTGTGTGTGCCTGTGTGTCTCTTCACAGTCTACATTGTTGGATAATGTGTAGTTTTTTAAAATCAGATTTTAATGCTTGCATCAGTTACTTGATGTTTAATATAGTTCCATGTAGTAATGGCTCTGTGTAGCAACGTGCATTTTCCAGAGTCTGTTCTGGACTTGGTGACTATGAAGAGACCCCTTCTTGCATATCTTGTGGGGTATGCATAGGTGTCTGAGCTGTGTGCTAGTCGTTTGAAAATAATTTTCGGTATTTTCAGCATGTCAATACCTCTCACAAAGACGAGTAGTGATGCATTCAATCTCCTCTACTTTGAGCCAGGAGAGATTGACATGCATGTCATTGATGTTAGTTCTGCATGTATATTTAAGGGCCAGTCGTGCTGCTCTGTTCAGGGCCAATTTGCCTACGTCCTTCTTTGTGGCACTTGACCATATGACTGTGCAGTAGTCCAGGTGCGACAAAACTAGGGCCTGTAGGACTTGTTCTGTTGATAGCAATGTCAAGAAAGCACACCAGAGCCTCTCCCCATCTTAGTTACTATTGTATCAATATGTATTGACCAGGACAGTTTACAATTCAGGGTTACTCCAAGCAGTTTAGTCTCCTCAACTTGCTCAATTTCCACATTATTTATTACAATATGTAGTTGAGGTTTAGGGTTTTGTGAATGATTTGTCCCAAATATAATGCTTTTCATTTATTTAGATCTAGCTTATCTTAGCTTTTCTTGCCACCCATTCTGAAACTACCTGCAGCTCTTTGTTAAGTGTTGCAGTCATTTCAGTTGCTTTAGTAGCTTACGTGTAAAGTGTTGCGTTATCAGTCATTAGTAAAGATTGAAAAAAGTAAGGGGCCTAGACAGCTGCCCTGGGGAATGCCTGATTCTACCTGGATTATGTTGGAGAGGCTTCCATTAAAGGACACCCTCTGTTCTGTTAGACAGGTAACTCTTTATCCATAATAGATAGATAGATAGATAGATAGATAGATAGATAGATAGATAGATAGATAGATAGATAGATAGATAGATAGATAGATAGATAGATAGATAGATAGATAGATAGATAGATAGATAGATAGATAGATAGATAGATAGATAGATAGATAGATAGATAGATAGATAGATAGATAGATAGATAGATTTAATAATATTGCAGGGGGTGTAAAGCCATAACACATACATTTTTCCATTAGCAGACTATGATAGCTAATGTCAAAAGCTGCACTGAAGTCTAGCAAAACAGCTCCAACAATCTTTTATTATCAATTTCTTTCAGCCAATCATCAGCCATTTGTGTAAATACAGTATTTGTTTACTCTGAAATATAATATATAATAATATAATAAAATTGTATCTGGTCAAACACTGAGTAACTTTATTTTTTATTTTTTACTGCTAACCTACAAGGCATTAAATGGGCTTGCTGCTACACCGACACGTACGCTCCGGTCACAAGACGCAGGCCTCCTTATTGTCCCTAGAATTTCTAAGCACACAGGTGGAGGTAGGGCTTTCTCCTATAGAGCTCCATTTTAATGGAATGGTCTGCCTATCCATGTGAGAGACACAGACTTGGTCTCGACCTTCAAGTCTTTAATGAAGACTCATCTCTTCAGTAGGTCCTATGATTGAGTGTAGTCTGGCCCAGGGGTGCAAGGGGGAACGGCAAGGCTCTGGAGCGACGAACCACCCTTGCTGTCTCTGCCTGGCTGGTTCCCATCTCTCCATTGGGATTCTCTGCCTCTGACCCTATTATGGGGGCTGAGTCACTGGCTTACTAGTGCTCTTCCATGCAGTCCCTAGGAGGGGTGCGTCACTTGAGTGGGTTGAGTCACTGACGTGATCTTCCTGTCCGGATTTTCATCCCCGTGGGCTCGTGTGGTGGAGGAGATCGTCAAATCAAATGTTATTTGTCACGTGCCGAATACAACAGGTGTAGACCTTACCATGAAATGCTTACTTACAAGCCCTTAACCAACAATACAACAGGTGTAGACCTTACAGTGAAATGCTTACTAACAAGCCCTTAACCAACAATACAACAGGTGTAGACCTTACAGTGAAATGCTTACTAACAAGCCCTTAACCAACAATACAACAGGTGTAGACCTTACCATGAAACGCTTACTTACAAGCCCTTAACCAACAATGCAGTTTTAAGAAAATAGAGTTTAGAAAATATTTACTGAATAAACTAAAAATAAAATAAAAAGTAACACAATAAAATAACAATAACGAGGCTATTTATAGGGGGTACCGGTTCCGAGTCAATGTGTAGAGATACAGGTTATTTGAGGTAATTTGTACATATAGGTAAAGTGACTATGCATTGATAATAAACAGTGGGGGTCAATGTAAATTGTCCTGTTGGCCATTTAGTTAATTGTTCAGCAGTCTTATAGCTTGGCGGTAGAAGCTGTTAAGGAGCCTTTTGGACCTAGACTTTGCTCTCCGGGAACGTTTGCTGTGTAGCAGTGAGAACAGTCTATCACTTGGCTGACTGGGGTCTTTGACAGTTTTTTGGTCCTTCTACTGACACCGCCTAGTATATAGGTCCTGGATGGAAGAAAGCTTGGCCCAAGTGATGTACTGAGCAATTTGCACTACCTTCTGTAGCGCCTTACGGTCAGATGCCGAGTTGCAACCGGTCAGGATGCTCTCGATTGTGCAGCTGTAGAACCTTTTGAGGATCTGGGGACCCATGCCAAATCTTTTCAGTCTCCTGAGTGGGAAAATGTGCTGTTGTGCCCTCTTTACAACTGTCTTGGTGTGTTTGGTAGTTTGTTGGTGATGTGGACACCAAGGAACTTGAAGCTCTCGACTGGACGTGCTACCTAGCCTACCTTCGTGGGCTAAACTCAGTAAGTTGTTGGTCTGTTGATATCCCTCTAGTGGTGTGGGGGCTGTGCTTTGGCAAAGTGGGTTGGGTTGTATCCTGCCTGGTTGGCCCTATCCAGGGGTATCATCTGACGGGGCCACAGTGTCCCCCGACCCCGCCCCCCCACCGCCCTATGTGCCAGGGGGCTAGGGTCTAGGGGGAGGTCTGTCTTATCTGGTGTCCTGTGTGAATTTAAGTATGCTAATTCTCCCTCTCTTTCCCGGAGGACCTGAGACCTAGGACCATGCTTCAGGACTACCTGGCCTGATGACTCCTGGCTGTGTGTCAGAACGGGCAGTGAGCAACACAGTGGCCCCCCAGGGAACGGTCCTGTCCCCCTTCCTGTTCACCCTCTACACCTCAGACTTCAGATATAACTCTGAAACATGCCACCTACAGAAGTTCTCGGATGACTCTGCAATTGCAGGGTGCATCAGGGGTGGGCAGGAGGAGGAGTACAGGAGCACAATCAGTGACTTTGTGTTGTGGTGTGAGCAGAACCACCTTCAGCTCAACATCAGCAAAACAAAGGAGATGGTGGTGGACTTCAGGAGAACCAAGGCCCAACTGACTGCAGTCCCTATACAGGGGATGGATGTGGAAATGGTTGGGTCATACAAGTTACTGGGAGTCCATTTGGACAACAGGCTGGAATGGGCTGGTAACACCGGGGCCCAGTACAAAAAGGGCCAGAGCCGACTCTACTTTCTGAGGAGGCTCAGGTCCTTCAACGTGTGCAGTAAACTACTGCATACCTTCCACCAGTCATCTTTTTTGCAGTGGTGTGCTGGGGAGCCAATATTAAAGCTGGTGATGCTTTTCGGGTAAATAAGCTGATCAGGAAGGCTAGCTCTGTCCTGGGGATGAGCCTTGACACTCTAGAGGAGGTGGTGGAGAGACGGATCCTGGCCAAACTGCTGGCCATCATGGACAACGTCACACACCCTCTGCATGCCATGGTTATGACGCAGAGGAGCACTTTCAGTCACAGACTGATCCCACCACGGTATGCCAGAATAGTTTAATTTCTCTCATTAATGCAGGGCAGGGCAGACTGACTTATACATGAATATTGTATTAATTCAAGGCCCAGACTGACTTATACATGAATATTGTATTAATTCAAGGCCCAGACTGACTTATACATGAATATTGTATTAATTCAAGGTCCAGACTGACTTATACATGAATATTGTATTAATTCAAGGCCCAGACTGACTTATACATGAATATTGTATTAATTCAAGGCCCAGACTGACTTATACATGAATATTGTATTAATTCAAGGTCCAGACTGACTTATACATGAATATTGTATTAATTCAAGGTCCAGACTGACTTATACATGAATATTGTATTAATTCAAGGCCCAGACTGACTTATACATGAATATTGTATTAATTCAAGGTCCAGACTGACTTATACATGAATATTGTATTAATTCAAGGTCCAGACTGACTTATACATGAATATTGTATTAATTCAAGGTCCAGACTGACTTATACATGAATATTGTATTAATTCAAGGTCCATGTACAGTGGTTAACAGTGCACCTTTTGCACAACCACTTTTGTTTTCCATCAATGTTTATGCAATGTTGCTCATTTACATCAGAAAGAAGTTGTAATTAATTCAAATTCCTAGTCTCGTTTAATGTACATTTTATATAACAACATGTTTCCTAAATCATAGACGACTATGTTTGTTACTGCACTGTTACCACAGCACCAATAACGGATGCTATCCATCTGGACCTTTGCCACCTAGGACATTTTGTGTCACTGGACATTCTCAAATAGTAGTTGAGCACCACTGCTGTAGAGCATCTTCTGTTTCCAGAAGTTGTCAAAGTTATCTTTAAAAGTTATTCCAACAGCCACAGTAGTCTTTAAGCCAGATGTGTAATACCAGTAGCCTGCTGAATCCAAGGAAAATCTGTCAAGAGTTACATTTTAAATTAAGGCAACTGCATCACAGCCTAGCTCTCCATTTCCAAATAAATATGGGGGTTTTAGGAGCAGCGTGTCTTCATGTCTTGCATGATTTACCTGCAGAATACTGACATTCTACAGATTTGAATATAGACCTGCTGCAGGGTTGTTACCACAGCCACAAAGTCAGAAACCCCACTTATTTCTACAATTTCTCTTCTTAAAATGTGATTTAAAAAAAACCTTAACCAGAGTGCTAACACGATGACTAATCCTAACCTTAAATTAGGACCAAAAATCAAATGTTAGTTTAATTCTTACGATATACCAATAGGTGACTTTGTGGCTGTGCTATCTAATGTAAACCTTACTGCAGGTGTGTTGTGATGGTCGGTCCACAAGGCGGCGCTGGTGCACTGAAAATGTCTTGACCGCTTAGAACTTTTATACTTTTCGTCTTTCACATTGCATCTGAAACAAACTGTTGACAGACACTTTTATGCTACTATACTTTAATGTTATTGCCAGTGGGTCTTAGATATTTATTAAGAATTCTGTAAAGCTTTATCGATATCTCAGATTTTATCCTTCAGACAACATTTCGAGGATGATATTGGGGGCGATATAGTGATTGACTAACACAACAGCCTAGGTTGAATATATTTGTAACCTTTTTTTATTTTTATTTTTTTAACCTTTATTTAACTATTTAACCTAGACAGCCAAACACCGCCATGATGTCAAGCCTAATCCACAGTAGGCGGGAATAACGGAGTTTAATGACCAATGAAAGATCGTAAAAGTGACCAGAGACCAATGGTAAACGTAGTTGTCGTTTGACAACTGCTTGGTGACGAAAACAGGAGCAGTAGGTGGGTATTCATTCACTGTGAATACCAAAGTAAAACTGTGTTGTACATCATTCCCCCGTGAAGAATTGAACTGAAGGTGAAAGGTAAGTCGTCTGATTTTAGTTTACTTTAATATACATATTTAGAAACTCCGCCTGTTTCTATCGCTGACATAAAGTGAAAATATACTCCGTTATGTTGGCCGAGGTAAGCCCCGCCCCTTCCTACAATTTATCTTCTTAACATTTGATTTGAACCTAACAGTAACCTAACAGTAACCTATCAGTAACCTAACAGTAACCTAACAGTAACCTATCAGTAACCTAACAGTAACCTATCAGTAACCTAACAGCAGGGGCGCCGTATGGGGGGGAAAAGTTAGGATGATTCTAAGGGCCTGTGACTGACAGGGGCCCTAAAATATTATTCCAGCATTAGGTAAAAACATTTTGGAGCCCAATGTTATATATTTTCATGGGGCCCAAAATCCCTGGAGGCTCCCCTGCCTAACAGTAACCTATCAGTAATCTATCAGTAACCTAACAGTAACCTATCAGTAACCTAACAGTAACCTAACAGTAACCTATCAGTAACCTAACAGTAACCTAACAGTAACCTATCAGTAACCTAACAGTAACCTATCAGTAACCTAACAGTAACCTTATGCCTAACTACCCTGAAATGAAGACTAGTTGAGTCCAGTGGGAACCAGGCAGTGTCCAGCGGAGGAGAGGTATGTCGCGCAGTTAGAGTCGGGACGAGGGTTTCAGTCTAATGTCATTTATGATTGTGGCGAGACATTAGAGGGTTTCAAACGTTCAGTAGAGATTTTAGCACGTCAATCTTGGTGGTTTTAGATGCATGTCAGCAAAGCCACCACAAAATATGTATAATTTTATTGGTCTAAAAAGGAGGAAAAATACAAATCATGAGGATCAACATTTATAGACAATATTCAGACAGAACCCTCTTAATATCAACTGGATCTATTAGCCTACTGAGCTTGATGTTAAAACATGTATTTGAATGAGAAGAGACTGTCACTGGCAAACATGATTACAGACCCAACAACATTATATAGTATCCCCTCCTTGTGAAGAAAAGCAGACGATATAATATAATACAATACACAAAGTAAGCACACCAATGAATCATTCCATTGCCTTAAATTATGAATACGATACAAATGAGAGACCTGTATAAGGGTTGGCAGGTAGCTGAGTGGTTAGAGCATTGGCCCCGTAACCGAAAGGTTGTCGGATCGGATATAGTAGTGGTTATAATGTTACCTCGTCAGTATAGCAGGTATTTATATAGTAGTGGTTATAATGTTACCTCATCAGTATAGCAGGTATTTATATAGTAGTGGTTATAATGTTACCTCGTCAGTATAGCAGGTATTTATAATGTTACCTCATCAGTATAGCAGGTATTTATATAGTAAGGTTTATAATGTTACCTCATCAGTATAGCAGGTATTTATATAGTAGTGGTTATAATGTTACCTCATCAGTATAGCAGGTATTTATATAGTAGTGGTTATAATGTTACCTCATCAGTATAGCAGGTATTTATATAGTAGTGTTTATAATGTTACCTCATCAGTATAGCAGGTATTTATATAGTAGTGGTTATAATGTTACCTCATCAGTATAGCAGGTATTTATATAGTAGTGGTTATAATGTTACCTCATCAGTATAGCAGGTATTTATAATGTTACCTCATCAATATAGCAGGTATTTATATAGTAGTGGTTATAATGTTACCTCATCAGTATAGCAGGTATTTATATAGTAGTGGTTATAATGTTACCTCATCAGTATAGCAGGTATTTATAATGTTACCTCATCAGTATAGCAGGTATTTATATAGTAGTGGTTATAATGTTACCTCATCAGTATAGCAGGTATTTATATAGTAGTGGTTATAATGTTACCTCATCAGTATAGCAGGTATTTATATAGTAGTGTTTATAATGTTACCTCATCAGTATAGCAGATATTTATATAGTAGTGGTTATAATGTTACCTCATCAGTATAGCAGGTATTTATATAGTAGTGGTTATAATGTTACCTCATCAGTATAGCAGGTATTTATATAGTAGTGTTTATAATGTTACCTCGTCAGTATAGCAGGTATTTATATAGTAGTGGTTATAATGTTACCTCATCAGTATAGCAGGTATTTATATAGTAGTGTTTATAATGTTACCTCATCAGTATAGCAGGTATTTATAATGTTACCTCATCAGTATAGCAGGTATTTATATAGTAGTGGTTATAATGTTACCTCATCAGTATAGCAGGTATTTATATAGTAGTGTTTATAATGTTACCTCATCAGTATAGCAGGTATTTCTATAGTAGTGTTTATAATGTTACCTCATCAGTATAGCAGGTATTTATAATGTTACCTCATCAGCATAGCAGGTATTTATATAGTAGTGTTTATAATGTTACCTCATCAGTATAGCAGGTATTTATAATGTTACCTCATCAGTATAACAGGTATTTATATAGTAGTGGTTATAATGTTACCTCATCAGTATAGCAGGTATTTATATAGTAGTGTTTATAATGTTACCTCATCAGTATAGCAGGTATTTATATAGTAGTGTTTATAATGTTACCTCATCAGTATAGCAGGTATTTATAATGTTACCTCATCAGTATAGCAGGTATTTATATAGTAAGGTTTATAATGTTACCTCATCAGTATAGCAGGTATTTAAATAGTAGTGTTTATAATGTTACCTCATCAGTATAACAGGTATTTATATAGTAGTGTTTATAATGTTACCTCATCAGTATAGCAGGTATTTATATAGTAAGGTTTATAATGTTACCTCATCAGTATAGCAGGTATTTATATAGTAGTGGTTATAATGTTACCTCATCAGTATAGCAGGTATTTATATAGTAGTGGTTATAATGTTACCTCATCAGTATAGCAGATATTTATATAGTAGTGTTTATAATGTTACCTCATCAGTATAGCAGGTATTTATATAGTAGTGGTTATAATGTTACCTCATCAACATAGCAGGTATTTATATAGTAGTGTTTATAATGTTACCTCATCAGTATAGCAGGTATTTATAATGTTACCTCATCAGTATAGCAGGTATTTATATAGTAGTGTTTATAATGTTACCTCATCAGTATAGCAGGTATTTATAATGTTACCTCATCAGTATAGCAGGTATTTATATAGTAGTGTTTATAATGTTACCTCATCAGTATAGCAGGTATTTATATAGTAGTGGTTATAATGTTACCTCATCAGTATAGCAGGTATTTATATAGTAGTGTTTATAATGTTACCTCATCAGTATAGCAGGTATTTATATAGTAGTGGTTATAATGTTACCTCATCAGTATAGCAGGTATTTATATAGTAGTGGTTATAATGTTACCTCATCAGTATAGCAGGTATTTATAATGTTACCTCATCAATATAGCAGGTATTTATATAGTAGTGGTTATAATGTTACCTCATCAGTATAGCAGGTATTTATATAGTAGTGGTTATAATGTTACCTCATCAGTATAGCAGGTATTTATAATGTTACCTCATCAGTATAGCAGGTATTTATATAGTAGTGGTTATAATGTTACCTCATCAGTATAGCAGGTATTTATATAGTAGTGGTTATAATGTTACCTCATCAGTATAGCAGGTATTTATATAGTAGTGTTTATAATGTTACCTCATCAGTATAGCAGATATTTATATAGTAGTGGTTATAATGTTACCTCATCAGTATAGCAGGTATTTATATAGTAGTGGTTATAATGTTACCTCATCAGTATAGCAGGTATTTATATAGTAGTGTTTATAATGTTACCTCGTCAGTATAGCAGGTATTTATATAGTAGTGGTTATAATGTTACCTCATCAGTATAGCAGGTATTTATATAGTAGTGTTTATAATGTTACCTCATCAGTATAGCAGGTATTTATAATGTTACCTCATCAGTATAGCAGGTATTTATATAGTAGTGGTTATAATGTTACCTCATCAGTATAGCAGGTATTTATATAGTAGTGTTTATAATGTTACCTCATCAGTATAGCAGGTATTTCTATAGTAGTGTTTATAATGTTACCTCATCAGTATAGCAGGTATTTATAATGTTACCTCATCAGCATAGCAGGTATTTATATAGTAGTGTTTATAATGTTACCTCATCAGTATAGCAGGTATTTATAATGTTACCTCATCAGTATAACAGGTATTTATATAGTAGTGGTTATAATGTTACCTCATCAGTATAGCAGGTATTTATATAGTAGTGTTTATAATGTTACCTCATCAGTATAGCAGGTATTTATATAGTAGTGTTTATAATGTTACCTCATCAGTATAGCAGGTATTTATAATGTTACCTCATCAGTATAGCAGGTATTTATATAGTAAGGTTTATAATGTTACCTCATCAGTATAGCAGGTATTTAAATAGTAGTGTTTATAATGTTACCTCATCAGTATAACAGGTATTTATATAGTAGTGTTTATAATGTTACCTCATCAGTATAGCAGGTATTTATATAGTAAGGTTTATAATGTTACCTCATCAGTATAGCAGGTATTTATATAGTAGTGGTTATAATGTTACCTCATCAGTATAGCAGGTATTTATATAGTAGTGGTTATAATGTTACCTCATCAGTATAGCAGATATTTATATAGTAGTGTTTATAATGTTACCTCATCAGTATAGCAGGTATTTATATAGTAGTGGTTATAATGTTACCTCATCAACATAGCAGGTATTTATATAGTAGTGTTTATAATGTTACCTCATCAGTATAGCAGGTATTTATAATGTTACCTCATCAGTATAGCAGGTATTTATATAGTAGTGTTTATAATGTTACCTCATCAGTATAGCAGGTATTTATAATGTTACCTCATCAGTATAGCAGGTATTTATATAGTAGTGTTTATAATGTTACCTCATCAGTATAGCAGGTATTTATATAGTAGTGTTTATAATGTTACCTCATCAGTATAGCAGGTATTTATAATGTTACCCCATCAGTATAGCAGGTATTTATATAGTAGTGTTTATAATGTTACCTCATCAGTATAGCAGGTATTTATATAGTAAGGTTTATAATGTTACCTCATCAGTATAGCAGGTATTTATATAGTAGTGTTTATAATGTTACCTCATTAGTATAGCAGGTATTTATATAGTAGTGTTTATAATGTTACCTCATCAGTATAGCAGGTATTTATATAGTAGTGTTTATAATGTTACCTCATCAGTATAGCAGGTATTTATAATGTTACCCCATCAGTATAGCAGGTATTTATATAGTAGTGTTTATAATGTTACCTCATCAGTATAGCAGGTATTTATATAGTAAGGTTTATAATGTTACCTCATCAGTATAGCAGGTATTTATATAGTAGTGTTTATAATGTTACCTCATTAGTATAGCAGGTATTTATATAGTAGTGGTTATAATGTTACCTCATCAGTATAGCAGGTATTTATATAGTAAGGTTTATAATGTTACCTCATCAGTATAGCAGGTATTTATATAGTAGTGTTTATAATGTTACCTCATCAGTATAGCAGGTATTTATAATGTTACCCCATCAGTATAGCAGGTATTTATATAGTAGTGTTTATAATGTTACCTCATCAGTATAGCAGGTATTTATATAGTAAGGTTTATAATGTTACCTCATCAGTATAGCAGGTATTTATATAGTAGTGTTTATAATGTTACCTCATTAGTATAGCAGGTATTTATATAGTAGTGTTTATAATGTTACCTCATCAGTATAGCAGGTATTTATATAGTAGTGGTTATAATGTTACCTCATCAGTATAGCAGGTATTTATATAGTAGTGGTTATAATGTTACCTCATCAGTATAGCAGGTATTTATATAGTAGTGGTTATAATGTTACCTCATCAGTATAGCAGGTATTTATATAGTAGTGGTTATAATGTTACCTCATCAGTATAGCAGGTATTTATAATGTTACCTCATCAGTATAGCAGGTATTTATATAGTAGTGGTTATAATGTTACCTCATCAGTATAGCAGGTATTTATATAGTAGTGTTTATAATGTTACCTAATCAGTATAGCAGGTATTTATAATGTTACCTCATCAGTATAACAGGTATTTATAATGTTACCTCATCAGTATAACAGGTATTTATAATGTTACCTCATTAGTATAACAGGTATTTATAATGTTACCTCATCAGTATAACAGGTATTTATAATGTTACCTCATCAGTATAGCAGGAATTTATAATGTTACCTCATCAACATAGCAGGTTTTTATAATGTTACCTCATCAACATAGCAGGTATTTATAATGTTACCTCATCAACATAGCAGGTATTTATAATGTTACCTCATCAGTATAACAGGTATTTATAATGTTACCTCATCAACATAGCAGGTATTTATAATGTTACCTCATCAACATAGCAGGTATTTATAATGTTACCTAATCAGTATAGCAGGTATTTATATTGTTACCTCATCAGTATAACAGGTATTTATAATGTTACCTCATCAACATAGCAGGTATTTATAATGTTACCTCATCAACATAGCAGGTATTTATAATGTTACCTCATCAACATAGCATTTATTTATAATGTTACCTCATCAGTATAATAGGTATTTATAATGTTACCTCATCAGTATAACAGGTATTTATAATGTTACCTCATCAACATAGCAGGTATTTATAATGTTACCTCATCAACATAGCAGGTATTTATAATGTTACCTCATCAACATAGCAGGTATTTATAATGTTACCTCATCAGTATAACAGGTATTTATAATGTTACCTCATCATCCTCCAGCGAATGCCCGCAGCTCGGAGCCTACAGCGAAGGCCCGCAGCCCGGAACCTCCAGCGAAGTTGTTTGCCCCGCTCCATGGCCAGAGCCGTTTTCCCCACCGGTGCCCAGTCCAGGCCCGGTTGTTTGCCCCGCTCCATGGCCATAGCCGTTTTCCCCACCGGTGCCCAGTCCAGGCCCGGTTGGTTGCCCCGCTACATGGCCGGAGCCGTTTACCCCACCGGTGCCCAGTCCGGGCCCGGTCAAGGGTCCCGCTCCACAGCCGGAGCCGTTTGCCCCACCGGTGTCCAGTCCGGGCCCGGTAAATTTCCCAGCTCCATGGCCGGGCATAAGGAAGGGGCATGGGAGGAGACTCTCAACTTCGCCGTAGCCAGAACCGCCACCGGCGAGCTAATCGTCCCTCCCTGACCCCCCCCCATGTAGTTGTGTGTTTGTAGTTGGCGTCCGGGAGTCCGCACCTTGGGGGGGGGTACTGTCAGGCTCTGGCCATAGAGAAGCCTATTTGCTTCTCTATGTAGCTATGGTCAGAGTCTGACAGGTCTATTCTTACTGTTTCTGTGTGGGTTTTGGGTTGAAACCCTAATTAGAGGCAGCTGCACCGCATTGTCTCTAATTAGGGATCCTATATATGTTTGTATGTCCTTCACTTTGGTGTGGGTCGTTATTCCTCACGTCACAGTAAGTGTGTTTTCCGTTCTTGTTCATTTCATTCATTGCCTTTTGTTTATATAGTTTGTGACATTTGTTGTTTTATCATTTAATAAACGATGTTGAACTATCGCTGCGCTGCTCCTTGGTCTCTACACCCAAACGTGACAGATGCTTAAAGTTATTGAGGGAGATAGGAACCTCTAGCTTTAAGGATTTTTGCAGTTCGTTCCAGTCATTGGCAGCAGAGAACTGGAAGGAATGGCGGCCACAGGAGGTGTTGGCTTTGGGGATGACCAGTGAAATATACCTGCTGGAGCGCATGCTACGGGTGGGTGTTGCTATGGTGACCAGCGAGCTGAGATAAGGCGGGGATTTACCTAATAAAGACTTATAGATGACCTGGAGCCAGTGGGTTTGGTGACGAATATGTAATGAGGGCCAGCCAACAAGAGCATACAGGTCGCAGTGGTGGGTAGTATATGGGGCTTTGGTAACAAAACGGATGGCACTGTGATAGACTACATCCAATTTGCTGAGTAGAGTGTTGGAGGCTATTTTGTAAATGACATCGCCGAAGTCAAGGATCGGTAGGATGGTAAGTTTTACAAGGGCATGTTTGGCAGCATGAGTGAAGGAGGCTTTGTTACGAAATAGGAAGCCGATACTAGATTTAATTTTGGATTGGAGATGGTTAATGTGAGTCTGGAAGGAGAGTTTACAGTCTAACCAGACGCCTAGGTATTTTGTCAGACCCGTCGAGAGTAGTGATGATGGGCGGGTGCGGGCAGCGTTCAAAATGGTCGGTGATCTGTTTGTTAACTTGGCTTTCGAAGACTTTTGAAAGGCAGGGCAGGATGGCTAGAGTGTCAGTTATAACTGACCTTAACCCTTACCCTTCTGGAACCAAAACACGTCTTCCTATTTTCTCCTCTCCTCTCCTCTCCTCTCCTCTCTTCTCTCCCCTCTTTCTCCACTAATTCCTCTCCTCTCCTCTCCTCTCCTCTCCTCTCCTCTCCTCTCCTCTCCTCTCCTCTCCTCTCCTCTCCTCTCCTCTCCTCTCCTCTCCTCTCCTCTCCTCTCCTCTCCTCTCCTCCAGATGCAGTACATGCTGCTGTTCAGTCGGCAGGGGAAGCTGCGTCTCCAGAAGTGGTATGTTCCTCTGTCTGATAAGGAGAAAAAGAAGATTACCAGAGAGTTGGTCCCGACGGTTCTGGCCAGGAAACCCAAAATGTGTTCCTTTCTGGAGTGGAGAGACCTCAAGGTTGTTTACAAGAGGTAAGTAGTGACAGAGCCCAAGCACCCCATTCCCTATATAGTGCACTATGGGGAAGCATACCATCCCTCACCAGGTTACTCAGAAAAGGATCTTCGGATCACAGAATTGGCATTTATTAGGGCTTAATTTGACACTCTTTTGCCGTACATAGACACATATGACTCCTGGGCGGTGTCCAGATTTCCTTCATAGCGTTCCTGTACCATACCGGGGTATACGGCATTACCGGCAGTGTACATAAGGGCTGCTATTTATCATTTATTTTTTTATGCTAACAAAGTATTAGCGAATTCCAATAGAGGATGCTGGGTAAATGCTGACAAGCGGACATAAACTAAATGTAAGACAGACAGACAGACAGACAGACAGACAGACAGACAGCCCAGATCAGGAAGTTATACAGCTCCTCACACAGACAGACAGACAGCCCAGATCAGGAAGTTATACAGGTCCTCACACAGACAGACAGACAGCCCAGATCAGGAAGTTATACAGCTCCTCACACAGACAGACAGACAGACAGCCCAGATCAGGAAGTTATACAGCTCCTCACACAGACAGACAGACAGCCCAGATCAGGAAGTTATACAGCTCCTCACACTTGATTCAGGAGGGAATTGGTTGTCTCTGCTTTAACCAAGAAGCTTGATATTGTAAACTAGCCACCTAACGTTATCAATAAAAGATATACAGTACCAGTCAAAAGTTTGGACACACCTACTCATTCAAGGGTTTTTACATTATAGAATAATAGTAAAGACTATGAAATAACACATCTGATGCGGCACTCCATCACTCTTCTTCTTGGTCAAATAGCCCTTACACAGCCTGGAGGTGTGTTGGGTCATTGTCCTGTTGAAAAACAAATGATAGTCCCACTAAGTGCAAACCAGATGGGATGGCGTATCGCTGCAGAATGCTGTGGTAGCCATGCTGGTTAAGTGTGCCATGAATTCTAAATACATCACTGACAGTGTAACCAGCAAAGCACCATCACACCACCTCCTCCATGCTTCACGGTGGGAACCACACATGCAGAGATCATCCGTCCACCTACAGATTTCCACCGGTCTAATGTCAATTGATCGTGTTTCTTGGCCCAATCAAGTCTTCTTCTTATTGGTGTCCTTAAGTAGTGGTTTCTATGCAGCAATTCGACCATGAAGGCCTGATTCCCACAGTCTCCTCTGAACAGTTGATGTTGAGATGTGTCTGTTACTTGAACTCTGTGAAGAATTTATTTGGGCTGCAATCTGAGTCTGGTAACTCTAATGAACTTATCCTCTGCAGCAGAGGTAACTCTGGGTCTTCCTTTCCTGGTCCTCATGAGAGACAGTTTATACATAGCAGTTGATGATTTTAGCGACTGTACTTGAAGAAACTTTGACTGAACTTCATGTCTTAAAGTAATGATGGACTGTTGTTTCTCTTTGCTTATTTGAGCTGTTCTTGCCATAATATGGACTTGGTCTTTTACCAAATAGGGTTATCTTCTGTATACCACCCCTACCTTGTCACAACACAACTGATTGGCTCAAACGGAAAGAAATTCCACTAATTAACTTTTAACAAGGCATACCTGTTAATTGAAATGCATTCCAGGTGACTACCTGATGAAGCAGGTTGAGAGAATGCCAATTTTGTACATAATGTTGCTGCTACCGTCTCTTATACTGAAAAGAGCTTCTGGACATCAGAACAGTGATTACTCACCTCAAACTGGACAAAGATTGTTTCTTTAATGAGTCCGACGCGAAGGATATACTGCTTCCCCGAGAGCAGGCCCAAATCCCTGTAATTCACGTGAAAATACAGAAATATAGGGGCGGAGGTTGGGGTGCCTTGTGAGAATTTCGACGGCGAGTGAGTAAACCGCCTTTACCATCCGTTCTATTGGCCAACGTGCAATCACTGGAAAATAAACTGGATGATCTACGATTGAGACTATCCTACCTACAGGAAAAAAACAAATATCTTGTGTGGTTTTCCGTGCATCGGGAGGACAGAGCAGCTACGTCTGGTGAGACGAGGGATGGGGTTGTGATATCTCATGATAATCTGTAGACCACACTATTTACCAAGATCATTTTAATCTATATTTCTCCTGGCTGTCTATACCACCACAAACCGATGAGGGCACTAAGACCGCATTCAGTGAGCTTTATAAGGCCATAAGCAAACAAGAAAATGCTCATCCAGAGGTGGCGCTCCTAGTGGCCGGGGACTTTAATGCAGGGAAACTTAAATCCATTTGACTTAATTTCTACCAGCATGTTAAATGTGCAGCCAGAGAAAGACAAAAAAAACTCTCCCTCGCCCTCCATTTGGTAAATCTGACCATCATTTCATCCTGATTCTTGCTTACAAACAAAATCTAAAGCAGGAAGTACCAGTGACTCGGTCAATAAAGAAGTGGTCAGATGAAGCAGATGCTAAGCTACAGGACTGTTTTGCAGCACAGACTGGAATATATTTGGGGATTCTTCCAATGGCATTGAGGAGTACAGGCAACATCAATAAGTGCATCGATGACGTCGTCCCAATAGTGACCGTACGTACATACCCCAACAAGAAGCCATGGATTACAGGCAACATACTCACTGACCTAAAGGGTAGAGCTGCCACTTTCAAGGAGCGGGACTCTACCCAGACGCTTAAAAGAAATCCCGCTATGCCCCAACACCTGCTCCGACGCTCGTCTGATGTGGCAGTGTCTGCAAACTATTACAGACTACAAAGGGGAGCACAGCCGTGAGCTGCCCAGTGACATGAGCCTACCAGACGAGCTAAGTCACTTCTATGCTCGCTTTGAGGCAAGCAACACTGGCATGAATGAGAGCATCAGCTGTTCCGGACCATGAAGCCCAGACCCATAACACTCACATTTGTAGCCATGAAGTGCTTTGAAAGGCTGGTCATGGCTCACATCAACACCATTATCCCAGAAACCCTAGACACACTCCAATTTGCATACTGTATATACAGTGAGGTAAAAACTGATTTGATCCCCTGCTGATTTTGTTAGTTTGCCGACTGACAAAGTAATGATCAGTCTATAATATTAATGGTAGGTTTATTTGAACAGTGAGAGACAGAATAACAACAAACAACTCCAGAAAAACGCATGTCAAAAATGTTATAAAGTGATTTGCATTGTAATGAGTGAAATAAGTATTTGACCTCTCAATCAGAAGGAGTTCTGGCTCCCAGGTGTCTTTTATACAGGTAACGAGCTGAGATTAGGAGCACTCCCTTTAAGAGTCTGCTCCTAATATCAGCTTGTTACCTGTATAAAAGACACCTGTCCACAGAAGCAATCAATCAATCAGATTCCAAACTCTCCACCATGGCCAAGACCAAAGAGTTGTCCAAGGATGCCAGGGACAAGATTGTAGATCTACACAAGGCTGGAATGGGCTACAAGACCATCGCCAAGCAGCTTTGTGAGAAGGTGACAAAAGCACTGTCAATCTCCCTCGGTCCGGGGCTCCATGCAAGATCTCACCTCGTGGAGTTGCAATGATCATGAGAACGGTGAGGAATCAGCCCAGAACTACACGGGAGGATCTTGTCAATGATCTCAGGGCAGCTGGGACCATAGTCACAAGGAAAACAATTGGTAACACACTACGCTGTGAAGGACTGAAATCCTGCAGCGCCCGCAAGGTCCCCCTGCTCAAGAAAGCACATGTACAGGCCCGTCTGAAGTTTGCCAATGAACATCTGAATGATTCAGAGGAGGACTGGGTGAAAGTGTTGTGGTCAGATGAGACCAAAATCGAGCTCTTTGGCATCAACTCAACTCGCCGTGTTTGGAGGAGGAGGAATGCTGCCTATGACCCCAAGAACACCATCCCCACCGTCAAACATGGAGGTGGAAACATTATGCTTTGGGGGTGTTTTTCTGCTAAGGGGACGGGACAACTTCACTGCATCAAAGGGACGATGGATGGGGCCATGTACCGTCAAATCTTGGGTGAGAACCTCCTTCCCTCAGCCAGGGCATTGAAAATGGGTCGTGGATGGGTATTCCAGCATGACAATGACCCAAAACACACGGCCAAGGCAACAAAAGAGTGGCTCAAGAAGAAGCACATTAAGGTCCTGGAGTGGCCTAGCCAGTCTCCAGACCTTAATCCCATAGAAAATCTGTGGAGCTGAAAGTTCGAGTTGCCAAACGTCAGCCTCGAAACCTTATTGACTTGGAGAAGATCTGCAAAGAGGAGTGGGACAAAATCCCTCCCGAGATGTGTGCAAACCTGGTGGCAAACTACAAGAAACGTCTGACCTCTGTGATTACCAACAAGGGTTTTGCCACCAAGTACTAAGTCATGTTTTGCAGAGGGGTCAAATACTTATTTCACTCATTAAAATGCAAATCAATTCATAACATTTTTGACATGCGTTCTTCTGGATTTTTTTGTTGATATTCTGTCTCTCACTGTTCAAATAAACCTACCATTAATATTATAGACTGATCATTTCTTTGTCAGTGGGCAAACTAACAAAATCAGCAGGGGATCAAATAACTGTATATAGCCTCCTCACATTGACTCTGTACTGGTACCCCTGTATATAGCCTCCTCACATTGACTCTGTACTGGTACCCCTGTATATAGCCTCCTCACATTGACTCTGTACTGGTACCCCTGTATATAGCCTCCTCACATTGACTCTGTACTGGTACTTCCTGTATATAGCCTCTTCACATTGACTCTGTACTGGTACCCCTGTATATAGCCTCCTCACATTGACTCTGTACTGGTACCCCTGTATATAGCCTCCTCACATTGACTCTGTACTGGTACCCCTGTATATAGCCTCCTCACATTGACTCTGTACTGGTACCCCTGTATATAGCCTCCTCACATTGACTCTGTACTGGAACCCCTGTATATAGCCTCCTCACATTGACTCTGTACTGGTACCCCTGTATATAGCCTCCTCACATTGACTCTGTACTGGTACCCCTGTATATAGCCTCCTCACATTGACTCTGTACTGGTACCCCTGTATATAGCCTCCTCACATTGACTCTGTACTGGTACTTCCTGTATATAGCCTCCTCACATTGACTCTGTACTGGTACTTCCTGTATATAGCCTCCTCACATTGACTCTGTACTGGTACTTCCTGTATATAGCCTCCTCACATTGACTCTGTACTGGTACCCCTGTATATAGCCTCCTCACATTGACTCTGTACTGGTACCCCTGTATATAGCCTCCTCACATTGACTCTGTACTGGTACTTCCTGTATATAGCCTCCTCACATTGACTCTGTACTGGTACCCTTGTGAGAGGAGAGGAGAGGAGAGGAGAGGAGAGGAGAGGAGAGGAGAGGAGAGGAGAGGAGAGGAGAGGAGAGGAGAGGAGAGGAGAGGAGAGGAGAGGAGAGGAGAGGAGAGGAGAGGAGCAGACAGAGCTGTGCCAACAGTACCATACCAACTACCTCTCTCACCTCTGTCATCTCCACAGACTCAGCTCTGTCCTGTAATTTAAATCAAATGTATTTGTACATCAGCCGATGTCACAAAGTGCTTATACAGAAACCCAGCCTAAAACCCCAAACAGCAAGCAATGCAGATGTAGAAGCACGGTGGCTGGGATAAACTAGGAAAAAAACTACGAAGAAACCTAGAGAGGAACCAGGCTCTGAGGGATGGCCAGTCCTCTTCTGGCTGTGCCGGGTGGAGATTAGAAACCTAGAGAGGAACCAGGCTCTGAGGGGTGGCCAGTCCTCTTCTGGCTGGGTGGAGATTAGAAACCTAGAGAGGAACCAGGCTCTGAGGGGGGGCCAGTCCTCTTCTGGCTGGGTGGAGATTAGAAACCTAGAGAGGAACCAGGCTCTGAGGGGGGGCCAGTCCTCTTCTGGCTGGGTGGAGATTAGAAACCTAGAGAGGAACCAGGCTCTGAGGGGGGGCCATTCCTCTTCTGGCTGGGTGGAGATTAGAAACCTAGAGAGGAACCAGGCTCTGAGGGGTGGCCAGTCCTCTTCTGGCTGGGTGGAGATTAGAAACCTAGAGAGGAACCAGGCTCTGAGGGATGGCCAGTCCTCTTCTGGCTGTGCCGGGTGGAGATTATAACAATTCATGGCCATTAAGGCCAGTTCTTTCTCCCAAGATGTTCAAACGTTCATAGATGACCAGCAGGGTCAAATAATAATCACAGTGGTTGTAGAGGTTGCAACAGGTAAATACATCAGGAGTGAATGTCACTTGGCTTTTCATAGCCAGGCATTTAGATGCGGTAGAGAGCGCAGGTGTGGTGAGAGAGAGAGAGAGAGAGAGAGAGACAGAGACAGAGACAGAGAGAGAGAGAGAGAGAGAGAGAGAGAGAGAGAGAGAGAGAGAGAGAGAGAGAGATAAACAGCAGGTCTGGGACAAGGTGGCACTTCCGATGAACAGGTCAGAGTTCAGGGCAGGTAGTCCTGAAGCATGGTCCTAGAGCTCAGGTCCTCGGGAGGGGAGGTAGAGTGAGAGAGAATTATGGGGAGCATACTTAAATTCACACAAGACACTGGATAATAACATCAGATTTAACAAACTGACCCTAGCCCCCCGGCACATAGACTATTTCAGCATAGATACTGGAGGCTGAAACAGGGGGGGTCAGGAGACACTGTGGCCCCTTCCGACAATACCCCCGGACAGGGCCAACTAGACAGGATATAACCCCACCCACTCTGCCAAAGCAGAGCCCCCACACCAATAGAGGGATATCAACAACCACCAACTTACTACCTTGAGACAAGGCTGAGTATAGCCCACGAAAGATCCTCTCCACTACACAAGCCCGAAGGGGCGACAAACCAGACAGGAAGTGACGCACCCCTCCTAGTGACGGCATGGAAAGCACCAGTAAGCCAGTGACTCAGTCCCCGTAATAGGGTCAGAGGCAGAGAATCCCAATGGAGAGACGGGAACCGGCCAGGCAGAGACAGCAAGGGTGGTTCGTCGCTCCAGAGCCTTGCCGTTCACCCTTGCACCCCTGGGCCAGACTACACTCATAGGACCTACTGAAGAGATGAGTCTTCAGTAAAGACTTAAAGGTTGAGACGGAGTCTGCGTCTCTCACATGGATAGAAAGACCATTCCATAAAAATGGAGCTCTATAGGAGAAAGCCCTGCCTCCACCTGTTTGCTTAGAGATTCTAGGGACAATAAGGAGGCCTGCGTCTTGTGACCGGAGCGTACGTGTCGGTATGTACGGCAGGACCAAATCTGAGAGATAAGTAGGAGCAAGCCCATGCAATGCTTTGTAGGTTAGCAGTAAAACCTTGAAATCAGCCCTAGCCTTAACAGGAAGTCAGTGTAGAGAGGCTAGCACGGGAGTAATATGATCAAATCTTTTGGTTCTTGTCAGGATTCTAGCAGCCGTGTTTAGCACTAATTGAAGTTTATTTAGTGCTTTATCCAGGTAGCCGGAGAGTAGAGCATTGCAGTAATCTAATCTAGAAGTGACAAAAGCATGGATTAGCTTTTCTGCATCATTTTTGGACAAAAAATGTCTGATTTTTGCAATGTTACGAAGATGGAAAAAAGCTGTCCTTGAAATATTCTTGATATGTTAGTTAAAAGATTGATCAGGGTCCAGAGTAACGCCAAGGTCCTTCACAGTTTTTTGTGGGACGACTGTACAACCATCAAGATTAATTGTCAGATCCAAAAGAAGATCTCTTTGTTTCTTGGGACCTAGAACTAGCATCTGTTTTGTCAAGAGTTTAAAAGTTATAAAATTGGTCGCCATCCACTTCCTTATGTCTGAAACACAGGCTTCCAGGGCAGGGAATTTTGGGGCATCACCATGTTTCATTGAAATGTACAGCTGTGTGTCGTCCGCATAGCAATGGAAGATAACATTATGTTTCCGAATTACATCACCAAGAGGTAAATATATAGTGAAAACAATAGTGGCCCTAAAACGGAACCTTGAGGAACACCGAAACATACAATTTGTCAGACAAACCATCCACGGAGACGAACTGATATCTCTCAGACAGATAAGATCTAAACCAGGCAAGAACTTGTCCGTGTAGACCAATTAAGGTTTCCAATCTCTCCAGAATAATATGGTAATTGATGGTGTTAAAAGCAGCACTAAGGTCTAAGAGCACGAGGACAGATGCAGAGCCTTGGTCTGACGCCATTAAAAGGTAATTTACCACCTTCACGAGTGCAGTCTCAGTGCTATGATGGGGTCTAAAACCAGACTGAAGTGATTCTTATACATTATTATTTGTCTTCAAGAAGGCAGTGAGTTGCTGCGCAACAACTTTTTCTAAGATTGTTGAGAGAAATGGGAGATTCAATATAGGCCGATAGATTTTTACATTTTCTGGGCTTTTTCAAGAGTGGCTTTATTACTGCCACTTTTAGAGAGTTTGGTACACATCCGGTGGAGAGGGAGACATTTATTATGTTCAGCATAGGAGGGCCGAGCACAGGAAGTAGCTCTTTCAGTAGTTTAATTGGAATAGGGTCCAGTATGCAGGTTGAAGGTTTAGAGGCCATGACAATTTTCATGAATGTGTCAAGAGATATAGGATTAAAAACTTGAGTGTCTCCATTGATCCGAGGTCCTGGCAGTTCTGTCAGACTCAGGACAGCTGAGCTTTGGGGAAATACACAGATTCAAAGAGGAGTCCGTAATTTGCTTTCTAATGATAATGATCTTTTCGTTGAAGAAGTTCATGAATTCATCACTGCTGAAGTGAAAGGCATCCTCTCTTGGGGAATGCTGCTTTTTAGTTAGCTTTGTAACAGTATCAAATAGAAATGTAGGATTGTTCTTATTCTCCTCAATTAGGTTGGAAAAATAGGATGATGGAGCAGCAGTGAGGACTCTTCGATATTGCACTGTACTTTCTTTCCAAGCCAGTAGGAAGTCTTCCAGTTTGGTGGAGTGCCATTTCCGTTCCAGTTTACTGGAAGCTTGCTTCAAAGCTTGGGTATTTTCTGTGTGCCAGGGAGCTAGTTTCTTTTGGCAAATGTTTTTAGGGGTGTGACTACATCTAGGGTATTACGCAAGGTTAAATTTAGATGCTCATTTTGATCGTTAACTGATTTTTGTACTCCGAGGTCCTTGGATGGTGGAGGGAGTCTGGAAGGGCATCTAGGAATCTTTGGGTTGTCCGAGAATTTATAGCACAGCTTTTGATGATCCTTGGTTGGAGTCTAATCAAATTATTTGTTGCGATAGTCCAGGATTATGAGGAAAAACATTTAGATCCACAATATTTATTCCACGGGACAAAACTAGATCCAGGGTATGACTGTGACAATGAGTAGGTCCGGAGACATGTTGGTCAAAACCCACTGAGTCGATGATGGCGCCGAAAGCCTTTTGTAGTGGATCTGTGGACTTTTCCATGTGAATGTTAAAGTCACCAAAAAATTGAATATTATCTGCCATGACGACAAGGTCTGATAAAAATTCAGAGAACTCAGTAAGGAACTCTGTATAAGGCCCAGGAGGCCTGTAAATAGTAGCTATAAAAAGTGATTGAGTAGGCTGCATAGATTTCATGACTAGAAGCTCAAAAGATGAAAACGCTGTCCTTTTTGGGGGGGTAAATTGAAATTTGCTATCGTAAATGTTAGCAATACCTCCGCCTTTGTGGGATGCGCGGGGGACATGGTCACTAGTGTAACCAGGAGGAGAGGCCTCATTTAAATTCATCAGGCTTAAGCCATGTTTCAGTCAGGCTAATCACATCAAGATTATGATCAGTGATTAGTTCATTGACTATAACTGCCTTGGAAGTGAGGGATGTAACATTAAGTAACCCTATTTTAAGAAGTGAGATATCACAACCTCTTTCAATAATGACAAGAATGGAGGAGGTCTTTATTCCAGTGAGATTACTAAGGCGAACACCGCCATGTATAGGTTTGAGCAACCTAGATCGAGGCACAGACACGGTCTCAATGGGGCTAACTGAGCTGACTACACTGACTATGCTAGTGGCAGACTCCACTAAACTGGCAGGCTGGCTAACAGCCTGCTGCCTGGCCTGCACCCTATCTCATAGTGGAGCTAGAGGAGTTAGAGCCTCGTCTATGTTCATGGATAAAATGAGATCACCCCTCCAGCTAGGATGGAGTCCGTCACTCCTCAGCAGGCCAGGCTTGGTCCTGTTCGTGGGTGAGTCCCAGAAAGAGGGCCAATTGTCTACAAATTCTATCCTTTGGGAGGGGCAGAAAACAGTTTTCAACCAGCGATTGAGTTGTGAGACTCTGCTGTAGAGCTCATCACTCCCCCTAACTGGGAGGGGACCAGAGACAATTACTCGATGCCGACACATCTTTCTAGCTAATTTACACACTGAAGCTATGTTGTGCTTGGTGACCTCTGACTGTTTCATCCTAACATCGTTGGTGCCGACGTGGATAACAATATCTCTATACTCTCTACACTCACCAGATGTTGTTTTAGCCAGCACCATCTACAGATGAGCCTTTACGTCGGTACCCTGACCCCTGGTAAACACTGTATGATCCTGGATGATTCTTATTAAGTCTAATATTGTGGGTAATGGAGTCGCCAATGACTAGGGTTTTCAATTAGTCAGAGCTAATGGTGGGAGTCTTCGGTGGCTGAGAAGCCTCTGGCTCCGACTCGTTGTTTAATGAGGAGAACCTGTTGAAAGTTTCTGTCGGCTGAATGAGCAACGCCTTTCTTTTTTCTTTGAATTAATGGTGGATCGCAACCAACTGAAAGGTGCCTACACCGCCACCTACTGTATCGGAGTGTGAGGCGTCACGGACTCCCACCCCTAAATTCTCTCAACCACACCCGTTTCCTTGATAAATTGCAACAGGTCCCTCGACACTATCCCGTCACCACTCCCTCCTCCCAGCACCCCACCCATTCCCCAACTCCTCCCTTCCCTTCTGACCCGGTCATACAACCTTTCCCTTTCCTCATCATACCGCTCGCAATACAGCAATACATGTTCCACTGTTTCCTCCACCATACACCCCTCACACAATCCAGTCTCATGTCTCCCTATCATCTTCAGACCTGTATGACCAAACCTCAACCTACTCCATATTACTTCATCCCTCCTACAGCCCCTGTTCCCACCTTCCACCCTTAACGTTTTCTGTACACCATAATATCCCCTCCCTGTCCTGCACTCATCCCACTGTTTCTGCCATAATTCCATCCCCACCCTCTTTATCATCTCTTTCATCTCCCCCCGTCCATACGGTATCCTCACATCCACGCCCTCCTTCCGTGACGCACTCTTCGCCACCCTATCCACCTCTTCATTACCGTCAACTCCTACATGCGCTGGAACCCAACAGAACCAGACCACCACCACCACCCCCATCCTCTCCAACCCCAACAACCTCACCATCAACTCCACTAACAAATCCCCTCTATCTGACCTACCCAACGTTATACTACTCAGCACAGCAGCCGAATCCGTAACCACCACCACCCTGAGCAGCCTAACCTCCTCCACCATCTCTACACACCACCACCCTGAGCAGCCTAACCTCCTCCACCATCTCTACACACCACCACCCTGAGCAGCCTAACCTCCTCCACCATCCCTAACCACCACCACCCTGAGCAGCCTAACCTCCTCCACCATCTCTACACACCACCACCCTGAGCAGCCTAACCTCCTCCACCATCTCTACACACCACCACCCTGAGCAGCCTAACCTCCTCCACCATCTCTACACACCACCACCCTGAGCTGCCTAACCTCCTCCACCATCTCTACACACCACCACCCTGAGCTGCCTAACCTCCTCCACCATCTCTACACACCACCACCCTGAGCAGCCTAACCTCCTCCACCATCTCTACACACCACCACCCTGAGCAGCCTAACCTCCTCCACCATCTCTACACACCACCACCCTGAGCAGCCTAACCTCCTCCACCATCTCTACACACCACCACCCTGAGCTGCCTAACCTCCTCCACCATCTCTACACACCACCGTCCTGAGCAGCCTAACCTCCTCCACCATCTCTACACACCACCACCCTGAGCTGCCTAACCCCTCCTCCACCCAACACAGCCCCAAAATCACTGCCATCATCTCAGCAGTATATACTGACACATGATCAGTCACCCTCTTACCGATCCTTAATCCAAACTCTGGGACAAACACCCCTGCTCCTACCTTCCCACTAACTGGATCCTTCGACCCATCAGTAAATATCCTCAGAAATACACTGTACCCTTCACTCACAAACCTCTCCACACAACTACTGATGCAGTTTGCATCCCACTCTTTCTTCCTCTCCAACATCCTCCCGTCAACATTCGGCACAGGAAACAACCAATGCGGTACCCTCCCTAACGCGACCACCGGTACCGACATCCTTCCCCGTCAATCCATATTCCTCCACCTTCTTCTCTATCACCCACCCAAATGCTCTCATCTTTCCCCCTTCTCTCTCCCAGCACCTTCCCATCACCTCAACTGCAGGATGCCTCACCGAGCTCCCCTTCAGCCTCACCCAATACGCTAAAGCCAACTTATCCCGCCTCAATGCCAATGGCATCTCACCCATCTCCACCTGCATTGCTGCCGTTGGCGTCGACCTACATGCGCCTAAGCACAACCTCAGCGCACGCGCCTGAATCCTATCCAACGCCTCTAACACAGTCCTGGCTGCTGACCCATAAACAAAGCACCCATAATCCAGCACCGACCTGATCAGCGCCTGATACACACTCAGCAATGCCTGTCAGCCCCCCAATTAATTCCCACCACCGGTCCCCAAAGGTTCAACGCCCTTCTACACTTTACCTCCACAGCCGCCACATGCTTCCTCCACGTCAACCTCTCGTCAAACCACAGACCCAAGTACTTAAAGGCCGTCACCCTGCCTATATCCTGCCCATATATCTGCAATCTCACATCCTTAACTTTTCTATTCGAATATATCATGAAGCACGATTTATCCACCGACATCCGAAAGCCCCATTTCATTGACCGTTCTTCCACAGCCGTCACTGCACACTGCATTTTCTTCATCACATACTTCACATTCCTTCCTCTTTTCCACATAGAGCCCCATCATCTGCATACAATGCTACCCCTATTCCCTGCCCCACCTCTCTAAAGACATCATCTAGCATCATGGTAAACAAAACCGGGCTTACCACACTGCCCTGAGGCGTCCCATTCTCCACCTCAAACTCCCTCGACATGTCCGCCCCTACCTTCACCCGAAACACTCTCCCAAATAGAAAACCCACACTCCAATTATACATCCTACCACCAATACCTATCGCACCTAACTTAATCAACAATCCCTCCCTCCACATTGTATCATAAGCTTTCTCCACATCAAAATACACACATAACTTCCTTCCTTGCCAATGCACTGGCTATCTCCGTGCTAACCTTAATCAGGGAATCCATAGTTGACCGGCCTCTCCTGAACCCACTCTGATCTTCACTCACCAAACCCCTACTGTCCAAATAATACTTCAACCTATTCACAATCATCTTCTCCATTAACTTACACAAATTCGACGTGAGTGCTATGGGTCTATAATTAGCGGCTTTTGTAGGATCTTTCCCCGGTTTCACAAACGGCAGCACCACTGCCCTCTTCCACCCTCCTGGCAGGACCCCACTCCTCCACACCATATTAAACAGTTCCAGTACCGCCTTCTTCACACTTTCAGAGGCATTCCTCACCATTACATAACACACCCTATCTTCACCTGGGGCCGTCCTTCCACACCCCTCTAGAGCTTTAGCCAGTTGGTACATAGAAAACTCTGCATCCATGGCATCACCTCCCTCCTCTCTCCTGCTCAGTACATCTCCTCTAACATCACCTCCCTCCTCTCTCCTGCTCAGTACATCTCCTCTAACATCACCTCCCTCCTCTCTCCTGCTCAGTACATCTCTGTTCTCCTCTAACATCACCTCCCTCCTCTCTCCTGCTCAGTACATCTCCTCTAACATCACCTCCCTCCTCTCTCCTGCTCAGTACTTCTCCTCTAACATCACCTCCCTCCTCTCTCCTGCTCAGTACATCTCCTCTAACATCACCTCCCTCCTCTCTCCTGCTCAGTACATCTCTGTTCTCCTCTAACATCACCTCCCTCCTCTCTCCTGCTCAGTACTTCTCCTCTAACATCACCTCCCTCCTCTCTCCTGCTCAGTACGTCTCCTCTAACATCACCTCCCTCCTCTCTCCTGCTCAGTACATCTCTGTTCTCCTCTAACATCACCTCCCTCCTCTCTCCTGCTCAGTACTTCTCCTCTAACATCACCTCCCTCCTCTCTCCTGCTCAGTACATCTCCTCTAACATCACCTCCCTCCTCTCTCCTGCTCAGTACATCTCCTCTAACATCACCTCCCTCCTCTCTCCTGCTCAGTACTTCTCCTCTAACATCACCTCCCTCCTCTCTCCTGCTCAGTACATCTCCTCTAACATCACCTCCCTCCTCTCTCCTGCTCAGTACATCTCCTCTAACATCACCTCCCTCCTCTCTCCTGCTCAGTACTTCTCCTCTAACATCACCTCCCTCCTCTCTCCTGCTCAGTACATCTCTGTTCTCCTCTAACATCACCTCCCTCCTCTCTCCTGCTCAGTACATCTCCTCTAACATCACCTCCCTCCTCTCTCCTGCTCAGTACATCTCCTCTAACATCACCTCCCTCCTCTCTCCTGCTCAGTACATCTCCTCTAACATCACCTCCCTCCTCTCTCCTGCTCAGTACATCTCCTCTAACATCTCCTCCCTCCTCTCTCCTGCTCAGTACATCTCTGTTCTCCTCTAACATCCTCTTTTCTCCTCCGCACCTCCTCATATAAATGATTGCACCTGTGAACAGCAGCAAACGCCCTTCCTATGACTTCAGCTTTATCTTTGTCACTTACTGCATGTACATCCCCCTCCACCATCACAGGAAACCCCCCGGTGTACCCTGACCCTCCATCTTCCTGAACATCCTCCACACCCTGCTAAGAGTCGTACCCCTCCCTATGGTTGAGTAAAACTCCCGCCATGCTTCCCTTTTCGCCCTCTTAATAGTTCTTCTTGCTACTGCCCTCTTCCTTTGATAATCCTCCAAATTCCTCACCGTCAATCCCCTCTTTAACACCTTCAACGCCACATTCCTCTCCTTCACCCCTCTTGAACATTCATCCGTCCTCCACGGCACCACTCGCTGTCCCCCCCCCCTTACCTACTGGAATAGCCACCTCTGCTGCCACTATAATACTCTTCGTCACCACCTCTGCACACTCATCAACTGACCCTACCAACCTCAGATTCTTTCCCAGACCCTCACATAGAAACCGGTACTTCTTCCAATCGGCCTTATCAAAACACCACCTCCCCCCACATACTCTGTCCTGCCTAACCACACCACCCTCCACTTTGCACACTATCGGATAGTGATCACTCCCCATCGTAGACTCACCACTCACTGTCCACTCACACCTTCCTGCAAGCGAGGCAGATACCAGCGTCAAGTCCAAACATGATTCACTCCCCGTAACCACGTTAACTCGGGTCCCACTCCCATCATTCACACACACTAATCCATTATTCTCCATAAGCTCTTCTACAATTTTTCCATTACCGTTCGTCCACACGTTAAAATCACCACACCAAATGACCTTTCCACCTTCACACCTTCTCTCTATACCAAATGACCTTTCCACCCTCACACCTTCTCTCTATACCAAATGACCTTTCCACCCTCACACCTTCTCTCTATACCAAATGACCTTTCCACCTTCACACCTTCTCTCTATACCAAATGACCTTTCCACCCTCACACCTTCTCTCTATACCAAATGACCTTTCCACCTTCACACCTTCTCTCTATACCAAATGACCTTTCCACCTTCACACCTTCTCTCTATACCAAATGACCTTTCCACCTTCACACCTTCTCTCTATACCAAATGACCTTTCCACCTTCACACCTTCTCTCTACACCAAATGACCTTTCCACCCTCACACCTTCTCTCTATACCTTCCAGCTTTTCTAACACCAGTGGTTTACAGGGATTATAATAATTAATAACACACACATATTACCCCCTCTTATATCAACATCAACACATTCCGGTTCTTGGACACTAACTTGCCGATACGACACCCCTTTCTTAACAGACGTAACACCCCCCCTCCCACTCCTCCTACTCCTCCGACTCCTCCCCCTCCCACTCCTCCCCCTCCCACTCCTCCTACTCCTCCCCCTCCGACTCCTCCCACTCCTCCTACTCTATCACACCTCACTGCTACGAAACCATGGACCACGAAATCCAACTCAGGTTTAAGCCATGTTTCCTGAACACACACTACATCAGGCACCACATCCATTTCATGTATAAACTTTTTAAACTCTTGCCCATTTGCCACCAGACTCCTGGCATTCCATTGAAGGACCACCAACACCATCCTAAACACGATGTCTCTCCACCCCATCATTGCTTGTATTTGACATTTTGTGCACCATTACCCCGGTGACATCAGAGATGCCTAAATAATCTCTGGCGGCTCGCACCACCACGTCTATGCGAGACGACTTCCCACTAACCTGCGCACCTACATTTATTATACTGCAAATAAATGCCAAGAAATCAACCCTGTTCACCACCAGGGAGTCCTCACCCACCCTACACTCACGTTCACATGTTCTCCTCACCACCCCCTCCTGTCTCTTTGCCCTACCTTCCTCCACGTCCCCCCACTTGCGAGCCTGCTCCTCGCCCCTGTCTACTCTTTGCTCTCCCACTCTTCTCGTCTTCAGCATAGCTAACTCTATTCTGAACCTTGTACTTCTGTGCATCTGCTGCCTGTTTTTGTACTCGACAACCCCCATAAGCTGCACTGTGATCACCACCGCAATTACAATTACAATTACTTTCCATTTCAGCACACTTTCCATACTCATGTGGACCCCCGCATTGATCACACCGTATTTTCGCCCTACAGATGCTTGCTACATTCCCTATACGCTGACAGTTGTAACATCTCAACGGAGGAGGTACAAATTCCTGCACATAAAAGCTAATATATCCTAGGTACACTCTCTCCAGCAAGGCCTGCTCAAACTCCAACAACACTGTACTGCTTTCCTCTCCCTCTTTCCTATCTTTCCTATTCATTCTTCTGGCGCTCACCACCTTCCCTCCTGACACCTCCCTCTGAAATTCGTCCATCGTGACCTCCACCGGCACACCGGTAATCACGCACTTCCATTTTGCATTGCTTCCTGGCACAAAACACCTGTTTGAACTCGTTACCTGTATAAAAGACACCTGTCCACACACTCAATCAAACAGACTCCAACCTCTCCACAATGGCCAAGGCCAGAGAGCTGTGTAAGGACATCAGGGATAAAATTGTAGACCTGCACAAGCCTGGGATGGGCTACAGGACAATAGGCAAGCAGCTTGGTGAGAAGGCAACAACTGTTGGCGCAATTATTAGAAAATGGAAGAAGTTCAAGATGACTGTCAATCTCCCTCGGTCTGGGGCACCATGGAAGATCTCACCTCGTGGGGCATCAATGATCATGAGGAAGGTGAGGGATCAGCCCAGAACTACACGGCAGGACCTGGTCAATGACCTGAAGAGAGCTGGGACCACAGTCTCAAAGAAAACCATTAGTAACACACTACGCCGTCATGGATTAAAATCCTGCAGCGCACGCAAGGTCCCCCTGCTCAAGCCAGCGCATGTCCAGGCCCGTCTGAAGTTTGCCAATGACCATCTGGATGATCCAGAGGAGGAATGGGAGAAGGTCATGTGGTCTGATGAGACAAAAATAGAGCTTTTTGGTCTAAACTCCACTCGCCGAGTTTGGAGGAAGAAGAAGGATGAGTACAACCCCAAGAACACCATCCCAACCGTGAAGCATGGAGGTGGAAACATCCTTCTTTGGGGATGCTTTTCTGCAAAGGGGACAGGACGACTGCACCGTATTGAGGGGACGATGGATGGGGCCATGTATCGCGAGATCTTGGCCAACAACCTCCTTCCCTCAGTAAGAGCATTGAAGATGGGTCGTGGCTGGGTCTTCCAGCATGACAACGACCCAAAACACACAGCCAGGGAGTGGCTGTGTAAGAAGCATCTCAAGGTCCTGGAGTGGCCTAGCCAGTCTCCAGACCTGAACCCAATAGAAAATCTTTGGAGGGAGCTGAAAGTCCGTATTGCCCAGCGACAGCCCCGAAACCTGAAGGATCTGTATGGAGGAGTGGGCCAAAATCCCTGCTGCAGTGTGTGCAAACCTGGTCAAGAACTACAGGAAACGTATGATCTCTGTAATTGCAAACAAAGGTTTCTTTACCAAATATTAAGTTCTGCTTTTCTGATTGATCAAATACTTATGTCATGCAATAAAATGCAAATTCATTGATTTTCTGGATTTTTGTTTTAGATTCCGTCACTCACAGTTGAAGAGTACCTATGATAAAAATTACAGACTTCTACATGCTTTGTAAGTGGGAAAACCTGCAAAATCGGCAGTGTATCAAATACTTGTTCTCCCCAATGTATACTACTATCTGTACTTACTGGTGGGGACTGTGGAGGGGATTTATACTAGTAACTGTACTTACTGGTGGGGACTGTGGAGGGGATTTATACTACTGTCTGTACTTACTGGTGGGGACTGTGGAGGGGATTTATACTACTATCTGTACTTACTGGTGGGGACTGTGGAGGGGATTTATACTACTATCTGTACTTACTGGTGGGGACTGTGGAGGGGATTTATACTAGTAACTGTACTTACTGGTGGGGACTGTGGAGGGAATTTATACTAGTAACTGTACTTACTGGTGGGGACTGTGGAGGGGATTTATACTACTATCTGTACTTACTGGTGGGGACTGTGGAGGGGATTTATACTACTATCTGTACTTACTGGTGGGGACTGTGGAGGGGATTTATACTACTATCTGTACTTACTGGTGGGGACTGTGGAGGGGATTTATACTACTATCTGTACTTACTGGTGGGGACTGTGGAGGGGATTTATACTAGTAACTGTACTTACTGGTGGGGACTGTGGAGGGGATTTATACTACTATCTGTACTTACTGGTGGGGATTGTGGAGGGGATTTATATTAGTATCTGTACTTACTGGTGGGGACTGTGGAGGGGATTTATACTACTATCTGTACTTACTGGTGGGGACTGTGGAGGGGATTTATGCTACTATCTGTACTTACTGGTGGGGACTGTGGAGGGGATTTATACTACTATCTGTACTTACTGGTGGGGACTGTGGAGGGGATTTATACTAGTAACTGTACTTACTGGTGGGGACTGTGGAGGGGATTTATACTACTATCTGTACTTACTGGTGGGGACTGTGGAGGGGATTTATACTATTATCTGTACTTACTGGTGGGGACTGTGGAGGGGATTTATTCTAGTAACTGTACTTACTGGTGGGGACTGTGGAGGGGATTTATACTACTATCTGTACTTACTGGTGGGGACTGTGGAGGGGATTTATACTAGTAACTGTTCTTACTGGTGGGGACTGTGGAGGTGATTTATACTACTATCTGTGCTTACTGGTGGGGATTGTGGAGGGGATTTATACTAGTATCTGTACTTACTGGTGGGGACTGTGGAGGGGATTTATACTAGTAACTGTACTTACTGGTGGGGACTGTGGAGGGGATTTGTACTAGTAACTGTACTTACTGGTGGGGACTGTGGAGGGGATTTATACTACTATCTGTACTTACTGGTGGGGACTGTGGAGGGGATTTATACTACTATCTGTACTTACTGGTGGGGACTGTGGAGGGGATTTATACTACTATCTGTACTTACTGGTGGGGACTGTGGAGGGGATTTATACTAGTAACTGTACTTACTGGTGGGGACTGTGGAGGGAATTTATACTAGTAACTGTACTTACTGGTGGGGACTGTGGAGGGGATTTATACTACTATCTGTACTTACTGGTGGGGACTGTGGAGGGGATTTATACTACTATCTGTACTTACTGGTGGGGACTGTGGAGGGGATTTATACTACTATCTGTACTTACTGGTGGGGACTGTGGAGGGGATTTATACTACTATCTGTACTTACTGGTGGGGACTGTGGAGGGGATTTATACTACTATCTGTACTTACTGGTGGGGACTGTGGAGGGGATTTATACTACTATCTGTACTTACTGGTGGGGACTGTGGAGGGGATTTATACTAGTAACTGTACTTACTGGTGGGGACTGTGGAGGGGATTTATACTACTATCTGTACTTACTGGTGGGGACTGTGGAGGGGATTTATACTACTATCTGTACTTACTGGTGGGGACTGTGGAGGGGATTTATACTAGTAACTGTACTTACTGGTGTGGACTGTGGAGGGGATTTATACTACTATCTGTACTTACTGGTGGGGACTGTGGAGGGGATTTATACTACTATCTGTACTTACTGGTGGGGACTGTGGAGGGGATTTATACTACTATCTGTACTTACTGGTGGGGACTGTGGAGGGGATTTATACTAGTAACTGTACTTACTGGTGGGGACTGTGGAGGGGATTTATACTACTATCTGTACTTACTGGTGGGGATTGTGGAGGGGATTTATACTAGTATCTGTACTTACTGGTGGGGACTGTGGAGGGGATTTATACTAGTAACTGTACTTACTGGTGGGGACTGTGGAGGGGATTTATACTAGTAACTGTACTTACTGGTGGGGACTGTGGAGGGGATTTATACTACTATCTGTACTTACTGGTGGGGACTGTGGAGGGGATTTATACTACTATCTGTACTTACTGGTGGGGACTGTGGAGAGGATTTATACTAGTAACTGTACTTACTGGTGGGGACTGTGGAGGGGATTTATACTACTATCTGTACTTACTGGTGGGGATTGTGGAGGGGATTTATACTAGTATCTGTACTTACTGGTGGGGACTGTGGAGGGGATTTATACTAGTAACTGTACTTACTGGTGGGGACTGTGGAGGGGATTTATACTAGTAACTGTACTTACTGGTGGGGACTGTGGAGGGGATTTATACTACTATCTGTACTTACTGGTGGGGACTGTGGAGGGGATTTATACTACTATCTGTACTTACTGGTGGGGACTGTGGAGGGGATTTATACTACTATCTGTACTTACTGGTGGGGACTGTGGAGGGGATTTATACTACTATCTGTACTTACTGGTGGGGACTGTGGAGGGGATTTATACTAGTAACTGTACTTACTGGTGGGGACTGTGGAGGGGATTTATACTACTATCTGTACTTACTGGTGGGGACTGTGGAGGGGATTTATACTACTATCTGTACTTACTGGTGGGGACTGTGGAGGGGATTTATACTAGTAACTGTACTTACTGGTGGGGACTGTGGAGGGGATTTATACTACTATCTGTACTTACTGGTGGGGATTGTGGAGGGGATTTATATTAGTATCTGTACTTACTGGTGGGGACTGTGGAGGGGATTTATACTACTATCTGTACTTACTGGTGGGGATTGTGGAGGGGATTTATACTAGTATCTGTACTTACTGGTGGGGACTGTGGAGGGGATTTATACTAGTAACTGTACTTACTGGTGGGGACTGTGGAGGGGATTTATACTAGTAACTGTACTTACTGGTGGGGACTGTGGAGGGGATTTATACTACTATCTGTACTTACTGGTGGGGACTGTGGAGGGGATTTATACTACTATCTGTACTTACTGGTGGGGACTGTGGAGGGGATTTATACTACTATCTGTACTTACTGGTGGGGACTGTGGAGGGGATTTATACTACTATCTGTACTTACTGGTGGGGACTGTGGAGGGGATTTATACTAGTAACTGTACTTACTGGTGGGGACTGTGGAGGGGATTTATACTACTATCTGTACTTACTGGTGGGGACTGTGGAGGGGATTTATACTACTATCTGTACTTACTGGTGGGGACTGTGGAGGGGATTTATACTAGTAACTGTACTTACTGGTGGGGACTGTGGAGGGGATTTATACTACTATCTGTACTTACTGGTGGGGATTGTGGAGGGGATTTATATTAGTATCTGTACTTACTGGTGGGGACTGTGGAGGGGATTTATACTACTATCTGTACTTACTGGTGGGGACTGTGGAGGGGATTTATGCTACTATCTGTACTTACTGGTGGGGACTGTGGAGGGGATTTATACTACTATCTGTACTTACTGGTGGGGACTGTGGAGGGGATTTATACTAGTAACTGTACTTACTGGTGGGGACTGTGGAGGGGATTTATACTACTATCTGTACTTACTGGTGGGGACTGTGGAGGGGATTTATACTATTATCTGTACTTACTGGTGGGGACTGTGGAGGGGATTTATTCTAGTAACTGTACTTACTGGTGGGGACTGTGGAGGGGATTTATACTACTATCTGTACTTACTGGTGGGGACTGTGGAGGGGATTTATACTAGTAACTGTTCTTACTGGTGGGGACTGTGGAGGTGATTTATACTACTATCTGTGCTTACTGGTGGGGATTGTGGAGGGGATTTATACTAGTATCTGTACTTACTGGTGGGGACTGTGGAGGGGATTTATACTAGTAACTGTACTTACTGGTGGGGACTGTGGAGGGGATTTGTACTAGTAACTGTACTTACTGGTGGGGACTGTGGAGGGGATTTATACTACTATCTGTACTTACTGGTGGGGACTGTGGAGGGGATTTATACTACTATCTGTACTTACTGGTGGGGACTGTGGAGGGGATTTATACTACTATCTGTACTTACTGGTGGGGACTGTGGAGGGGATTTATACTAGTAACTGTACTTACTGGTGGGGACTGTGGAGGGAATTTATACTAGTAACTGTACTTACTGGTGGGGACTGTGGAGGGGATTTATACTACTATCTGTACTTACTGGTGGGGACTGTGGAGGGGATTTATACTACTATCTGTACTTACTGGTGGGGACTGTGGAGGGGATTTATACTACTATCTGTACTTACTGGTGGGGACTGTGGAGGGGATTTATACTACTATCTGTACTTACTGGTGGGGACTGTGGAGGGGATTTATACTACTATCTGTACTTACTGGTGGGGACTGTGGAGGGGATTTATACTACTATCTGTACTTACTGGTGGGGACTGTGGAGGGGATTTATACTAGTAACTGTACTTACTGGTGGGGACTGTGGAGGGGATTTATACTACTATCTGTACTTACTGGTGGGGACTGTGGAGGGGATTTATACTACTATCTGTACTTACTGGTGGGGACTGTGGAGGGGATTTATACTAGTAACTGTACTTACTGGTGTGGACTGTGGAGGGGATTTATACTACTATCTGTACTTACTGGTGGGGACTGTGGAGGGGATTTATACTACTATCTGTACTTACTGGTGGGGACTGTGGAGGGGATTTATACTACTATCTGTACTTACTGGTGGGGACTGTGGAGGGGATTTATACTAGTAACTGTACTTACTGGTGGGGACTGTGGAGGGGATTTATACTACTATCTGTACTTACTGGTGGGGATTGTGGAGGGGATTTATACTAGTATCTGTACTTACTGGTGGGGACTGTGGAGGGGATTTATACTAGTAACTGTACTTACTGGTGGGGACTGTGGAGGGGATTTATACTAGTAACTGTACTTACTGGTGGGGACTGTGGAGGGGATTTATACTACTATCTGTACTTACTGGTGGGGACTGTGGAGGGGATTTATACTACTATCTGTACTTACTGGTGGGGACTGTGGAGAGGATTTATACTAGTAACTGTACTTACTGGTGGGGACTGTGGAGGGGATTTATACTACTATCTGTACTTACTGGTGGGGATTGTGGAGGGGATTTATACTAGTATCTGTACTTACTGGTGGGGACTGTGGAGGGGATTTATACTAGTAACTGTACTTACTGGTGGGGACTGTGGAGGGGATTTATACTAGTAACTGTACTTACTGGTGGGGACTGTGGAGGGGATTTATACTACTATCTGTACTTACTGGTGGGGACTGTGGAGGGGATTTATACTACTATCTGTACTTACTGGTGGGGACTGTGGAGGGGATTTATACTACTATCTGTACTTACTGGTGGGGACTGTGGAGGGGATTTATACTACTATCTGTACTTACTGGTGGGGACTGTGGAGGGGATTTATACTAGTAACTGTACTTACTGGTGGGGACTGTGGAGGGGATTTATACTACTATCTGTACTTACTGGTGGGGACTGTGGAGGGGATTTATACTACTATCTGTACTTACTGGTGGGGACTGTGGAGGGGATTTATACTAGTAACTGTACTTACTGGTGGGGACTGTGGAGGGGATTTATACTACTATCTGTACTTACTGGTGGGGATTGTGGAGGGGATTTATATTAGTATCTGTACTTACTGGTGGGGACTGTGGAGGGGATTTATACTACTATCTGTACTTACTGGTGGGGACTGTGGAGGGGATTTATGCTACTATCTGTACTTACTGGTGGGGACTGTGGAGGGGATTTATACTACTATCTGTACTTACTGGTGGGGACTGTGGAGGGGATTTATACTATTATCTGTACTTACTGGTGGGGACTGTGGAGGGGATTTATTCTAGTAACTGTACTTACTGGTGGGGACTGTGGAGGGGATTTATACTACTATCTGTACTTACTGGTGGGGACTGTGGAGGGGATTTATACTAGTAACTGTTCTTACTGGTGGGGACTGTGGAGGTGATTTATACTACTATCTGTGCTTACTGGTGGGGATTGTGGAGGGGATTTATACTAGTATCTGTACTTACTGGTGGGGACTGTGGAGGGGATTTATACTAGTAACTGTACTTACTGGTGGGGACTGTGGAGGGGATTTATACTAGTAACTGTACTTACTGGTGGGGACTGTGGAGGGGATTTATACTACTATCTGTACTTACTGGTGGGGACTGTGGAGGGGATTTATACTACTATCTGTACTTACTGGTGGGGACTGTGGAGGGGATTTATACTACTATCTGTACTTACTGGTGGGGACTGTGGAGGGGATGTATACTAGTAACTGTACTTACTGGTGGGGACTGTGGAGGGGATTTATACTACTATCTGTACTTACTGGTGGGGACTGTGGAGGGGATTTATACTACTATCTGTACTTACTGGTGGGGACTGTGGAGGGGATTTATACTATTATCTGTACTTACTGGTGGGGACTGTGGAGGGGATTTATTCTAGTAACTGTACTTACTGGTGGGGATTGTGGAGGGGATTTATACTAGTATCTGTACTTACTGGTGGGGACTGTGGAGGGGATTTATACTAGTAACTGTACTTACTGGTGGGGACTGTGGAGGGGATTTATACTAGTAACTGTACTTACTGGTGGGGACTGTGGAGGGGATTTATACTACTATCTGTACTTACTGGTGGGGACTGTGGAGGGGATTTATACTACTATCTGTACTTACTGGTGGGGACTGTGGAGGGGATTTATACTACTATCTGTACTTACTGGTGGGGACTGTGGAGGGGATTTATACTACTATCTGTACTTACTGGTGGGGACTGTGGAGGGGATTTATACTAGTAACTGTACTTACTGGTGGGGACTGTGGAGGGGATTTATACTACTATCTGTACTTACTGGTGGGGACTGTGGAGGGGATTTATACTACTATCTGTACTTACTGGTGGGGACTGTGGAGGGGATTTATACTAGTAACTGTACTTACTGGTGGCACAGACGGTGTTTCATCCTTTCCTACACTTATATTGCCCTTGCCTAACGATGGCGTCTGAAGCTGGTCTTGCAGCGAGGCTATCCTCTCCATAAGGTGATAGTTTTCCTGTATGTTATGAATACAGTGACTACAGTTAACGTCAGATGACATAGTGTTAATAATGTTACTACTTAGCTTCGGCTGGTGGAAGTCCTGTACAACCATGTCCAGATAAAGAGTCGGCTGGTGGAAGTCCTGTAGAACCATGTCCAGATAAAGAGTCAGCTGGTGGAAGTCCTGTAGAACCATGTCCAGATAAAGAGTCGGCTGGTGGAAGTCCTGTAGAACCATGTCCAGATAAAGAGTCAGCTGGTGGAAGTCCTGTAGAACCATGTCCAGATAAAGAGTCGGCTGGTGGAAGTCCTGTAGAACCATGTCCAGATAAAGAGTCGGCTGGTGGAAGTCCTGTAGAACCATGTCCAGATAAAGAGTCGGCTGGTGGAAGTCCTGTAGAACCATGTCCAGATAAAGAGTCGGCTGGTGGAAGTCCTGTAGAACCATGTCCAGATAAAGAGTCGGCTGGTGGAAGTCCTGTAGAACCATGTCCAGATAAAGAGTCGGCTGGTGGAAGTCCTGTAGAACCATGTCCAGATAAAGCTTCCGGGGTAAAAAAGTTGAATGACAAATAAAGTAGACAGAGGAAAAAACTTAAATGACTAAGACGTTGGTAAATGTGTTAAATGAAGATTAAACGGTTATAAAATAGGAGAATACGTAAAGCTTGACAGGAAGTAACAAGCAGCACAGAGACAAATGACACCTTCAAAATGGAGGTGACGATCAGTAACGTAAAGCTTGACAGGAAGTAACAAGCAGCACAGAGACAAATGACACGCTCAAAATGGAGGTGACGATCAGTAACGTTGGCGAGGGAAATCTTCTCACTGTTATTCGGTTTCTACTGTTCCATGGAGGACCAGGACAACGAGCTGAGAGTTAACAGTCTCTTCTGTGTGTGTGTGTTGTTTCAGGTATGCCAGCCTGTATTTTTGCTGTGCCATAGAGGACCAGGACAACGAGCTGATCACACTAGAGATCGTCCACAGATACGTGGAACTACTGGATAAGTACTTTGGCAGCGTACGTAGCCATCTACTCAGTTCTCAGTACTCAGTACTCAGTACTCCCTATTCCCTACTCCCTACTCCCTACTCCCCACTCCCTATTCCCCACTCCCTATTCCCCACTCCCTACTCCCTACTCCCTACTCCTTACTCCTTACTCCTTACTCCCTACTCCCTACTCCCTACTCACTATTCCCTACTCCCTACTCACTATTCCCTACTCACTATTCCCTACTCACTATTCCCTACTCCCTATTCCCTACTCCCTACTCACTATTCCCTACTCACTATTCCCTACTCACTATTCCCTACTCCCTATTCCCTACTCCCTACTCACTATTCCCTACTCACTATTCCCTACTCACTATTCCCTACTCCCTACTCCCTACTCCCTATTCCCCACTCCCTACTCCTTACTCCCTATTCCCTACTCCCTACTCCCTACTCACTATTCCCTATTCCCTACTCACTATTCCGTTTAGTCAACATGGGCATATCTCTATTTTAGCTAAATCAACAAATGTAATTAATATGTGTTTGGCGCCGCCCTGCTGGTCACCTGTACATTTTTGTTTTAGTTCATTTTTTCGTCTCTTTTCTTTAGTTTAGTTTTGTTACAGTTGAACTATAATAGTTCAGGATTATGGATTTTATCGCAGCTGAACGTCGACAGGAGTCGTCAACTATTATTATTTACAACAGAGCCCAGCTCCTGGATTTAGCCCACGCAGCGCTGCTGCTCCCCAGGGAAAAGTTTGATATTCCGGACGAGTTGAAAAGGCGATGCCGGGGACGTAGGGCGGGATTGAAGTGTAAGGCGAAGCTGAGGAAGTACAAGCCGGCTATACCATCTATCATTATGGGCAACGTGAGATCACTACATAACAAGGTGGATGAGCTTGAGGGTCTTGTCCGTGGACAAAGGGATTATAGGGAAACGAGCCTAATGTTTTTTACGGAGACTTGGCTGAACGATAACATCCCCATAGAGAACGTCACTATCGACGGTTTCCAGACCATCAGAGCGGACAGGGATAGCGTCTCTTCTGGTAAGAGCAAGGGTGGTGGGCTGGCTTTATTAGTTAACAACAGATGGTGTAATCCGAAACATATTACTCTTAAGGAACAGTTTTGTAGCCCGGACATTGAGCTGTTAGCCGTTAGCCTGAGACCCTACTATTTGCAGAGGGAATTCACGGCGGCCATTGCTGTTATTGTTTACATCCCGCCCTCCGCTGACGCAAACACAGCATGTGACGTCATCCACTCTGTTATCGCGAGGTTACAGACAGGGCATACCAGTGCTTTCTTTGCCATTTCGGGGGATTTTAACCATGCATCTCTCTCTTCAACGCTGCCCACGTTCAAACAGTTTGTGAAGTGCCCAACCAGGAATAATAAAACTCTGGACTTGTTATATGCTAATGTGAAGGATGCATACAACTCCACTCCACTGCACTCCCTCCCCTCGGTAGATCGGATCACAACCTTGTCCACCTCACCCCACTCTACAGGCCTATGGTCCAACAGCAGCCTGCGACCACTAGGACCATTAGGAGATGGTCCCTGGAGGCGAATGAGGCCCTACAGGACTGCTTTGAGACTGCTTTGAAACAACAGACTGGGATGTGCTCTGTGAGGCTCATGGGGAGGATGAACTTACTGACTGCATAACGGACTATATACATTTTTGTGTAGACAACACTGTACCCACCAGGAAGGTACGCTGTTTCCCAAACAATAAACCCTGGGTCACCAGCGACCTGAAGGCCCTGCTGAATGAGAAGAAGAGGGCCTTCAAGGAGAGGGACAAGGACAAATTGAAATGCGTCCAGAGGGAGCTGAAGTTGCTGAGGGGAAGAGAGGGTATAAGGAGAAGATGGAGGACAAGCTGAGGCAGAGCCAGGTGAGAGAGGTGTGGAAGGGTATGAGAAATATCACTGGCTTCAAAAAGTCAAACAGTGGGCAGACGGAGGGGACCCAGGACAGAGCAAATGAGCTGAACCAATTTTTTAACAGGTTCGATACTGGCCCTGTCCACCTCCCCTCCAGCTCCCCAGACCACACACCCCCACGGCTATCCCACCCCCACTTTGCTCACAGCACCTCTGCTGAGACAATCAGTGACCCCACCTCCGCCCCTGCCCCCCCTGGACTGATCCTCAACACCCCCCTTCCCCCCACCTCCCCACCTGGGCTGGCTTTCACCACCAACCAAGTGAAGAGAGAGCTGGAGAGACCACATCAGTGGAAAGCGGCGGGCCCTGATGGCATCAGCCCAAGGGTGCTGAGGGTCTGTGCTGACCAACTGTGTGGAATACTCCAGCGTCTTTTCAACCTTAGCCTGAGCCTAGAAAGGGTCCCTGTGCTGTGGAAAACATCCTGCCTCGTCCCAGTGCCCAAGAAGGCACACCCCACTGTCCTGAATGACTTCAGACCTGTAGCGCTAACATCCCACATCATGAAGACCCTGGAAAGGTTAGTCCTCGCTCACCTCAGACCCCTGGTGTGTTCATCAATGGACCCCCTGCAGTTTGCATAACAGCGCAACGTCGGGGTGGATGATGCAATCATCTACCTTCTGCAGAGGGCCTACTCTCACCTGGACAACGCAGGTTGCACTGTGAGGGTCATGTTTTTTGACTTCTCCAGTGCCTTCAATACCATTCAGCCCCTGCTACTGGGTGAGAAGATGAGGAGGATGAAAGTGGAAACACCCTTAGTCTCCTGGGTCACGGACTACCTGACCGGTAGGCCACAATTTGTGCGACTACAGAGCTGTGTGTCAGAACGGGCAGTTAGCAACACAGGGGCCCCCCAGGGTACGGTCCTGTCCCCCTTCCTGTTCACCCTCCACACCTCAGACTTCAGATATAACTCTGAAACATGCCACCTACAGAAGTTCTCGGATGACTCTGCTATTGTAGGGTGCATCAGGGGTGGGCAGGAGGAGGAGTACAGGAGCACAATCAGTGACTTTGTGTTGTGGTGTGAGCAGAACCACCTTCAGCTCAACATCAGCAAAACTAAGGAGATGGTGGTGGACTTCAGGAGAACCAAGGCACAATTGACTGCAGTCCCTATAAAGGGGATGGATGTGGAAATGGTTGAGTCATACAAGTTCCTGGGTGTCCATATGGACAACAGACTGGAATGGGCTGGTAACACCGGGGCCCTGTACAAAAAGGGCCAGAGCCGACTCTACTTTCTGAGGAGGCTCAGGTCCTTCAACGTGTGCAGTAAACTACTGCATACCTTCTACCAGTCTGTGGTGGCCAGTGCCATCTTTTTTGCAGTGGTGTGCTGGGGAGCAAACATCAAAGCCGGTGATGATTCTCGGGTAAATAAGCTGATCAGGAAGGCTAGCTCTGTCCTGGGGATGAGCCTTGACACTCTAGAGGAGGTGGCGGAGAGACGAATCCTGGCCAAACTGCTGGCCATCATGGACAACGTCACCCACCCTCTGCACGCTATGGTTATGACGCAGAGGAGCACTTTCAGTCACAGACTGATCCCACCACGGTGTGCCAGAGAGCGCTACAGGAGGTCCTTCCTGCCGGCGGCTATGAGACTATATAATGCCTCACCGGGGTGCCGTGCCGTCGGCAACATAGATCTGGAACTGTTGGGGTTCTAGGACCTAGTTTAACAATTATGCATCCATCCGTGAGTAACTCTGGTCCGTCAGCACTCATCCACTCAGGACCTATTTATTCATACAGGTCTGTATATACATACTCATGTACAGTTGTTATATTATATCACGTGCAATATTGTAAGTAATTATTGGACGTAGGCATTCACTCAGGAATGCATATTAGTATCCTGCCAGTTGCACCTTTTCTCATTGCTTTTAGTATATCGAATGTGCAATAAGTGCAGTTGTCTGTAATTAAACCCTGCGCACTAAGGACTGTATTTTAAGGGTATTACTATTATTACCCCAAATGATATCATACACACATTTAGCTATTAAAGTATCTCTTCCTGTCATTTACCTGTACAGTTTGTGTAAACATGCAAGTATTCACTTATCTGTAAATATAACTGTATACCTAACTGTACAGCTAATTTAACCATGCAAAATATTCACTTACCTGTTCATTTAGCCAGTCTGTCTATTAAGTCAACTATTATTACCCTCGCTCATATCATACACATTTTTAGCTATTGAAGTATTTCTCTGCCATCGACCTGTATAGTATAGTTAACCATCCAACATCCACCAATGTATAGTGTACATATTCAGCCAACCACTCATACTATGCAATGTCTCTTTATAGCTATAGATATCTTGTATTTCTATACTTTTTAATACTGCCGCTCTATGTATCATGTACCGTGTATCTGTCTTTTGTGTATTTTTGTTGTGGCATTTTGCACCTGCCCTGTGTTTTGTTGTAGCTGCTTGACAATGAAATTTCCCCCCCGGGGATCAATAAAGTACCTACCTATCTATCTATCTATCTATCATATCTCTACTAGTAGGGTTAGGTTAGTCAACATGGTCATATCTCTACTAGTAGGGTTAGGTTAGTCAACATGGTCATATCTCTACTAGTAGGGTTAGGTTAGTCAACATGGTCATATCTCTACTAGTAGGGTTAGGTTAGTCAACATGGTCATATCTCTACTAGTAGGGTTAGGTTAGTCAACATGGGCATATCTCTACTAGTAGGGTTAGGTTAGTCAACATGGGCATATCTCTACTAGTAGGGTTAGGTTAGTCAACATGGTCATATCTCTACTAGTAGGGTTAGGTTAGTCAACATGGTCATATCTCTACTAGTAGGGTTAGGTTAGTCAACATGGTCATATCTCTACTAGTAGGGTTAGGTTAGTCAACATGGTCATATCTCTACTAGTAGGGTTAGGTTAGTCAACATGGTCATATCTCTACTAGTAGGGTTAGGTTAGTCAACATGGTCATATCTCTACTAGTAGGGTTAGGTTAGTCAACATGGGCATATCTCTACTAGTAGGGTTAGGTTAGTCAACATGGGCATATCTCTACTAGTAGGGTTAGGTTAGTCAACATGGTCATATCTCTACTAGTAGGGTTAGGTTAGTCAACATGGTCATATCTCTACTAGTAGGGTTAGGTTAGTCAACATGGTCATATCTCTACTAGTAGGGTTAGGTTAGTCAACATGGTCATATCTCTACTAGTAGGGTTAGGTTAGTCAACATGGTCATATCTCTACTAGTAGGGTTAGGTTAGTCAACATGGTCATATCTCTACTAGTAGGGTTAGGTTAGTCAACATGGGCATATCTCTACTAGTAGGGTTAGGTTAGTCAACATGGTCATATCTCTACTAGTAGGGTTAGGTTAGTCAACATGGTCATATCTCTACTAGTAGGGTTAGGTTAGTCAACATGGTCATATCTCTACTAGTAGGGTTAGGTTAGTCAACATGGTCATATCTCTACTAGTAGGGTTAGGTTAGTCAACATGCAATAGTAATTTACAGACACTCTAATCCAGAGCCACTTGCAGGAGTGAGTGCATACATTTTCGTGTTTGTCCCCTGTGGGAATCAAACCCACAAGCCTGGTGTTGCAAGCACCATGCTCTACCAACTGAGCCACACGGGACCACACACACAGAAAGAAATCCGAACCACCACATCATAAAAATAGTTTTTGGTATATTTTAGTTGTGCTGGAATAGTGGAGGCAGCTCCTGTTTCCTTGTGGTTCTAAATCAGTAGTTGTTTAGTAGTCTGGAAATGTCAGAAACATTAACATTAACTTGACCATGCTGTCATTTTCTATTAAGGTATCTTTGACAAATGGCTACTTTTGTGTGTGTGTGTGTGTGTGTGTGTGTGTGTGTGTGTGTGTGTGTGCTATAGGTGTGTGAGCTGGACATCATATTTAACTTTGAGAAGGCCTACTTCATCCTGGATGAGTTCTTGCTGGGAGGAGAGGCTCAGGAGACGTCTAAGAAGAATGTACTGAAGGCTATAGAACAAGCTGACCTACTGCAGGAGGTAAAATAGCTCAATGACCCCAAGACAGGGACCTCTCTAATATAGATAACCCAGACATCTCTCTCTCTCTCTCACTCCTGCCTTTTTCCTGTGCTATGATTTACAGAATCTAGACTTTCAGATTCGTCTCTTCCCAGGTACAGTTCATTAACCCTGCAGGAGCCAGACCCAGGCTACATAGCCTTTAGCATCAGCCCCTTAGCTGTAGCTTACCAGCACACAACAACCACATACCAGCAACAGCAACACTAACATTTTACACTATTGATCTTTATTTCAAAAGGGTTCTATTGTTACTTGTATGTGGATATACTACTGCTACTCCTTACAGCCTTACTGCTACTCCTTACAGCCTTCCTGCTACTCCTTACAGCCTTCCTGCTACTCCTTACAGCCTTCCTGCTACTCCTTACAGCCTTCCTGCTACTCCTTTTCCTCAGCCCTGATCTCTTAATGTTCCAACATTTCACCAGCTCTTATAGGATTTTGGTTTTAAACATGGATCAGGGATCTTGGCCAGACAGGCAGACCTGCTGCGTAGAGACAAAGTCTCATTGTGTGTGGAGACCAGGCTACAGAGAGGAGATTTGAGAGAGAGACCGGAGAGAGGAGAAAGAGAAGTGGAGAGAGGAGAGACCAGAGAGAGCAGAGAGCTGAGAGAGATGATGAGAGACACCAGAAAGAGGAAAGGGACACCAGAGAGAGCAGAGAGAGGAGACAGACCAGAGAGAAGAGAGAAACCAGAGAGAGGAGAGAGACCAGAGAGAAGAGAGAAACGAGAGAAACCAGAGAGAGGAGAGAGAGGAGACAGACCAGAGAGAGGAGACAGACCAGAGAGAGGAGACAGACCAGAGAGAAGAGAGAAACCAGAGAGAAGAGAGAAACCAGAGAAACCAGAGAGAGGAGAGAAACCAGAGAGAAGAGAGAAACCAGAGAGAGGAGAGAAACCAGAGAGAGGAGAGAGACCAGAGAGAAGAGAGAAACCAGAGAGAGGAAACAGACCAGAGAGAAGAGAGAAACCAGAGAGAGGATACAGACCAGAGAAAGGAGACAGACCAGAGAGAGGAGAGAGACCAGAGAGAGGAGAGAGACCAGAGAGAGGAGAGACCAGAGAGAGGAGAGAGAGCAGAGAAAGGTCTCTCACAGAGATGATAGACCAGAGAGAGCGGAGAGAGACCAGAGATAGGAGAGAGCCCAGAGAAAGGAGAGAGCCCAGAGAGACCAGAGAGAGACCATAGAGAGGAGAGAGAGGAGAGACCAGAGAGAGGGGATCGAGACCAAATAGAGAGGAGAGCAGAAAGAGAGAATAGAGACACCAGAGAGAGGAGAGAGACCAGAGAAATGAGAGGGCCCAGGGAGACCAGAGAGACCATAGAGAGGAGAGAGAGGAGAGACCAGAGAGAGAGGAGAGACCAGAGAGAGGAGAGAGACCAGAGAGATGAGAGAGAGAGAGAGGAGAGAGACCATATAGACTAGAGAGAACAGATAGAGGAGAGAGACCAGGAAGACAGGAGAGCGGAGAGAGAGGACAGACACCAGAAAGAAGAGAGAGACCAGAGAAGACCAGAAAGAGCAGAGAGAGAGACTACAGAGAGACCAGAGATAGGAGACAGACCAGAGAGAGACCAGAGATAGGAGACAGACCAGAGAGGATTGAGAGAGGAGAGAGACACCAGAGAGAGGAGAGAGACCATAGAGAGGAGAGAGACACCAGAAAGAGGAGAGAGACCAGAGAGAGAGGAGAGAGAACAGAGAAAGGAGAGGGCCCAGACCATAGAGAGGCGAGAGCAAAGAGACGAGAGAGAGAGAGAGAGAGGAGAGACCAGAGAGAGGAGAGACCAGAGAGAGGAGAGAGACCAGAGAGAGGAGAGACCAGATAGACATGATAGAACAGAGAGAGCAGAGAGAGGAGAGAGACCGGGAAGACAGGAGAGAGGAAAGACCAGAGAGAGACCAGAGAGGGTAGAGAGACCAGAGAGAGTAGAGAGACTAGAGAGATGAGAGCGAGAGGAGAAAGACCAGATAAACTAGAGAGAGACCAGAGAAAGGTCTCTCAGAGAGAGGAAAGACCAGAAAGAGCAGAGAGAGAGACCAAAGAGAGACCAGAGATATGAGAGAGACCAGAGAGAGGAGAGAGACCAGAGAGAGGAGAGAGATACCAGAAAAATGAGAGAGACACCAGAGAGAGGAGAAAGACCACAGAGAGTAGAGAGAGAAGAGAGACACCAGAAAGAGGAGAGAGACACCAAAGAGTGGAGAGAAACCAGAGAGAGGAGAGAGACCAGAGAAAGAAGAGGGCCCAGAGAGAGACCATAGAGAGGCGAGAGCAGAGCGAGGAGAGACCAGAGAGAGGAGAGATCCCAGAGAGACCAGAGAGAGACCAGAGCGAGGAGAGAGACCAGAGCGAGGAGAGAGACCAGAAAGAGGAGAGAGAAACCTGAAATAGGATATAGACCACAGAAAGAGTAGAGAAAGAATAGAGAGACCATAGAGAGGTGAGAGAGGAGAGAGAAAGGAGAGTGGAGAGAGAGTAGAGACCAGAAAGAGGAGAGAGACTAGAGAAAGGTATCTCAGAGAGAGGAAAGACCAGAAAGAGCATAGAGAGAGACCAGAGAGAGGAGAGACCAGAGAGAGACCAGAGATAGGAGAGAGACCAGAGAGAGGAGAGACCAGAGATAGGGGAGAGCAGAGAGAGAGAATAGAGACACCAGAAAGAGGAGAGAGAGAAGAGGGAGTAGAGAGACCAGAGAGAGGAGAGAGACACCAGAAAGAGAAGAGAGACCAGAGAGATGAGAGAGACACCAGAAAGAGAAGAGAGACCAGAGAGAGGAGAGAGGCCAAAATGAGACCATAGAGAGACCATAGAGAGGTGAGAGAGGAGAGAGAAAGGAGAGCGGAGAGAGAGTAGAGACCAGAAAGAGGAGAGAGAGAGAGACACCAGAAACAGGAGAAAGAACAGAGAGAGGAGAGAGACACCAGAAAGAGGAGAAAGACCAGGGAGAGGAGAGAGACCAGAGAGACAGGGGAGCAGAGAGAGAGAGGACAGACACCCAAAAGAGGAGAGAGACCAGAGGGAGGAAAGAATTAAGAGTGCTTGTGACGCTACTTATTCTTTCGGACGTTAAAGTGTGACACTCAATCTTAACCTCCCCCAAATGTTTTTTCCTCTCTCGTCAGGACCACATAGAAAGAAACTCTGCTCTGACCTGACCACTGAGAAACCTCCCTGATTGGCTAGTTGTGTGTTTGTAGATCCAGAATGAGGACTGGGGAGGTTTACCCAATGAGGAGATCTTATAGCGGACTGGAGTACCTCCCCTTTACACCAGGTCCTGCTGGGTAAATACCATGGTGCAGTGTGTTCAGAGTGGAGTGTTGCATTTAGCATAGTGTGAACCAGCCAGTCAGTCAGTCAGTCAGTCAGTCAGTCAGTCTGTATGGTGTGAACCAGCCAGTCAGTCAGTCAGCATGGTGTGAACCAGCAGGTCAATCAGTCAGCATTATGTGAACCAGCCAGTCATTCAGTCAGCAGGGTGTGAACCAGTCAGTCAGTCAACATGGTGTGAACCAGTCAGTCAGTCATTATGGTATGAACCAGCCAGTCAGTCAACATGGTGTGAACATGCCAGTCAGTCAGTCAGCATGGTGTGAACCAGCCAGTCAGTCAGTCAGTCAGCATGGTGTGAACCAATCAGTCAGCCAGTCAGCATGGTGTGAACCAGCCAGTCAGTCAGTCGTCATGGTGTGAACCAGCCAGTCAGTCAGCATGGTGTGAACCAGCCCGTCAGTCATTCAGTCAGCATGGTGTGAATCAGTCAGTAAGTCTGCATGGTGCTCAGAGGGCTGTATTTTGTGACTACATGTAGCGGACTGGAGTACCTCCCCTTTACACCAGGTCCTGCTGGGTAAATACCATGGTGCAATGTGTTCAGAGTGGAGTGTTGTATGACTGATATAGTCAGTCAGTCGGTCAGCATGGTGTGAACCAGCCAGCCAGTCGGTCAGTCAGTCAGTCATGGTGTTCAGAGTGAAGTGGGGCGGCAGGTAAAAAGCTGTCGTTCTGCCCCTGAACAAGGCAGTTAACCCACTGTTCCTAGGCCGTCATTGTAAATAAGAATTTGTTCTTAACTGACTTGCCTAGTTAAATAAAGGTAAAAAAAAAAACAGCCAGCTAGTCAGTATGGTGAGAACCAGCCAGTCAGTCTGGTGTGAGCCAGCTAGTCAGTCAGTCTGGTGTGAGCCAGCTAGTCAGTCAGTCTGTCAGTCAGTGTGCATGGTGTAAACAAGCCAGTCTGTTACTCTGCATGGTGTGAACCAGCCAGTCAGTCAGCCATCCTGGTGAGAACCAGCCAGTCAGTCATTCAGCATAGTTTGAACCAGTCAGTCAGTGAGCATGGTGTGAACCAGCCAGTCGGTCGGCATGGTGTGAGCCAGCCAGCCAGTCAGTCAGTCAGTCAGTCAGCATGGTGAGAACCAGCCAGTCAGTCATTCAGCATGGTGTGAACCAGTCAGTCAGCCAGCACGGTGTGAACCAGCCAGTTAGTCATTCAGCATGGTGTGAACAGCCAGTCAAGTCAGCATGGTGAGAACCAATCATTCAGTCATCAGTCAGCATGGTGTGAACCATTCAGCCAGTCAGTCAGTCAGTCTGCATGGTGTGAACCAGCCAGTCAGTTCAGTCAGCATGGTGTGAACCTTTCAGTCAGTAAGTCATCAGTCTGCATGGTGTGAACTAGTCAGCCAGTCAGCATGGTGTGAGCCAGCCAGTCAGTCAATCAATTGGCATAGTGTGAGCCAGCCAGCCAGTCAGTCAATCAGCATAGTGTGAACCAGCCAGCCAGTCAGTCAGTCAGCATGGTGTGATCCAGCCAGTCAGTCAGTCAGCATGGTGTGAACCAGCCAGTCAGTCATTCATCAGCCTGCATGGTGTGAACCAGTCAGTCAGTCAGCATGGTGTGAACCAGCCAGCCAGTCAGTCAGCGTGGTGAGAACCAGCCAGTCAGTCATTCAGCTTGGTGTGAACCAGTCAGTCAATCAGTCTGCATGGTGTTCAGAGTGCTGTGTTCTGTGATTACATGTAGCATACTGTTTACCTTGTAATGCTGTGGGGAAAGTAGATGGCAACATCAGTCAGTCATCATCGGACATGAACCCAAACTGGATGAGTTTTGGTCATGTATGAATATCTAAAAGTGTCCACCAGGGGGCATATATCAGATTAAGGTAAGAAACATTCCAGTGAGATGAGAATGGGGGTTTAGGTTGCTAGAAGTAGTGTATGCCATAGTTCAGTAGATAGGTAGGGGTTTAGGGTAGCACATGATGTAGTAATTAATATGGACAAAGGAATGCATACCTCAGGGATTATGATGAAACTGTGGAGCAGCTCAGTGTTATTGTAGAGTAAGTGTTAAAATACTGGGGTCTGAGACGATTCTAGACAGACATTCAGCACTACAGGACTAAGGAAAGTTTCTCTGGATACTGATTGGATAAGGAAAGTTTCTCACTGTATACTGATTGGATAAGGAAATTCTTTTTCATACATTTTTTATTTCGCCTTTATTTAACCAGGTAGGCCAGTTGAGAACAAGTTCTCATTTACAACTGTGACCTGGCCAAGACAAAGCAAAGCAGTGCGTCAAAAACAACAACATAGAGTTACACAGTAAACAAACATAGTCAAAAACACAATAGAAAATCTATATACAGAGTGCAAAATGTAGTAAGATTAGGAAGACAATAAATAGGCCATAGTGGTGAGATAAGTTGCAAATTAGAATTAACACTGGAGTGATGGAATGTGCAAATGATGATGTGCAAATAAAGATACTGGAGGGCAAATGAGCAAAAATAATAAATATGGGGATGAGGTAGTAGGGTGGGCTATTTACAGAAGGGCTGTATACAGGTGCAGTGATCGATAAGCAGCTTTGACAGCTGATGCTTAAAGTTAGTGAGGGAGATAGGAACCTCTAGCTTCAAGGATTTTTGCAATTCGTTCCAGTCATTGGCAGCAGAGAACTGGAAGGAATGGCGGCCAAAGGAGGTGTTGGCTTTGGGGGTGACCAGTGAAATATACCTGCTGGAGCGCATGCTACGGGTGGGTGTTGCTATGGAGACCAGCGAGCTGAGATAAGGTGGGGATTTACCTAATAAAGACTTATAGATGACCTGGAGCCAGTGGGTTTGGTGACGAATATGTAGTGAGGGCCAGCCAATGAGAGCATACAGGTCGCAGTGGTGGGTAGTATATGGGGCTTTGGTAACAAAACGGATGGCACTGTGATAGACTACATCCAATTTACTGAGTAGAGTGTTGGAGGCTATTTTGTAAATGACATCGCCGAAGTCAAGGATCGGTGGGATGGTAAGTTTTACGAGGGCATGTTTGGCAGCATGAGTGAAGGAGGCTTTGTTACGAAATAGGAAGCCGATACTAGATTTAATTTTGGATTGGAGATGGTTGATGTGAGTCTGGAAGTTGAGTTTACAGTCTAACCAGACGCCTAGGTATTTGTAGGAGTCCACATATTCTAAGTCAGACCCGTCGAGAGTAGTGATGATAGTCCGGTGGGCGGGTGCGGGCAGCGTTCTATTGAAAAGCATGCATTTTGTCACGACCCCGTCCCAGTGAGCCTGTTTTCCTGTCTGTCTGTGTCTGTTTTGTGTTGTGTTCCTGAACACGCCCTGTTCCGGTTGCTGGGCAACGAGTGTAAGGCGGGAATTGCAGGATCACCTGAGTCTGCTCTCACCTGTTCCTCGTCAGTAATCATCACACCTGGTCCTGATCATCATTACAACCCTACTTAAGCCGAGACCTGACATCCAGTCCCTGCTGGATCATTAGTCACACTCCTACGTTCACCTGGAATTCCCGTGTCTCCTGCCTGGCTACCGGACCCGTCTACCATCTGTGGAACACTAAACTACACCTTCAGTCCCCCATCATCTGTACTACCCTGTCTGGCTACCGGACCCGTCTACCATCTGTGGAACACTAAACTACACCTTCAGTCCCCCATCATCTGTACTACCCTGTCTACACGTCTGCCGTACCATCCTCATTATTATATATTGTTATCAATAAATACTCACCTTTTTCACCCCCTACCTTGTCCGATCTGCGTTTGGGTTCAGAACCAGGGAATTCCTGACACATTTAGTTTTACTAGCATTTAAGAGCAGTTGGAGCCACAGAAGGAGTGTTGTATGGCATTGAAGCTTGTTTGAAGGTTAGTTAACACAGTGTCCAAAGAGGGGCCAGATGTATATAGAATGGTGTCGTCTGCGTAGAGATGGATCAGAGAGTCACCAGCAGCGAGAGCGACATCGTTGATGTATATAGAGAAAAGGGTTGGCCCAAGAATTGAACCCATAGAGACTGCCAGGGAACCGGACAGCAGGCCCTCCAATTTGACAGACTGGTCTCTATCTGAGAAGTAGTTGGAGAACCAGGCGAGGCAGTCATTTGAGAAACCAAGGCTGTTGAGTCTGTCAATAAGAGTGTGGTGATTGACAGAGTCTGAAGCCTTGGTCAGGTCGATGAAGACGGCTGCACAGTACTGTCTTCTATCGATGGCGGTTATGATATCGTTTAGTACCTTGAGCATGGCTGAGGTGCACCCATGACCAGCTCGGAAACCAGATTGCATAGCAGAGAAGGTACGGTGGGATTCGAAGTGGTCAGTTATCTGTTTGTTAACTTGGCTTTCGAAAACCTTAGAAAGGCAGGGCAGGATGGATATAGGTCTATAACAGTTTGGGTCTAGAGTGTCTCCCCCTTTGAAGAGGAGGATGACCGCGGCAGCGTTCCAATCTCTAGGGATCTCAGACGATACGAAAGAGAGTTTGAACAGGCTGGTAATAGGGGTTGCAACAATTTTGTTTGATAATTTTAGAAAGAAAGGGTCCAGATTGTCTAGCCCAGCAGATTTGAAGGGGTCCAGATTTAGCAGCTCTTTCAGAACATCAGCTGTCTGGATTTGGGTGAAGGAGAAGCGGGGGAGGTTTGAGCAGGTTCCTGCGGGGGGTACAGAGCTGTTGGCCGGGGTAGAGGTAGCCAGCTGTTGGTCGGGGTAGAGGTAGCCAGCTGTTGGTCGGGGTAGAGGTAGCCAGCTGTTGGTCGGGGTAGAGGTAGCCAGCTGTTGGTCGGGGTAGAGGTAGCCAGCTGTTGGCCGGGGTAGAGGTAGCCAGCTGTTGGTCGGGGTAGAGGTAGCCAGCTGTTGGTCGGGGTAGAGGTAGCCAGCTGTTGGTCGGGGTAGAGGTAGCCAGGTGTTGGTCGGGGTAGGGGTAGCCAGCTGTTGGTCGGGGTAGAGGTAGCCAGCTGTTGGTCGGGGTAGAGGTAGCCAGCTGTTGGTCGGGGTAGAGGTAGCCAGCTGTTGGTCGGGGTAGAGGTAGCCAGCTGTTGGTCGGGGTAGAGGTAGCCAGGTGTTGGTCGGGGTAGGGGTAGCCAGCTGTTGGTCGGGGTAGAGGTAGAATGATGGCCAGCCGTAGCAAAATGCTTGTTGAAATTTTTGATTATCGTTTCTTTTTTTATTGAAAGGGGCATGCTTATTTAGGATGGTGAGGAAAGCACTTTTAAAGAACAACCAGTCGTCCTCTACTGACGGGATGAGGTCAATATCCTTCCAGGATACCTGGGCCAGATCGAATAGAAAGGCCTGCTCACTGAAGTGTTTCAGGGAGCGTTTGACAGTGATAAGGGGTGGTCGTTTGACTGCAGACCCATTACGAACGCAGGCAATGAGGCAGTGATCACTGAGATCCTGGTTGAAAACAGAGGAGGTGTATTTGGAGGGCAAGTTAGTCAGAATGGTATCTATGATGGTACCCATGTTTACGGATTTAGGGTTGTACCTGGTAGGTTCCTTGATAATTTGTGTGAGATTGAGGGCATCTATCTTAGATTGAAGGACAGCCGGGGTGTTAAGCATATCCCAGTTTAAGTCACCTAACAATACAAACTCTGAAGATAGATGGGGGGCAATCAATTCACATATGGTGTCCAGGGCACAGCTGGGGGCTGAGGGGGGTCTGTAACAGGCAGCAACAGTGAGAGACTTATTTCTGGAAAGGTGGATTTTTAAGAGTAGAAGCTCAATCTGTTTGGGCACAGACCTGGACAGTATGACAGAACTCTGCAGGTTATCTCTGCAATAGATTGCAACTCCACGGGAAATATTGTAGTTGGGGATGGAAATTTCAGAATTTTTGGTAGCCTTCCTGAGCCAGGATTCAGACACAGCTAGGACATCCGGGTTGGCGGAGTGTGCTAAAGCAGTGAATAAATCAAACTTAGGGAGGAGGCTTCTGATGTTAACATGCATGAAACCAAGGCTTTTACGGTTACAGAAGTCAACAAATGAGAGCGCCTGGGGAATAGGTGTAGTACTGGGGGTTACAGGACCTGGGTTTACCGTTTCTCTGTATACTGTTTGGATAAGGTTTAAAGAAGAATGGGAAGCTCTGCTTAACATGTATACAGGTTCTTAAAGTTTGGGTTGAGTGGCAAAATAAAGAAGCCAACAGGTTGCAAGTTTTATTTTCTCCTTCACCACCATTAGTCAAACCCTCAGACCTCTAGCCCTTAAGGTCAAAGGACAAGAAGCACACAGGAGAACACAATGAAATATGCAAACAAACAAAAACTGATTCTGGTGCATGGTCGAGGGAAGCACTACTAGGGCTAATTAACATAAACACATTTATCATCTCCTGTCTTCCACACACAGCCTACAAGCCACTGATGTGGACCTTCGGAACATCTACATTTTAAAAAGTCAAATAAATCCATGTAATATAGCCTACACCTTCACAATACATCCGTTAATGATTTTAGACAGGTCTAAAGAAACGAAATGTAGTCTATTTCAGATTAACAGAATAGCATACTCTGAGTTGTCCTGATGTTAGGTCCTGATCTGGCTATGCCATATGGCTGTGGGATACATACTCTGAGTTGTCCTGATGTTAGGTCCTAAATGGTCATGTGGAATTTGACTGCCTTCATGACTCGTGACCGCTGGTGTGGTGGTAATACGGTCACCGTAGCCCTAAGCACTACCTAAACATTAATTCAACTTCACATCAAGATAAATCAAATACAGTGAGCTCCAAAAGTATTGGGACAGTGACAAATGTGTTAATGTTTTAACTCTGTACTCCAGGGTTCAGACTGTCAGCTTTAATTTGAGGGTATTTTTAATCATCGAGTGAACCGTTTAGAAATGACAACACTTTTTGTACCTCGTCCCCCCATTTTAGGGGGCCGAAAGTATTCTGAAAAATTCACTTACATATTATATATTCACACATTTTTGTATTTGGTCCCACATTCCTAGCACTCAATGAATACATAAAGCTTGTGACTAAAAATTTGTTGCATACATTTGCTGTTTGTTTTGGTTGTTTCAGATTATTTTGTGTCCAATACAAATTAACGGTAAAAAATGTATTGTGTCATTTTGGAGTCACTTTTATTGTAAATAAGAACAGAATATGTTAGTATGTCTTGGGGGTATGATATCCACCCCTAGTTATGGAGTCTGTTGTCATATATCCACCCCTAGTTATGGAGTCTGTTGTCATATATCCACCCCTAGTTATGGAGTCTGTTGTCATATATCCACCCCTAGTTATGGAGTCTGTTGTCATATATCCACCCCTAGTTATGGAGTCTGTTGTCATATATCCACCCCTAGTTATGGAGTCTGTTGTCATATATCCACCCCTAGTTATGGAGTCTGTTGTCATATATCCACCCCTAGTTATGGAGTCTGTTGTCATATATCCACCCCTAGTTATGGAGTCTGTTGTCATATATCCACCCCTAGTTATGGAGTCTGTTGTCATATATCCACCCCTAGTTATGAAGTCTGTTGTCATATATCCACCCCTAGTTATGGAGTCTGTTGTCATATATCCACCCCTAGTTATGGAGTCTGTTGTCATATATCCACCCCTAGTTATGGAGTCTGTTGTCATATATCCACCCCTAGTTATGGAGTCTGTTGTCATATATCCACCCCTAGTTATGGAGTCTGTTGTCGTGGAAAACAGTGTGGGAGGGTTTGTGTCTGTGTTTGTGTCTGTGTGTTTGTGTCTGTGTGTTTGTGTCTGTGTGTTCACTGTCTCACCTGGAGTCTTGTCTGTTTAGCACTTTAGACACATTTAATGTTAAAGTCAACAATGATCGTTTTTCTTAACAGCATATTTTGACCGTTCTTCAAAACAGTATTGTGATTATTCTAAAGGTCTGTATTCACAGTGTGCAGCGCTGTAGTCTATTCATCTATGAAGCTCTGCCTGCTGCTTCATGTCCTGCTGCTTCATGTCCTGCTGCTTCATGTCCTGCTGCTTCATGTCCTGCTGCTTCATGTCCTGCTGCTTCATGTCCTGCTCCCTCTCATCATGTGGTTGCTGTGTGTCTGTATGTTGTGAGTCTGGGTGTGACAGCTGTGTGCATCTCTCTTCCCTCAGCCCCGTCATGAGTACTTCAATGTGCCTGTGTACTAAACGGCCGCCCAGCTGTCACCACTCCACTGCTGTCACCACTCCACTGCTGTCACCACTCCACTGCTGTCACCACTCCACTGCTGTCCTGCATGCTGAGCCACTCTCACTCAGCACGTGGCCACTCCCACTCAGCACGTGGCCCCTCCTCCCAGCACATGGCCCCTCCTCCCAGCACATGGCCCCTCCTCCCAGCACATGGCCCCTCCTCCCAGCACGTGGCCCCTCCTCCCAGCACCTGGCTCCTCATCATCTGCCCCCTAAGAATCATAAAATCAAATCAAATAGTAATTTAGCAGTCGCCACGCTTTACCAACTGAGGACCACAGGACCACAGGACCACAGGACCACAGCTACAGTTGAAGTCGGAAGTTTACGGACACTTAGGTTGAAGTCATTAAACTCATTTTTCAACCACCCTAACTGACCTAAGACAGGGAATTTTTACTAGGATTAAATGTCAAGAATTGTGGAAAACTGAGTTTAAATGTATTTGTTAAGGTGTATGTAAACTGAGTTTAAATGTATTTGGCTGAGGTGGATGTAAACTGAGTTTAAATGTATTTGGCTGAGGTGGATGTAAACTGAGTTTAAATGTATTTGGTTAAGGTGTATGTAAACTGAGTTTAAATGTATTTGGCTGAGGTGGATGTAAACTGAGTTTAAATTTATTTGTTAAGGTGGATGTAAACTGAGTTTAAATGTATTTGTTAAGGTGGATGTAAACTGAGTTTAAATGTATTTGGCTGAGGTGGATGTAAACTGAGTTTAAATGTATTTGTTAAGGTGGATGTAAACTGAGTTTAAATGTATTTGGCTGAGGTGGATGTAAACTGAGTTTAAATGTATTTGTTAAGGTGTATGTAAACTGAGTTTAAATGTATTTGTTAAGGTGGATGTAAACTGAGTTTAAATGTATTTGGCTGAGGTGGATGTAAACTGAGTTTAAATGTATTTGTTAAGGTGTATGTAAACTGAGTTTAAATGTATTTGTTAAGGTGGATGTAAACTGAGTTTAAATGTATTTGTTAAGGTGGATGTAAACCTCCCACTTCAACTGACATAGTTCATTGGTCCACACTTTCAGTTTCTCACATCCTCCCATCAGCTGTTTCCACTGTTTGCTGTCCGTCTGAAGAGTCCATAGTTTACTGTGTATTATACAACGGGTGGGTCTAATCCTGAATGCTGATTGGTTGAAACCGCATTCCAGCTGGTGTCTATTCCACAAGTTACCACTATGACGTTAAAATGCCTATTTCTATCTGACTGAACAATCCACTGTCTCATCAGCCCAGCCAGGCTATTTATAAACTTGATCTCCACTATAAAAAGCATCCAGACATTATCTCATATTCCTTTTAGACTAACATTTAGTTTTCAACAGCAGAGATTTGTGTCTGTCTCTCCGACATTTGCAACATTGTTTTAATATTCAAATTCGATCTCCAGCTGTCCCATAGTAATGAACGTGTCGGGACGAGACAGACAGGCAGACAGCTCTTCTCAGCCAGTCGAAATCGAAAACATGAATCGTCATCATTTTTATGGATACAGTTCCTTTAGAAAGTATTCAGACCCGTTGACATTTTCCATATTATGTTACGTTACAGCCTTATTCTAAAATTGATTAAAATCTTTTTTTTCCTCATCAATCTACAGTCGTGGCCCAAAGTTTTGAGAATGACACAAGTATTGGTCTCCACAAAGTTTGCTGCCTCAGTGCTGATGATGGCAATTTGCATATTCTCCAGAATGTCATGAAGAGTGATCAGATGAATTGCAATTAATTGCAAAGTCCCTCTTTGCCATGAAAATGAACTTAATCCCCTAAAAACATTTCCACTGAATTTCAGCCCTGCCACAAAAGGACCAGCTGCCATCATGTCAGTGATTGTCTCGTTAACACAGGTGAGAGTGTTGACGAGGACAAGGCTGGAGATCACTCTGTCATGCTGATTGAGTCAGAATAACAGTCTGGAAGCTTTAAAAGGAGGGTGGTGCTTGAAATCATTGGACTTCCTCTGTCAACCATGGTTACCTGCAAGGAAACACGTGCCGTCATCATTGTTTTGCACAAAAAGGTCTTCACAGGCAAGGATATTGCACCTAAATCAACCATTTATCGGATCATCAAGAACTACAAGGAGAGAGGTTCAATTGTTGTGAACAAGAAAGTCCAGCAAGTGCCAGGACCGTCTCCTAAAGTTGATTCAGCTGCGGGATCGGGGCACCACCAGTGCAGAGCTTGCTCAGGAATGGCAGCAGGCAGGTGTGAGTGCATCTGCACGCACAGTGAGGCGAAGACTTTTGGAGGATGGCCTGGTGTCAAGAAGGGCAGCAAAGAAGCCACTTCTCTCCAGGAAAAACATCAGGGACAGACTGATATTCTGCAAAAGGTACAGGGATTGGACTGCTGAGGACTGGGGTAGAGTCATTTTCTCTGATGAATCCCCTTTCCGATTGTTTTGGCCATCCGGAAAACACCTTGTCCGGAGAAGACAAGGTGAGCGCTACCATCAGTCCTGTGTCATGCCAACAGTAAAGCATCCTCAGGCCATTCATGTGTGGGGTTGCTTCTCAGCCAAGGGTGGGCTCACTCACAATTTTGCCTAAGAACACAGCCATGAATAAAGAATGGTACCAACACATCCTCCGAGAGCAACTTCTCCCAACCATCCAAGAACTGTTTGGTGACGACCAATGCCTTTTCCAGCATGATGGAGCATAAGGCAAAAGTGATAACTAAGTGGCTCGGGGAACAAAACATCGATATTTTGGGTCCATGGCCAGGAAACTCCCCAGACCTTAATCCCATTGAGAACTTGTGGTCGATCCTCAAGAGGCGGGTGGACAAACAAAAACCCACAACTTCTGACAATCTCCAAGCATTGATTATGCAAGAATGGCCTGCCATCAGTCAGGATGTGGCCCAGAAGTTAATTGACAGCATGCCAGGGCAGATTGCAGAGGTCTTGAAAAAGAAGGGTCAACACTGCAAGTATTGACTCTTTGCATAAACTGAATGTCATTGTCAGTGAAAGCCTTTGACACTTATGAAATACTTGTAATTATACTTCAGTGTACCATAGTAACTACTGACATAAAGATCTAAGAACACTGAAGCAGCAAACTTTGTGGAGACCAATACTTGTGTCATTCTCAAAACTTTTCACCACGACAGTACACACAATACCCCATAATGACAAAGCAAAAACAGGTTTTTAGACTTTTTTGCTCATTTATAAAAAATAAAAAATCATGAAAATGTATATAAGTAGTCAGACCCTTTACTCAGTACTTTGTTGAAGACACCTTTGGCAGCGATTACAGCATCGAGTCTTCTTGGGTATGACGCTACAAGCTTGGCACACCTGTATTTGGGGAGTTTCTCCCATTCTTCTCTGTAGATCCTCTCAAGATCTGTCAGGTTGGATATGGAGCGTCGCTGCAAAGTTATTTTCAGG